>JAINUG010000124.1:2495000-3009264 GCA_029706075.1 Aldrovandia affinis | reverse complement strand
TTTTAAATGGCCGGATTTTTTTTTTTTCCACCAGCAGCTTTTTTGATATCCATTTAGATTGGAGCTTCATTAAAAAACCTCAGACAATAGAGTGACTTCTAATTAAGAACTGCCGCATCTGGCCTCTGGCACCCTATCCCGTTGTTCCATCTATTTTGCTGGGGAGAATTCATTTGTTTCTTAATTAAGAAAAACACCAATAGCGTGAAAAATCTGCTTATGGTACCTGAATCCTAATTAGTTAAATAGTGAGGGGAAGGGGAAAACACATTCCAGTAGCCTTAGAAATGAACTCGGAGCTGATAAAAATGAACTAACTACCCTTGCATAAATCGAAGCTGGGGAGAAAGTGTACCATCATTATGGCTAAGACAATATGCAAACTATCTTCAAAGAAATCAAATTGCCGGAATGTTTTCATTTGCATGTATTAACCATTAACATAATGAGGAGAAGTGACATTGGACCCGGATTGTGTGTCTGTTCGGATTGATAACTCCACCGCATCTGCAAATAGTCTTCCTGCAAAATTATGCGAGCAGTCAAATCAGCATTGAACTGTGGAGCACCCCCCCCCACACACACACACACACACACACACACACACTACCCCCCCCCTTTTATTTTTTTTATCTGAAGCCTCGAACAAACCTGCTGCAGTGTTGAATCTGTGCCATCATTCTCTGACAGCTATCCCGAGACAGGAAGGGGGCTCCGAGTCATTGTCTTTAAGCTGCAGCGAAGGCGGGGGGGGGGGTGCAGGGACCTGGAGGGACGGACCCAGAGCTGAGCGCGTTTCTCTATCTCCCCAAACACGGGCTCCACGCTTCCAGGATGCCACTTGCTCACTTATCTGCTCCGTTAAGATTCGCCCCGGCCCACATTGGTCGGTCGGTCGCGGGCGGCAAGCCAGCACCGGTGTGTGTGTGCGTGTGTGTGTGTGTGTGTGTGTGTGTGTTTCAGCACTGTTGGCATCATGCAAAACATTTCATTGTCTTAGTATTCGAAATAATATTTTTTACATGCCATTTCTGAGGATCTGGCTCTTAGGTCACATTATTCAATTAAGTGTCTGTTTATTACTGATACCAAAGCTGGGCCCTGGCTAGACTTATCACCTTTTTTGCAGATCGGCGTTCCCACAGAATGCCACCATAAAGATTGCCTCAGCTGTAATTAAAATGGCACGGGGACAAATTTGACATCAACCGAGAGGCGCGGAAATGGGAAAAAGGGGGTTGAGGATTGCTGTCGCGACGCCATGTCGCAGAGTCAAAAAAATAAATAAAAAACTTGAACGTAAAGCATCCGGTGTCAGCAACCGAGGTCGCGGGGGACGCAGGTGTCACGGAACACTTCGCGGTCCCGTCGACAGCACGGCCGTGACTCCGCCCACCTGAGAGCAGCCTTGGGGAAGGGGAATCGGGGGTTGGTCTACGCAACTGGCCTGGTTATGTTTGCCAGAATCTTGAGCAGGACCTGGTAGATACCGAGGATAATCTGTCACGGTGCTGACAGGAATAGGGAAATGAGTTGGGCCGGGCAGGGCAGCGGGCACCGGGCAGCGTGGCGCTGCAGGATGGCACCGCGGCGTGGTTTGGATGCCCTCGTGCAGCGCCAAGCTTCCACAGTTGTGTGTTTGATGTGCGTTCGGCGGGAGGCGGGGGCACGTGTCCCGGCGTCTCGTGACAGACGTGCTTTTCAGCCGATCCACAGCTGACGGCGGCGGCGTGCGACTGTCGTTAATAAATAAATAAATAAATAAATAAATAAATGCATTAAAAAATCTGACAAACCCAACTGAGGGATGAGGAAATAAAAGACGTCTCCTCTTGGGGGAAAAAGGAAACGTCTGGATTTCAACAGAACGTTTTCAGGAAGGTTTTTGGCGCTGTTGCTATTGTTATCGCTGATAAGTAGTGATGTTTTTACCCGGGCGTACATTTCCGTGAAATATGTAAAACGTAAACCGCGCTAACGATTTCCGTAATGACGCGGATCTTGCTTTTCTCCCCGAATCGAGTCTTAGCGGGGTTTGCGGCTTGGTTGTGTCCTCGTATCTGAATATTAAAGGGAGTTTCAAGCTCATCTGTAAATGTGATTTGCACATATCACACTGCTGCAGTCGCCAAGCTGCTTCGTCGCCGAGCTTCTGAGCGGAAAACGGAGAGTGGGGAAGAAAAAAAAGATGCACATATGGGTTGCTATTGATGTATTCCATTTCTGACCTAATTTAAATCCCTGCCAACAATCTCATATGCATACTGTACATTTGCTAAATTAGAGTGTGTATACCCTGGCTTCTCCAGGAGACAGGTGTAAACAACACTGTTGTCATAATGCAGTACCGGTAAATATGATAATCGTGTCGCGCAGCAATAGAGCACAAAATAATTTGGACATCATTTTGATGCCTTGGGGCCCATGGGAATGGCCCCCAGAACGAAGGTGCCCATTGACATGCCGTACACGCCAAGATATAATTATGGCCGCCCGTCTTTGTTCCTCCGCAGCTTCCTCACAGAGAGCTAGTAATTTGCTTGTAATGTGGACGCATTTTGTGAAATGTAGACTGTGATATTTCGGTTTGAATATTCTCCATGGATTTGATGGAAAGAATCATAATAGAACAGCCCTTTGTTCCACTTTCAGTCTCTCAGCTTGTGGGGGAAAATGCAGTACTACTACTATTGTTACTAGTTTTCATAGTGGTATTACAACCTCGACTACTACTTCTACTACACATAATCCTAATCATTTAATAATAATGTTGCTGATACTGTACATTGATAATAATAATAATAATAACAACAACAACAACAGCAATACTAACAATAATATAAACAACAATAATATTGTTATTAATAATAATATTAAGACCTGACAGTCTATTATTATTATTATTATTATTATTATTGTCACATATGCTGTTTTGCTCTGTATTAGGAACATTTCTGACACCTTTGCTACTCCGAGACCAAACTCAGGGTTCAATGCAGGTTCATTGGATTTGATGGACGAACAATAAAATTGTACATTTAATTTAATTTAGAAGGAACACGCTAACTGAAGAAATAAATATTTTATGAAGTGATTTTACCATTACAGCTGCTATCCTGCTTCCTCTCCATCCAATGTACTATAGAAACTCTTAGACAGCACCCTTAGACAGCACTTTCCAGAATACATTTAGCCACCGTATTCATATGTAGATTATAAATCTTGCATGCAATAGAGAATATTATGATTATGTCTGTTCGTATGTGTTGTGTTGATACAACATTCCAAATCAAACACTTAATGCTTTTTCTTAAATAAGTCAAGCTTTTTTTTACCAATGATAACATTACACCAGGCTGGAACATTGTTAGGTCGAATTCATACTTTCTTTTTTTTAACACAAAACGAAAAGGATATTTGCGACTTTAAAAAAAGAAGAAGATGCTTGCTAAAAATAACCAATATGGCTGAATTGTGAAATGGCGGGCGAACACGATAACAATCGTCACCTTTGTAATGTCAGTATCACTGGGTCACTGCTCTCCCTGTACCTCTCACTTCTCCGGCATGTCAAGGCCCGGGAAAGCGCTGAGCGGGATTGTCATTTCTGAAGGAATATTTTGACAGCACCTTCACTCTGAGTGCCTCCCTTTAAAGGTCAAAGTTATGCGACTTCCATTTAATGTGTGAACACTCGTTCCCTATGGAGCAGGCTCAACAGCCTTTTCAAATGGATCTGTTTCCTCCTTCCATTAAAAAAAAATGTCAGCTGTTGTTTTGTTTTTCCTCGCCAGAGACTAGACAACTAGTCCTGTCACGTCATGAACTGGGGGCTCTGCTCCCACTGCTTGAAGAGCAATTAAGAGTCCATGAGGCTTTGTACGAATTATCTTCTTGGACGGAGGGATTTGAAGGCTTCAAGAAGTCTGTGGTCACCTGTAGCTTCTCTGTCCATTCCTTACATAACATAAACCTTTTAGTAAGTTTATAGGAGCATTTTTGCTCTGATCCCATTTTATTCAATTTTATTAGGCTTTAATTAGATGGGCTTATCTTTAAATTTGCTTGCAGAAACAGGGTGTCATTCTAGGTGCTCTTTCGAGCAAGAACCAAAGAGCACGTTTTTCTCTTCACGGGCACTGAAATTCCCCCCCAAAATATTGCATGCCAATTGGAGGAAATGTAATTACGCAAAGTTATGGGCAACGTGCTACAGAGGTCGGAATCGAATATGCTCCCCCCCCCCCACCCCCACCCCCCCCCACTGCCCAGAGCAGATACCTTACTTTTGACTCCTTCTTGAAGACCATTTTATTCTTCGTCATGGTGTGGTTGGTGTCGTATGACTCCCACAGCTCCTGTAAAGCAGTCAGAATCAATAAAAGTAATGACCTAGGAGACCAGGCTAGTAACCCAGGTGGTCAATGTTAGCAGCGCAATTAGGACGTTTGTCATAGTAACCGAGATTGCTAAGCTACCACGATAAAGAAAAAAACAATCGTACTGTATGAGAATGTGACTGAGAACACGCCACTCTAGGGACGATGGCACATCTCCCTCATGGAAACACTGAGAGCAGCGGAAGGCCTTTCCAAGAGAGCTGATTGGGTAGTTGAATTTCAATAGGAAGACTGTGGGTTCTTAGATATGAGGGCCGTCCAACAGACGGAATGAAAATAATGATTTCCTATAACACAAACATGCACTGTATTCTACAAAGTACTTTTGAAATATATTAGAACATTTCGTATACATATATTCAATAAAAAGAAGTAGACTACATATATCACTATTAATATTTACACATGTATGTATTTGTCTTGTTTGAACATGCAACTATGCATTCAAAAAAGAGTGTAGATATTACAATTTATGTGACATATATTGTGTTTGGATTGGCATATCTTTACATTTACATCTAACCTTTCTTTTTCATATGTGCTGTAGCATACAGTCTAATTGAATTGAATAAATCATCTATGCCTATCACTCATGTCATCCAAGAGGAGTGTTGATGCTGGTTTAAGGATGCGCCTTTGGAACTGACGTTATAACCCACCCACAAAGTAGATCAAGGATGCCTTCAATGCAAACACGTAATTACACACAAGGTACACCTAGGCACTCACCCCTGTAGACAGCCATCTTACTCTATGCAGCTGCTGTCTGTCGGGAGAGAAGGAACTCTAGTCTCCCTGTGTCTGCGAGACAGACACTGGCAGAATTCTAATCTTTGAGCAATAAGCTTCACATGGCCAAGATCAAGAATGAAAAAAAAGTCTCTGTCTCTGTTTTTAAAGGACAGTACTTTGAATGTCATTTGACAATTTCCTTTTAATTAGAACTAATTTACAGAAAGATGCCCACCAGCTAATCTTTACAGGATAATTAGCTTCTATTTTCTTTACTTTTAATTAAAAAGTGGAAAAGATTTAGCTGATCCATAAAGAATTGTTCTTTTGAAATGTTCATCAGACTTCACACTTCTTTTTGACATTGGTAATATTTAGATCGTATCGACTCCACAGACTCCACAGAGTTATAACACTGAATTTTTATCCGGGGTATTAAGAAGTGGAACTATCAATAGTCAAAATAGGAACCAGAGGCAAATTAGAATTGAATTAATGATGAATTTCTTGCAAATGAACCCCCCACCCCCACCCCCACCCGCCATCTTTTAACATTAAAATGAAATTGACATCTTTAGATATATCCATTTCATAAATTCTTCCTTGATGGGGGAATCTGCTTTATGTGATACACTAATACTTTTTCTGAAGGCCCCATTTATTTCTTTGAAAACTTTTTTCATGATTAAAAGCTGTTTTCTTAATTAATTTATTTATTTGCAAGAGACGGGTTAACGCCTGCGTATTTCACATGAAATGATCCACTGCCAGTATGTTCGGCATTTCAGATTCAGTATTCAACAGAGGAGAACACAGTACACGATTGTACCGCAAGTACATCGCAATTGGAGGAAATGCCTGCCAAGCAAAGCTGGGAAGAAAACACGATCTGGTTTATGTTTCGGATTTTCATAGTCTTGTGGTTTCTGTTTTTATTTGCCTATTGAGACGGTGCGTAGGGAGGTCAGTTCAGCAGCGGGGGACCATGGCTGTCTTTGGTAGGCACTCATTTCATTTCTCCTGCAGAACCCAGTAGGGAAGATGAATGCATCCACTTAGCCATGATGGCTCCCAAGAGGAAACTAAGCCAATGATTTGATCTAAAGCAAAGGTTCAAGTGGGAAACAGGTTTATAACCCATTAATTACACCCCTGAAAATTGTGGTTTTATTTTTGCCCTTGCTTTCAACTGCTTTGTATATAGATATATGTGTGATTCATCTATATTAATATGCAAATAACTATACAGGGTGTCACATTACCTGATACGTTTGGTGAGTTGTCTGGAAAATATGCGATGATACGTTTGATAATAAATGATATGTTTGAAAGCCTCATATATTTTGAGACATTTAATATTGTACATGGGATATACAAATAAGGTATATGCAAATAACTATACAGGGTGTATTTATGCGCATCTTGTAAGTCGCTCTGGATAAGAGCATCTGCCAAATGCTTAAAATGTAAATGTAATGTAAAAATGTATATATAATAATAATAATGATAATAATAACCCAATAATGTTATTTAAAAATCACTACATAAGGTGGCTCCTTAATGTCTTGGTGAATGAGCTGACTAATGAGACAAACCGTTTGCAATGCAAAGCTTATTGTCTTCTCTTTTTGAATCCCTCGTGCATCCAAATCTCACACGTCTTTTACTGGTGCGTAAATACTTGGACGGGGACCATGTGACTCGTATATGTCGGGTTTTTTATGTTTTGTTTTGTTTGTGTAAAGTGAAGTAAACCCAGCTATCCAGAGATGCTGGCATGTGCCGGAGCCTGCAGGCAACACTTAGAGGTGCCTCCAGCATTTTAATGGGGTAGTCAAATGCCAGCATGTTTTCATGCCATTCCAATTCAAATGAACTGGATAAAGAAGCAAGAGGAGCGCTTTCCCTTTAATATCCCCTCAAAACTAAAAAATAATAAATAGCCTGAAAGACAAAAAAAAGTCAACTTAACAAAGCTATGTCACGTTCACCTAAAAAAAAAAAATCTGCTTTTAATTTATGCGCTTTTGTTGCCACTGTAGGACTTTTGGCTCTGAGAAACTTGGGCATCGACCTACCATTGTATCTGCCTTCAGTGACTATACTGGAGGTTAAATTAAAGGGATGCTTTCAGTCATTCATTTTATTATTGATTTGTCAAAAATATATAAAACAGGTCATATCTAGTATTACAGTGCACATGTAATATTAGGCTGAATTGTATGATCTTATTTATATCGGAAAGTGCGTGAATTATAAAAAAAAGATATTCTTCAATGTTATCAATTGTCATGACGTTCCGTATAAACTCTATATGGGCTTAGTTTCAGTGACATAATTTTAATATAAAAAATTAAAAACTGAGAAATTTAAGAAAGAACCAATCAAAGTCCCACTTGTTCAGTAATTTTTTTCGTGAACGCCAACGCCGTGACCTTTTTTCTTCAACGGTGTCATCTCTGCCCGCGGCTCTCGCGTGAACGTGTTTTAGCCGCGTTTGTTGCCGTGAATCAGCTGTCGCGCACGTTTGTCTTCATCAAACAGCTGTGGCGTCGTCAGCGGAGAAGCCCTGACGCGTCTTCCAGAGGGGGGCGTGTCGAGCCGGATTAACTCCTCCCTTTTCTGCCGCACTTTACAGACAGCCCTTTTGGATTTATGCCCCCCGGTTTTTTTCACACAGTTTGTTGACTGTTGATTGTAAGTTCCTGAATTTAGGAACGGAGCCATTTATAATCACCAGAATTACATTGCTTAGCAACCGGAAAATCAAGTTAAACAATGCCGCCGCGTATTCCCGGTCACAGAAATCCACTCTGAGAACACATGAATCTGTACTGATGCCGTTCCATCCTGCTCCATGCTCACACAACCAAAATGAAGGATTCACTAAGGTACAAATATACAAATGTTGTAATTTTGTTCTGACTAATGTTGCAACACATTAGCCTCACATTTAGTATGATCACAGTGTAAAACTTGAGAACAGACTCTTGTATCACAGAGTACTACATTTCCCAGTAAACCATGTACCCTGGCTCTGCCTGCCTAGTTGCCAAACCTCCAGCTTCCCAGGTGAGCTTAAAAGGTGATTTTAAGTGCATCGGGCACACCGCACACATTCTTATACATACCACCACATCTTAAACCAGACAAAATAACACTGTTATACTTTCTACTTGTCTCTTAGTTACTTGTTTAGGGTGTTGTGTATATAGTGTGAGCATCCAAATGTATTGAATTGTGTTCAGTGCATTTTTTTTTATAGAACAAAGAAAATCCAATGTTGCATAAAGTAATTACCACAGTGCAGCTTGCAGACCTTTTATTTTTCCAAAGTCTCGTCGTTCCATGTAATATGGGCTGACAGGGTCCACGTTTTTACTTGCTCTTGTTTTACTCGCACAGTTGTATGGCCATCCCCTACAAAAGTTGAAGCGCTGTTTGCATGTAAAAGCTGGAAGAAGTCAAAAGGCACCATTCCAGCCTGGCATGTTGGGCCCTACACTACAGACACAGTTGGCAGAGGTCTTTGCTGGAGCCATTTTAGCCTATAGGGTATAAGGCTGTGTCATACATTCCCCTTTAATCTCAGGTGCTGGGATTTATCCCCAGGCCAGCTTGGTCAAATTTCCAATGGCCAGCCAGATTTAAAAAAAACCTGGTATAGGTAGGAGAAAAATGATTTCCATGCACATAGAGATCTGGTGCTTTGTTCTGTCACATTCAATTACCTCACCTCTAATTAGGAGCTATAGAGGAGCCCTGGTTTGTGATCCGGACATCACACTGTGTAGCCTGCTGATAATGTGTGGTGTCGCTATCAGAGCTCGGCCACAAGCTCCCTGCTTCGCAGAGGGGTAAAAAGCGAGGCATGAAATTAGCAGTCGCTCAAACCGGGCCTACTTATTTGTTTTCTGGTTCATTTTTCGGAGTTTGATGGAACATTTTTGTGTGTGTGTGTGTGTGTGTGTGTGTGTGTGTACTTGTGCATTTGCGTATGTGTATGCATGCCCGTGTGTGTACGTGTGTACTTTTGTGCCTGTGTCTGTGTGTGCGTGTGTGTGTGCGTGCGTGAATGTTTGTGTGTATGCTAGTGTGCATGTGCTTTTTGCAGAGCTGATTGTGGCTGGTGAAATTGTGTGAATTTATGATATGCTCTTTAGATTGAAATCAGGCTCTGCTTTCGGAGTCATGCTTTCTTAAGGGATCGATCAGGCCACATGTCCTCATTTTGTTCCTAAATTCGTCAGTTCAACCGCGTGTGCACACCGGCCTAACCGTCACTCACTCAAACGTTAACGCTTTCTCGTGCAGTTAAACCTCGATCCCTAACCGACGCAGGGCACGGCGTGAACAAAGGACGGCCTGTAATCACAACTCCATTCAACTACGAATGTCTCTATTAGTGCTGGCTCCTGAATTAGTGTTTGGACAGGGCAGAAATTTCCTCCCCAGCTGAGTATTCAGAGCGAGATGGAGTCAGACGATACTATCAGGGTGCCTAGCAGGCAAGGGCTGCAGTGGGCACAAACAATGCCTGCGCGCTGAGATACACAGGCCCCAGCCTAGGTATGTGACAACCAGGGGGCCTGGAGCGGAGCCTGCTTCTCTTTTCCAGGGAGGCCAGGAAGTACCGGTATTCTCTGGTCATCGTTTACTGGCTCGATGCTGGGGCTTTTTTTTTTTTTTTGTCCGTTGCCGAAGATGTCCGTGTCTGCCCGGTTTAATAATATTTTTAGGTCAGTGGACCAGTGGCGCTCTGTTGAATGTCCCCGCACTTCGTGAAACAATGCGCCCACATTTCAGCCTCACGCTTTACCACATCGGGGTGACAATGCAGCGCTCAGGCGGTAGTTTCATGCGGACCGAGTTGTCCCTGCTTTGTGAGGTTGTTTGGTCCGCGATTGCCTTCAACGGCGTGCGTTTGAGCTAAGGACTTCGGTACTCACGGACGAGCGTGCAACTCAAGGGCAGGTTTGCGTTCCCCGCGAGGTCCGGTCACGTACCGTTTTCGGACGCCGCCGTTTTTACGTTGGGAACGGGAAGCGATGCCCTCGTGCTAATGGCGCTGAAGAGATCTAGCGGGGGTCGGCCAGGGGGGGGCGGGCGATAAGGAAGCAGGACAGAATGCATTTGTCTGGACCATTTGTCACCCCTTATACAAATGCACCAACATCCATGGGTCATACGTAGCGAATGTGACAGGGTTTTAAACAGTACACAACTAAATATAGCGGGGATGCCACTATCAGAAAATGAGCTAGGAGTGTGGTGCTAGTCGTTTAGAAAGTCATTATTCTTATCATTGCTGTCTCTGAAATTATTTCAGCTCTCTTCATGCAATGAATACTGTATAATAAACTAAACATAAGGAGGAGAGGGATTTAACTTTAGTAATCTATGCAGGTTCCAGGGAAATGGCCATCAAACCAGCTCTGATGTTTCTTAGCACTTTGTTTTAAAAAGCCCATGCATTATTTACCGCTGGTCATTAGTTACCGCGGTAAGGCGCGAGGCCTGCTGGGCTCTGTGAAGAAACGTGGTCACACAGCGTTCTCCACATGGCCCTTCGTCACGTCGATCACACATTTGTCTATTGTGCGGATCACTCTGCCTCACAGTGCAAAATCATGTTCATTTCATGCACCAGCAATGAGGTTGAAGCAGTGAACTGATGTCCCACGCACACAATGGCCCGATTTGTGTGCACGCGTACATCAATGTGTGTTTCATCGCATTCACGAAATTGTCAGTTGTATCAAAACAGCTTTTTTATTCTTTTTTTTATTCTTTTTTTATCCCGCCCGGCAATCTCCTCTGATATTCTGATATTTATCTCGAGAAATCATTTTAAGCACCAGCAGACATATTGAGTCACTTCAGGATCCGCTCCGTTCCTTCTGAAAAGCGGTACAAGGCGCGAGATAAACATCATAAAAAAACTGTATCCTAATTTAAAGCGTCGCTCTCCCTTCACAGTGTCTATTAGGGATCCACGTGCTAATTCTTTTCATGTGCGGCACTCCTGCCGATGTAGCGCCCTACAAAGGAGTAATTTATAAGACTAATGAAAAGAGCAAGCAGTTTGTGGAGATCAGGGGGTCTTTTATGAGTCTGCGGGGGAATAAAGGGAAGCGAAAGCACGCGCACGCCAGAGTTTTTGAACTGAAATTATTGCTTTATTAAGCTGAGGGCCTCGCTCGTGTTACAATAGAACAAACACACAGAAAGGTGCTGAGAGGATATCAGTAAGCATGTTCTGTCTGAGCACAAATATGTTCCACGAGAGCCTGCAACGTAGCTCATGTGTGACAGAATGAAAGCGAGTGTTTTCATTCTCGGCGTCAGAGACAGGCATGTATGATCATTGCTTTCCTTTTTTGAGAAAAAAAAACTTGAAATCTTGAAAAATAGAGCTGAGAAAAAGATCAATAGCCCAGTGTGGGGTCTGCCTCGTGTGTGTTTTTGAAATTGAACTCATCTTAAATTCGGACCTGCACTAATTCTTCAATATGAAAAAAATGTATATATAAAACATTGGAGATTATTTTATGTATTTTTGGGGATGGAAGGTGTGTCAAGATAGATTATTTTAATATAATTTAAATGCAGGGTGAGACATTTTCAGAACTAATACAATTCAGGTAGCGGTAATTCCATCAACGCCCTTGATTGAAGCAAAATAGTAATATGCAAATACCGAAAGAAAGATGTACAGCTACAAGCAAAACTCCGAAATCATTTAGATTTAAAGAAATAATATTGCACAGAGGGGAAAAAAATTAATCACACAGAAAAATGTCTCCTTTAAGATTGCACTGGTGTATTACCTGGGGGCATGGAATGTAAATGAAAAATCAACATTGTACCCTCTGATAAGGCTAACAGATTAATAAGAGTATTTTCTTTCTACCTACCGTGCTGCAGCTCATGTGAAAAGTCATGAGGCACTCGGGAGTGGAACTTTTGTCGCTTGGATTGGATTCGTGCTAGAATTCCACCCAGTAACGCGACGCGACACTAATTAAGGCGACTCGCTCAAAAAAGCGAAAGAGGAGCGGGAGTCCCAGCACATCCTCCTTTCTCAATGGCCGGAATGCAACAGAATGGATATTCAATAACAAAACCACTTAGATTCAAATTTCCCTCGCACTGAAGTGAAATGAGGTGACCTTTCCGCCAGTAACATGACCTTCGTGATTGAAGGCGAATCGAGTTTGTTTTCCTCGATGAAAGATTGACACATTTCACACATCAGCTGAATTTATGCCGTTGGATTTATGGCCTCAGGTGACAAGCAACAGGTAATGAGATAACAGCTCTCACCTTGAAATGGCATCTTCAAAAAATCTCAAATCGACAGAAGATTAGCAAAGATTTAGCAAAGTAGGCAAACGATGGTGAGGGCTCTGAGGTATGCTAATGTGCATTTTGATTCTCTAGGTGAAATCTTGTATGGAAGTATAATCGAAGCAATGCACTATAGATCTGTGCTGGAATGTTGAACATTTTCCGTATGTATATTTACACACAATATACTTTTATAACATACAGTATGTCCTGGTCTTCAGAGTTTACAATTTAATGTGTAGAATTCTGCAGTACTTCATCTCTCTGATTACTAACCTGTTTTAACGCAGTGGGCAATAAAGAAATAGCCATTCTTTTGTCAGCTGTAGGACAGATTTATAGTCCAGACTGCAGGAGGAAGAAAAACAGGAAGTGGAGGTGGTACGTGTGTGTGTGCGTGTGTGTGTATGTGTGTGTGTGTGTGCGTGTGTCTGTGAGTTGTGTGTATGTGTGTGTGTGTGTGTGTGTGCACAGAGGAAAGAGCTGCCCATTGTGTGGATGTGAGCAGGGCTGTCGACACCCCCTCCCCTCCCCCTCCGTTCCCCTCCCCCCCTCGGCCACTCTGAGCTGCCAACGGCCCGAACTCAGATGTCTCTGACAGCATAGCGGAGGGCCTCAAACGCAGGTCTGTGTGGGCCCCGCCGAAGCGACTTTCCCTCACCAGTCAGTCCTGCGCGGTACCGCGGCTCTTCTTCACGTCGAGTACTTCTCCCACTTTCAGCACAGCTCCTGTTGTATTTTAGAGGGCTCATCCCATCCACTGTCTCTAACCTGTTTTATGTAAACAGATTTGATCAAGTTCCTTGGCCAAGTCGTGCACAGCTGTATCCTGCCCCAGGATCCGAACCTGCAGCCTTCGTGTTTAGAGTCCTGTACGCACAAAAGCATGAAGTAATTATTTTGAGTGAACTCGCTCTTTTCTCAGGGCCCCTGGAGGATGGTCTCGAGGAGGAAGAGGAGGAGTGTGTCTCGGAGGAAAACGAGCTCCTGGCCAAAGATGAGTTCTCCGTGGAGGAGAACTTCTCCACTGACTTTGAACCGGAAAACCTGAGCTGCGAAGACATGGAGTACTTCTGCAACAAAGGTGACCCCCCTCACCCCACCTCTTTCATATTACTATGCCTGTCAGTCTTCGCGTCTTTGACTCACAATTATTATTGGCAATTATTGGTAGGAGCGTGGCACAAATGCAAGTAAGGTGTTTTGTGATAAAGAAAAAGGAAATGTCCGTGATGAGCATTTGTGTTCACTCTGACCATATTGGTCAGGGAAACCAGGATATCTGGATGTTTTTGAAATTATACGGGAATTTCTCCAGCACCCTCCATACTTGTCTTTGAAAAGCAGTCCGTTTGATATCTGATTCCCACAATATATCTGAGCGCTGCAGTTTGATCTTGGAGAAATGGCACCTAAAACCCAGATTGCTTCCAGCTTAGTGGAATGATTGGGGGAAGGGGGTGGGGGGGGTTGCCCACAGGAGAACAACGCTTCTGTTTGAGCCAGTGGCTGTCTCTCCGTCCCCAACCCCCCCCCCCGCAGCACCTGCCATGACTGGGGGAGCTACCTTCAAACGGCAAAGTAAGCCAAACCCACTAACTCTTTGAATTCCATTTCAATTAGATTCGTTTGTGTTTCCTTTTGGTCGCACCTTGTCATCACAAGAAGCTAATTTGTGGTGTGCTCCAGGTTACAGTGTGAAGATGACAAACTTGTCATCCTTTACACCCAAGTCCCTTGGTTTCATCCACCGCAGGTGTTTTTAAGATTCAGTAGCTGTGGAACAGTATGAATTTTACTTATAAATTAAGAACTTATACTTTGAATGCCCCCTTTTTCCCCAAAAACAAGAAAATGTTGTTGAATAAATTTTTTTTACAATTATAAACTACCCCAGAGTGCCTTCTGGGACTGAATTCTGAGAAACATCTCTAAAATATTGCGCAACATAACTGTATTCTTTTTTTTTGTTCTTCAAGAAAAAGTTATTAAAGTATAAGGTGTCAGAAAATTAATTCTGATGGTAGTTGAGTTGAACTGGAATGATTGGTACGTGTATTTAGTTTCAGAGCTATTCCACAAAGAGACACAAGTGGTACACGTCAGTTTAATTCAATCAAAAGATTGTACGTGCACCATATGTGGTATTCACAATCAATATGATTACTTGTATTGTTAGTTTGCTGGTAATGCTGGTAGTCTGTGTCCCTTACTTTAACATTATGAATTTGAATGAGAATTCAATTCTCTTACACCTACACTCAGGGGAACTGACACAAATTCAAAAATTCTTGATATTCCTGAAAAGGGTTTTTTAAGTTTCACAGGGGCTTTTTTTCTTAGTTATTGGATAACACCAAAGTTTAGTTCATCTCCGCTAAAGCTCCTTTTAGTTTGGAACGTCTATGCATGGAGTTATACTAATAAAGAGTACAAAGTACCACACCAACTGTTTAATTCCCAAGATTCTTCCATAATCTCTCCTGCGTCATGTACAAGCTTCCTTTGGCAGGTTCTTCCCTCTCCCATCTTTGCTAAGTCTCTCGGTTCCTCGTAACACCAATGTAATATCCTCTGCAAGGTTTTTTTCCCCCCTGTGAGAGCTAGTTATAAGCAATCATCAGGTGTAGTCATTTTCCTCTTGATCCCCTCCACAATTAGATCTCTTAAACTAATTTAACCATATGTCTGAATGGCTTAAGTTCTGCCACCACTTCCGCAGAAGTGCAATGAATTAAACGGCAACACAATCCTGGTGGCATTAAACGGTTTATGTGTGTTACTCTTCAACTGTGGGAAGAAAAAGGGAGACCCTTGATTAACTAAACCCTCTCAAATTTGATGGCGCAGCGTAATTAGCCCAGTGTGGAGTCGAACGCGGGTTTTAAGGCGGCCACTCATCCCACGGCCTTTATCTCCTCCTGCTCCTCTTTGAATGAGGTCTCCCGTGTAAGGTTTCTCCACTGAGCAGTCGAGTGACTCTCTGGTCTTAGCTTAGCCTTGTATCTGTGTAGTCACTCACTGAAATGGGCTTGTCAGAGGGACCTAAAACCTCCATTAAAAGTTTCAGCCTATAATAGGTATTAAAAAGCTGTAGGCACACAAAGAGGAGCACCAACTTTCATTAACATATGAAGCACTTATTAACTTTGATCAGAGTGCGGTGAAGTAGCAAAGCGGCTTAAAAGCACAAAGGTCAAGAAGTTGAATGCCACCAAAGTCTAGCCCATTTGCCTTACCCTTGTGTGAAAAAAAAAAAAATGTTCCTTAGATTGCTGTTAGGAGTACCTTGAGGACTGGCAGGAAATCCTTTCCCCCAGGTCTTAGACCTGTGTCCTACCGTGTATCCGGCCACCGGTGTATCTTAGCGTGTCCTCCTGCTCTCTTAACTCTTGTTTTGTGCGTCATTGGATGGAGGAGGGCTCAACTGACAACTCTGACACCATCCGCCCCAAGTAGTTGCCCTTAATGCGTTGACAGCAGCTCCGTGAGACTTTAGAATAAGAGCTCAATGCGCTTCTTTTGTTGTGTCCGTAATGAATTAATCACTCTTCTTTTTTTCTTTTTTTATACATTTATTTCTGATTTTTTTCCTGTTTTTCTCCCAATTTGGTTGCCAATTAAACCCTCTATTTACTTCAATTCCCCACCCTCATGAGTCCGTCGCCCGTCCTCCGGGATCGAGACACACATTTCTGGTTGAGTGTTCCCGCCTCTTTCGAGACGGGAAATCTTCCACGGACTCCTTAACCTTCTCCTCGACGGACTCTTGCCGGCTCACCCTCCCCCCTCCCCCGGAGGCGGACAGCCAAATGCCACCTCCGATCGGGCTGACGACCAGGGCCGGTCTGGTAGAGATGCGGGTTTCGATCCGCGTCCCTGATGGGCAGCGCACACCACTCCGAAGCGTGGTGCGTTAGACCGCTGCGCCATCCGCCAGGCCCAATGAATCACTCTTCTGACTGACTTCTTGGTGTCAGTAATGACATTAATTGGTGCAATGCTTGTAAATCCAAGAAAGACATAATGTCTATGTTTTAGTTTGAGTGTACAGCGTAAGTATAAGGTGTCTTATGAGGCATTGGCTAAGGGCTTAAATATACTTCACTTAATCACGCGTACGCGTGCGCATACGCATACGCAACACGAGAGGCATTGTTCACATACTCCACTGCATACTTTTTGTCTGTCTGGATGTTTAAAAGCTATATCCACTAGGGGGCAGTTCAGAACTGTGGGGCTGAAACAAAGTTGTCTCTGGCCAGCATACGTCGACATCTACTTCCGATTCTGCACAACAAGGTTGTTTCGATGTATATCTTGAGAAGATGGTAGAAACAGTGGCAGCGGCGCCACCATGTACATCGGGATGTAACCATGTATTGTGTTTTTTTTAAGTTAAATGTCAAATAAACTAAACTAAACTAGACAGCGGAGATGGTATAGATGGTGTTAGACTATTAAATGTATCCCGGCGTAATGTTTATGATGAAAAGCATCATCAGTATTTCCTTTTGTCAGCCAGGACATTTGATGACTTGCTTCGTCGGGTGGCCCCACTCATTACACATCAAAACACGCATAGTGAGCCAGTGGGTGAAGCAGAGCGGCTTGGGAACCATCACCCTCCGCTTTCTTGCCTGTTGCCACGATTTATGTCGGTATTGCACCTTGCATACACGTAACATTAATTTCTTGAGGACGTGCACAAAGGACGCTCCCAATGACCGCAGGATACACGTGGCAGCCATCTTGCATACGCGTATTTAAAGTGAAGTATATTTAAGCCTTAAAGCATTGGTTCTCACATTGTGGGTCTGGACCAACTGGTGGGTTGTGGGTGGGGTTGAGGTAGATTGCAAGATACATGAAATTGTTTTAATGTACATAATACACTTTACATTGATATTCATACATATGTTACAAACATGGTTTATTCCATATTTCAACACTAGGCTAACTAGCTATTACTTGATAGGCCCTCAAATTTCCACATTATGCTCCTATAAGTTATATTGTTCAAATGGCATTCAATTTTCCTTGGCTGAGACTCCCCATCCTAGCAGTACCCAATCTTACAGGCTTATGTTCACATGGATCACAAAAGGTTCACAAAAGGCTTACTATGGTTGTTTTAGTTAACAAAAACTGAAACAAAAATAATTACTAACAAACGAACATTTGTTAAATTCAATGAAAATTTGCTAGTATGATTGTCAAAAACTAAACTGAAATAAAATGAATTGGCTCTAATATTATCTCAAACCAAATAATATATTTTTAGTAAAAAAAACATTTAGTCAAAGCCCTCAGTTATGGACTCCCATTGGGAAAAGTATTTTTTGGACCAGGTCAGTCTTCTGCCTGGCGGAGGACTGTGAACTCCATGTCTATATTTGAATGATCTTTACCTGCCAGGTACCTTACCTGGCAGGCAGTGCAAGCTAGCTAACTAGCTCAAGAGTTATATGGCTAGCTCCAATAGCTTAGCAAACCATAAACACAACTTTGGGAAAGCCCAATGTCCATGTACGAGCATTATCCATTTTTGATAAAGGAGTGTGAAAATATTTAAACAAAGAACAGAATATTTTGAACATTGTGTCCTGAATTATTTTTTGTTTCTTTGTGGTTGGTATAATGGTGCTTCACTATGATTGAGAATACACTTTCTGCTAAAATAAAACTAGTATTACAACTGAAACTGAAATGGAAAAAAAGAAATGAAAAACTGAAATAAAAATGTATAGGAGGCCTAAAAACTAAACTGAAATGGAAATGAAAAACTAAGAATAGTACAGAAAGAAAAACAATATAAAAACCACTGAATACGACTTATACCCATTTGACATTTGTGTCTGTGGTGCCTTAATGAAGATGTTACAAACACTGTCCAGGCAATTGTAGGAATTCACTGGCTATTTGTATTCATAGCAGTGTTTAACCAATCCATGACACAACAAACTGTGTCAGCATTAAGCAGTGTGGAAATCTTAAACTATTTGGAGAGCATGTTTGCTCCGGGAACATTGGTGCTTACTCATGTACCATGAAATGATGTGAGTGGATCTCGTCAGCGCTTTTATTTCTTTATGGAATAGCTCTGAAACAAAATACATTGGTGTGAAATGAGGAAGCCGTGTTGACTATGGAAAACAAAGAGGGGCCCACACATGACTTGTTGTAATGTTGTCAGATTTGACCTTTGCATCTCCTTGACGATTACAGAATCTCTCCTCAAACAACTTCCTCTGTATGGCCAATTTCACATTGATATAGGTTTGCTTGTGAGCAATGCGCAGACGATAGCTTTCACAACAGCGATTTATAGGCAATTGTCACACCATGTACCAGCATTTTGAGAGGAATGTCATTTTATATTTACTCAATGGCATCTTTTTTTCCAGAAATTGTGAAATTTCACATTGCTTTTTTTGACCAGGTTGTCCTCTGGTTCACAGGAGAAAATAAATACAAGTGAAGAGCCTCAGTGAGTTAATTGGAGCGTTTTTTAAATGAATCTGTAGTACCTAGCTACAGGTCATTACACTTTCATTTTTAGCAGGCTCTTTAGCAATGCTTGCACCATTTGTGAGATACATTTAAAGCATGGACTAATGAGCGATTTTGTTATAAGGCAATTTTCAGGACTGCTAGTGAAACACAATTAAGAAAGTTACTTGTTTCTACTTTCTGTCTGTGAAAGCGTGCACCAATATAGTCCCAACCACTGTTAATTTTCTGACCACATAATTAAACCAGTCGCAAACCGCATTATTCCCTCAGTGCTGAAGAAGACCAAGATTAGGGCTAACCAGCCAATGTGCATGTACGCCGGCCCTTAGTTTTGCTTCTGAATGAATAATTGAAATCAGAGCTTCAGTGACGCACTGCCATAAACAGAAAGTGGCCAAATTAATTACGCTGGTCTTTGTGCAATAGAGAAGTAATAGGAGTCCTCGTGAACAGTAGATGGTCTCAATGTTTCACCCCAGACGGCAGTGTTCAGAATGGCAAATGCGAATTCTAATGCAAAGTTGATGCCGAGAATATGGGAAAATGCTAATTTGCCGAGCGATAAGATGAATCGAGACATCCCTTTAGCCCCAGTTAACTCAGTGGAGGAAATTAATCATTAATGTTTGTTAAGTATGACAATCTAACTGGGCCAGATCTACATGCTCCGAGACTGAATCGGAAAGAGATAACCGGCTGCAGACAGAGAGGAAATCTGCCAGATTCTGTAATGATGGGAATTTAAGGGCCTGTTCTAGCAGCTTTAAAGAGACAGTTGCAAGGCATTTTTGCTAATAACCTCACAGTGCTGGAGAGCTCGGCAGAATCAAGCTTTTTTCTCTTTTTTTTGCAAACCCTGGAAAGCTGATAGTGAAGGGGCCTGAGATTGTATATTCTATGGGGTATGTGCATAATAGCTTATTGTGCAGCTCAACCTGACAGAAATGCAGATACTCTTATTTACCAATGCATAAGAGTATACACCGGGAGTTTTTTTTCCCCCTGTCATTTCTGTATTCACTGTTAGAGATGGCACCACTAACCAAAACAGCCCTTATTTCTGTTTTGCATGACATTAAAGTAGTGCGTAAAAGGATATCACCCAATATCGCTACGGAGTTCCTGCAAAAATTGAACACTTTGCTATGTATATTGGACAGTGTAATGTTGTGAGAGAGAAAAATATTATCCGAATTTGATACATGCAGTACCCTCATTTATCACACCATTGATAAAGATGAGCAAAGAAGGCTGTATAAAATAAACAATACAGGTAATAAGCTATATTTTATGCTAAAAAAATGGAAGCATCAGATTTATCTCAACTACGGTGAAATATGGTGGTGGATATGGGGTGTTGTTATGGGGTTGTTTTGCATCTACTGGTCCTGGGGCTCTTGTTAAGATCAATGGAATCATGAACTCCTCTTAGTAAGACGGAACTGGATCTGTCAGCAAGACAATGATCCCAAGCATACTTCAAAATCAACCAATAAGTACTAACCGCATAATTACTGTTTTTCAATGGCATCACAGTCTCCAGACTTGAACCTGATCAAAATGCGTGGTTTTAATTGAAGAGGGTAGTCCACAAGTGCAGACTAATTATAGTTTTATGTATCATCCTTGCTCATATTTATCAAGGGTGTGATTAATTTTGGAGGGTACTGTTTGTTATCATGACATGCATTTTCTAGACAATCGACTGTTGACGTAATAGTATTGCACACTAAAATTATTATAACAAAGCAAACAATATTGACAGATAATATTGAGAATTTACTTCCAGACACTCCCCTTTGGTGTGGGGAAAGTTAGTTTTCCAGCTGGGAATTCTAATCAGCTCCAACCATCTCATTAATGTGCTCAATTTCAATGGATGGATTACCAGCATTTGTTTTCTGTCATGTCGATTTCCCTCCCATCTGTGGCATCTGAGGGGCAGCAGTGGCTCAGTGGTTAGCAACACGGGCTGGCAAGCAGAAGGTTGCTGGTTCAAATCCCAGGAAGGCCAAATGAAAAAACAATGAACTGGAAAGTTATGAGCTAGTTCACTTCACTGATGTGATCCAGGTTCAACCTGGGTTGTAGGGCACACATGTGTACCCAACGCAAGTGCTCTTAGGTGCTCATGTCACTCAGGAGCCCCTCAAAATATACATCAGGGGTGGGAAACCCTGTTCCTGGAGGGCTGGACTTGTTTCTGGAATTCGTGTCAACTTCTGCTCTTCATTTTTAAGGAACGGGGTTGTGGAGAGGAAGTGAAGTGATTAAGTGTAGTTCATTTATGTATGGGGCATTCAGTGCGTGCTGTTGTTCTGGGGAATGGCCAACAGACAGTAGTTTCATCTGTAGCATAGGTCATTCACCATGCAATGAAGGAAAAGTTGGAGTCACTCCCCAAAGGAATGCAGTTGTTATAATGTTGTCATGCTACATTGATTAGATAAAGGTTATCGTTGGAATGTATTGTCAGAGGGATTGTGCAGTACCATCAGACCTTTTGGCACATGTCTTTCCTAAAAGTTTCCACCTTTCTGCAATTCAGTATGTTGGTGCTCGGAAGCCCATTGGCTGAGTGGTCTTCTGCTCCTGCCCTTGGAATGTTGACTTATGTAGACCAGCTCACAGATAGGTTTTCTCTATGGTATGGTGCATAGATGCATTGATAATGATAAGAGAGTCCAGAGATGGGTGAGGAGAGAAGCCCACTGTTAACTCTCCCACCCCATCGCCTCTCTTCGATAGCAGGTCTTTATGTTACCATAGCAATATAACTTCTTGCAATTTAATAGGGCTGTCACATTATATTTGAATATTGAATATAATTTTGAATCTGCATTCCAACACCAGTTTCGAAAAATGTGGAGATTCCATATATAACGGCATGCCCATAAGCTAACCAAATGGCGACTAAAATGACTGATAATGCAATAGAAATTTTGATCATATCCTTTATTGAGTAGTCTACCCTATTATCTGATCATTTTATGAGAGAAGTTATTTTATGTTTATGATGGTGTTACGGTGTTACGTATTTGGACCTGAGGCAATATAAGTTTGCTCACACAAGCTAGCGTTTCTCACACTTTGCAATGAAAAGAGGTCTGTAACAGGCATTTTTGAATAGTATTTGAACTGATCTATGTTTTCTCTGAATATCGAACAGGATTTTTTGGTTGAAGTGACCTAAATGTAATCTGTATTTGCATGTAATTATAAATCTTGTACAACAGCAAGTAGTAGTAAGTAGTCGTTACTTTGTGACAACTACTTCTGTCCACCGCTCTGCGCGAGCATGTATTATTTGTCAGGCAACATTAATTGATGGGTAGCAGGAAACAACACCGTACTGGAAGGGTACACCGTGGCCCTCTTCACGGGAGCCAGGAGGAAACTCCCAAAGTAGCAGCTCGGCGAGATTAGGGCCTTTGAGCTCCTTAAATTCGCGCACGAAATCAACAATTTCAAGGGCTTCCTTGGCGGAGGGAGAGAGTGCTAAAAGGGAGGGCGGGAGAGGGGAAACCAATATGACTTTGTTTCTACCTTGCTGGAGGAGTTGTTTGTGTAAATCGCCTATAAGCTTATTGACCTGGACACGCGGCTCCCATGTTTGACTGCGATTCGGCTGTGGAGCCACCCCTGATAGACCAGCGATAGGGCTGATTTTTAACAGCTCGCTGATTCCTTTTCGGGCATGCCCGCCAACCCCGCACCACCCGCACCCACCCCCTTCCCCCCCCACCAGCTTGCTTGGCTGCCTGTGTCCAGATCTCACTCTCTCTCTCATGGATTTCGTCCCCGTTACGTTTCAATTTGAAAGCGTAAATATGACAATCAGTGATTTTCTGTGAGCTATAAGAGGAGAGAGATTGTATAATCAGATGTTTCATTCCCATCTGTATGGTCCCATGTATGGTCCCAGTTCAGCTGCATGAATGCACACTGCAGTTATTCTGTACGTAACCCAAGAAAGGGCCCTTATGATCAAGGTTACTCTGAACTGTCTTAAATCCTTTAGCATATCTAAGTTTGAAATGCCAGCGCTCATGGACTGATGATCCAGTCGATTTCTTTATTTTCCTATTTTTTCCCCCATTCTCACAGACAAAAGTTACGGTTTTTGTACATTTTGCTACCAATTCCCGCCGTGCTCCTTGAAGAAAACTTCATCGAGCTCTGTGACATTGTCCCTCATGAGGTTGCCTCCTGCAACCGTTTAAAATGCGCCGCAAACGGCACTAGATAGAAGGCAGAAAATCCTTAATCACTGCTTAATTAAGGAATCATCTTGTAGCTCCAATTCCTGAGCTGTAATTAACCAGTTCCAATAGGTTCCGTTACAGGGCTTAGCATGTACGCCTGAGATCAAGGTAGAGCCTTCAATGTTATCTCTCCTCTCGTTTTTTAAATTTGTACATCGGAAGGCACTGTTGATATTTGCCTTTGTTATCCCCTGCCATGTTATGAGACTAGTATGTTAAAGAGGTACTTGAAAACCAACAACAATACGGGAGGGAATTTACCATGTGCGCTCTCTGATATTGCTACAGTTTGAATTAAAAGAAAAAAATCTTTCCCCATCCTGAGTAGACACTCACACTAAGGAAACTGGGTCACAGTGACCTCATGTACTGTAAGTAGGACAGTGCCTCAGACTTCCATTCCATTTTTTTTCCAGTGCGAGCCAGGAAGCGTCCGTCCTCTTGGCAGCGTTCTGTGGGCCGTCTTTGAAGCGAGCCATGTCTTTAAGGGTCGAAATAAACGGAGGAGGGGCCCTGGATGGATCAGTACGAATCTGTCATGAACCAGCCTCTTTCCGGCCTTTGAAAAAACAGTGCGAAAAATCGGCTGCGATGTTGTAGCATTTACGACGGTTTTCCAGAGGTTCTCCTGAACTGTGTTTATCATAAAATTGTGTTTAGGTTACAGATAGCATATCAGATTGTGTGAAAATGATGATGTTAGCACCAAAGGCATATTTAATGACAACTAGCTCCCATGTTGCTTGCCACAGAAACTAAACACAGCAGTCTAAATCCTCAAATGCCGACTAAGTTTCATGACAACATTTCGTCCTCATGAGAAGATTTTTAAGTCTTTTCTTATATTAAATTTTTTTATTTTCAATCACATCCACCCATGTTTTTTATTTGATCAGGTTCATACTTGGTACCACTGCTAGTGGGGTGAGGTGTTAACACTCGCCGTGTTTATTTTGCCCAGTGAGTGTATGTCACTCACGGGTGTGCATCCCTGCTTTCACACTGTGTGCGGCCGCAGTGTAAATAGGTTCTGATGTTTGGTGGAAGACAGACATGCCTTGGCTCTCTCTTTGGAAAACGCCACTTGTTGGAGAGAGTCTAGGAGCAGGACTCCTGCCTTACACAGCCCGAATGCCTCAGCTTACTCTTCACACCACTTATGTGTTCTTACATGGGCTTGCTGCTGTTGCTAGGTAAATGTGGCTTTCTCAAGCCTCACTGCATGAGGACAGAACGTTGAGTAACTCCTCTGTACAAGCTATTGTTTTTAATTCTAGCAAATCATGTTTTCTGTGTTCTTTTCTAAAGAGTCTCTTCTCCAAAAAAGGCGTTGGCTTATTACGTATTGTATAAAACATCACTCGTCCTTGCGGATTGAGCAGCTCCTCTGAACCAATCAACTCGGCGGCATAGGTGGGCGACAGAAGGCTCTTGAGCACTTGGCCTTATCACATGGAAGAGATTGACTTTTCGCAACGTGTCCAGGAACATAAGGCAGAAAGCTTGCACCCCTGTGTCTGTGGCCACGTCTGTCGGCACCTTTATGACATGGTTAGGTTTTTGCCCCGACAGGAACCAAGTTGGGACTTGCGAGGTGAGACGCTTGTCGTGTTTGCTGCTGTACGTTCTTCACGCACGTAGCCTACGTTGTGCATTTGTCTTCGCAACATTTGGACACCACCTTCTTCCCTACTTGTGTATCAGGGTAGGGATCCATTTCAATGGAGTTCCATTTTGATTCAGTCAATTCAGGAAGTTAATTAAAATTAAAGTAATTCATTAGAAAATCTGAATTTTTTTAAATTATGGGCATTTTTGCATAAATTGAATTTCAGTTTCATTTCCTGAATTTTAGTGAATTGAAATGGCATTGACCATAACCCTGTTGTATATGTCCCAAATCAATCACTTTTGTACAATTGAAGCTCTGATCTGACCAACAAATAAAATAAAATAAAATAAAAAATAGTTTAGGGAAAACGATTTCCTTGAAATAGAATATGATTTTAGGCCTGTAGATTATGGTGCTTAGCTTTAATTTCACTTGTAACACAGCCACCTTAAAACCATTCTTTCATCTTGAAGAGTTCCAAATTCACCATGGAAACCAAATGAAAGGAAAGGGGGCGGGGCGGGACCCTGACATGATAATCTGTGTAACCGAACAAACTGTGTCTGCTTGGAGTCCGATAGCAAGCTGTATATTTGAACTGCTAGTAGCTCACAGGTCTTATCGCTTGTAAAATCAAAATTTTATGAAAAATTTTGTAATATTCACAAATGTGATAAACGTGAAATTGGTTTCCCAAGTCATCTGTGAACTACCTTTCCCAGCCACAAACTGGGAAATAACTGATAGCACAGCATAGAACACTTCTGGGATATATCCCTCAAGTGACATAAACAAGGGCATAGGGAATCTCCTAAACAGGGATGTCTCTAGCAGAGGATAGAATTCATCTGTTCTTACAACTTTTGGTTCACAACACGGGACTGTAAAATCCTTGTTTGTTCCTCCTGCGTGGTATTGTTATTTAATTCATGTGGGGACACAAAGATGTTGTTATTGTTATGTTGATGGATGGTGATGGTGATGATTGGGATGATTATAACGATAGATCCTTATTGTTATTATCCATGCCGATCATGACTGGTTTAGACGTTCTCAATACCCATGCGCTGTTCCCTCCACTCCTCCACACCCGGCACACTCACGGCGGTTTTTCAGCATCAAAGCGCCGCAAACAAATCGAGACAAGAATGAACACAATATGCCTCCGCAAACTGCAGGCCCGCAGCCAAGCAGGTCGACGTGGAGGAGTCCATGATACAGGATCCGTGTCACGGGTCCTGTTTACTGGGACTCCCGCACACTTCCAGTTCCCACAGTAACAGTACTGACATAACTTAAGCGTGACCCATAAAGTAAATCAAGCATTGATTATGTGCAGTGAGTGTGTGTTTTATAAGTGTGCGTGGGTTCACTCTGTTTGTGGCTTGTTCGTGCCGTTTGTCTGTGTGTGCGCGCATGTGATTGCTTCAGTTTACTGACAATTTTAAAAGAATATTTTATCAATATTCAGAACCAATTTCTTCTTTCATATGAAAGTTCTCAGGGATCTGCAGGAGTGTTTTTAAATGTTGCCATTTATCTAAAGAGTTCATGTATTTCTGATGTGTATTTGTTGCAGGTCTGGTACATGCTGGATGTGTGTTTAACAAGCTCAGATATTTCAAATATTCCATAGTCAGTATCTGACATTCCATACACAATCAGCACTGCACACGGCAGAATGGGGCTTCCTCTTGTATTTACTCTACAGAAAGATGTTCCCAAACCCCCCAGGAGCATACTGTATGTAGCGTGCTTTCAGTTGCTGAACTCATTATTAAATGCCACAATTCACATTACAGGACTGGCCACACAACACACTGCAGGCAATGCCCCTCTGAGCCAATGAGAAAAGCTTTCATTTTGAAACACACCTATTTATCCAATCCAATTTTTTTGCCTGCATCTCAACAAGTTACTGAGCATGGCTTCCCTACACATACATTGCTATGTCTTACTCTGTGGCATGTAGGTAGACTACATTTACATTTACATTTACATTTTAGGCATTTAGCAGATGCTCTTATCCAGAGCGACTTACACAGTTTACATTTTCTTTACATACAATCCATTTATACAGGATATTTTACTGAAGCAATTCAGGTTAAATACCTTGCTCAAGGGTACAACAGCAGTGCACCACCTGGGAATTGAACCTGCAACCTCTGAGTTACAAGCCCAGTTCCCTAACCAGTACACTACACTGCTGGCCCTGAAGACTATTCTTCAGAGCAGTGCTGTGGATGACATTGGAATTGATTCCCGAGGCTCGATCTGAGATTGATTCTGACATTCTATGTATCATATATCATTCTATATATCATTCATACATTCTATATTCTGGCAGTCTTGTTTGTGTGTGTAGCAGAGTTTAGAGACACAAATGTGAATGTCCACTACAGACTGTGACGTCATCCCTGGAGAAGCAATAAGAGTATCATTAGTTCCCTAGACTGGGGGGCCTTGGGCTTCAGCTCAGTGGGTTAATCATATCTCTTGTTGTGTGGAGGGGCCAACAAGAGCCGTGGTGCAAAACCCACAGAAGATCTATCCCTGTTACAAGTGGATACCACACACATGTAAGGCCAAGAGTTGGGATGCAAGGGCTGACTGTGCCAGAGTGTGAATCCCAATAAGGAGATCCCAGAATCCCGTGCACAGCACCCCTGTATAATAATAATAATAATAATAATGCCATTTAGCAGACGCTTTTATCCAAAGCAACTTACAGTAATGAATGCATACATTTTTCAGTATGTGTGGCCCCAGGTGTGGGGATTGAACCCACAACCTAAGCGTTGCCAATGCTGTGCTCTACCAACTGAGCCACAGAGAACCAGAGAACTGTATCCTTTCTAACCTTTGACGTTCTCTTCTCCCGCAGGTGAAGAGGACGGCAGCAGGGAGGCGGGGAATCTGATGACGGACAGAATGAAAAAACCCGCCGCACCCCGCTCGAACCTGAGGACTGGGACGGGCCAAGTAAGCTCAGCTCCGTGTTAAACCAGAAGCTTTGCACACAGGTTCTATCGACCCACCGCATACCCATCTGTGTGTTCTTAACATTGAGAGTTCTGTCTCCCTACCGTTGAAACAATCCAATTTGCATTGCATGCAATCCATCTTCTGAGAATTCACTAAGGGGGTCAATCTGAAAATGGATCAAGTACAATTCTGGTTCCAGTAGCACCAGAAGCCCCTTCTACCAACTAGTATAACCTGTAGTTAAGAAGCAGAGAAGACAGCAGGAATGTAGGAACTGAGGGTCTGGTGAGTCAATGGAATCTGTGCTTTGCGGTTGCACTCTGGAGGCTGTGCTGAATTCATGCTTTGTTGTGCCACAACTCCATTGTAGAGGCTCTTAAAAAGTGCTGGACAATAAAGGTCGGGGAACACACACCACCATTGCCATATCAATACTCAAAGGGGGATCCTTCTTCACTTCCATTGCTTTTGTTCGGACTCAGGTGCAGATGCAATCAAACTGCGTTGAGTAACACATTGAAGCAATTGCTCAAATTCAAGCAAATGCTTAATTGTGCTACTCAACAGTTCGATTGTATCCTCACTGTTTTCAATCTTTACGCAACCTCAGGAAATTTGGCAGTTATAGACACTTTCCCAAAACGTCGTACCAGAATCAGAAAATGCAACGCTCACTTCAATCTGTCACTCAAACCTGAGGACGAAGCACATTGTTGCTGGATTGACTCTTCACCTAGGTGTGCCCAGAAGCATGGCTACGATTGGGAGTTTTACCATGGCCCTCTTCTCTTCATCAGAAAAGAGCAGTCCACAGGTGCTAAATTCAGCTAAAGAACACATCTTGCCCTCCACCAGTGCTATTACCCAAGTACTGTAGATAGTGGTGAAATCTGGAGGCAAAAGGGTATCCTGTAAATATGATATCTGAGTATCTGCCAGATTTTTGGGTGACATTGGACGGTTCCCAGGCTTCTCATAACCATTTAGCCCTTTAGTGAGCTGCCTTTAATCACTTGTCAGGGGTCTATTATGACATGTTTTAAATGAATACACCAGGGATCTGGGGATTTCAGTGGCTCAATAATAATAATAGGGAGTCTACAGATATTGTTGATGACCCCCAACCTTCGGAGGTAGATCTCACAAGGTCTAGAATCAAGTTGGGAGGGTTGTAAGGGGGGAAATGCTAAACAGTGAATATATTGTTTGAGCGCATGTTTCACCTTATCTCTACTACAGTATAGGGTAATCAAACAGTTTGGTACACTCACAATGAAATGTTTTGCATGCTGCAAAGGTTATATATATTTATATTTTTCCTTTTTTTCTTTTTCTTAAATTGTATTATAAATAATAATAATAATAATTCTTATATATAACACAGAAAAACATCTTATTGGTCTTGATTTTCCTTAACCAAAAGTTCTGCATAGCAAAAAAAACCTTTCCCCTTTATGTAATACAATTGTTGTGAATGTTATAATAATCTATGTGAATTGGCCTTTGATTCATTCTCCCAGGGTGTGCACAATGTGCATCGAACTGCTTGGTAATTTTGAGCTTGACTGCGTTTGCAGTGTTTGGTTCTTCATAAGCTTGGTGTTGAAGTAATGCATCCCAATGGGGCCATGTATGAAAGTGTTCCATCTGTTTTCCCAAAATAAAAGGGTTCTGTTGTAACTTTGTATTTAAATACACTTGAAAAATGAACTTTAACTTGCTATTTATATACCTGGGTAAAATTTGATAGGTATAGAAACCACATTATGGCTAATCAAGAGATACCAGCAAAATAACATGTGCTTCATAAAACCACTGATTAAAGGAAATTAGTATAATTTACTGTGCAGCTCTTGCTAGCTTTTATATTTAGATTGTTTAGCGTACAGTTATTCTCTCATTTGGAATGGAAGAAATGGCCGCATTTTTGAATGACTAAATATCATATCAGAGAAATTACAGTAGCAAGTGTGTTGGAAGTTGGAAAGAAAATACTGAGCCCTCTCTTGACTTAATACCCTAATGAATGTCTAAAGTTTGACAAAACTGTGTTTCCTAACAAACCATTGACGACAACTGGAAGAACCGATATGGTAGGCTTAAATGAACCTATTATCGCCATTGAATTATAAGTTTAGTTAGCAAGGTTGAATGGGATGGATTAAATTGCTTTGCTGTTAAGCTTATTGTACATGTGCTTGAGCATAGTCTGTGCACCCAACAGAAAGCTTATAATAAAAATTATATTTATCTTTTCTTCTTGAAGAATCTAATTTTGCCATGCAGATTTCCCCTTGCTTTCTCTAAGGGTTTATAAAAAAAATAGTTTTATCTTGTTTTTTTTTCTTCTTCTTCTTAAAAGTCACTTCATCAAAGCGATGGATAATACGTATAGTGAGATAGTAACACAGCAATTACTGTCCAGCATTACAGCCACATTGCTGAATACACAAAATATGATTCCTTTTAATGCATATGACCCCAAGAATTTATTGCAGGTGTATACATTTATAAAGTGGATCCGGGCAAGTTGTGCTGGCAGCCCCCTGGGGTGTGTATTTTATACTGACAGTGAATCAGTGTTATCGGTGCTATCAGATAATGCATTTATCATTAAATTTCACATTTGCATTTAAATCTTGGGAAGGAAATGAGTATTGCTGGCTAAAGATAAGAGTGCTCGGACGACTGCAATAAACCATCACTGTGATCAGACTGGAGACGGGGGCTGAGGGGGTCAGACGAGAACTATGGGGTGATGACAAAAAGAGGCATCACATTCGGAAAGGCCTAATTTTTTTTTTTTTTTTTGGGGGGGGGGTAGAAAACGCTGAGCTCAAAAATGCAGTTTTTCAAAGAGGCCTGTGACTCACGCTCGCTGATTATGTTCCCCTTCTATCTGTCAAAAAGGGAATTAAGGAGACCCAGAATGAGGGCATTGAGGTGCCCCTTTTTTTGTTTTGTTTAAAGAAAACAAAAACTAGCTTGCTCTTCTGATTTTTGACTCGAATACTACATTTCAGCAAGGGGTCATAGTCATACATCACTGCAGATATTAGTCACAGCAAATCATCTTAATAGATGAGCATAAATCCAGTCTGCCCCTTTGAAAATGGCCCTAAAGTGTAGCCCACGTGACAGGAAGAGGGGTTCGGGTCCCTCTTCCACAGACACCTGTGTGCCTGTGTTTTTTCAGAGGCATCTGGGGTCTCGTCTCAAAGTGTGACCGTGACATGATGTTTCAGTGCACAGAAATTGTGCCATTCGTACTACTCACAAATATTGATTTTAATTGCATGCAGCCGGTGGATGTTGCTCAATTTACTTGTGATTACAACGCATTATGCTGCCATAGCATTTTGTAATATTGGCTCTGCGTTCAGTCACCATTAATTAAAACATAATTTTAATTAATGAACTAACCAAACCTTTTTCTGAAAAGATACTTGTGTATATATATATATATACACACATACAAATATATATCTGTCTTGCCTTGCATCTGAAACCAATGCACAGACATAATGGTCAAGGAGTATGCACTTTTCTACCACAGCTGCCCCTAGTTGATGATGTCTTTCCCTCAGACTTCACCATCACCTTAGACACTGTTCCTCGTGAAGCTCCTGCCAAAAGTGCCCCAACAATCACCCCTCTTTCAAAGTCACTGGGATCTCTTCTTCTAGCCATGGCAGCCAACATAATGGCCAACTGGGCCTGCCCAGCATTTTTATACATCACAGTTAAGCATTATGCCATGTTAATTGCTTAATGAACTTAGAAACCACACCTGTATGGAAGCACCTGCTTTCAGTATACTTTCTTTTCAATATGCATTTACTCACGTGTTTCTTTTATTTTGGCAGTTACCTGTATGTATGTGTATATATATATATAAATAAATAAATACAAGTTTTTTTTTTTTAAGTCAAACTTTGCTGAATACAGGTCAAAGTCACGCAATGCCGTGGGAACGCAACCCATCCCAATGAAAGAAGCTCAAGGCCTTTGTTCAACTTGATACTAAAATAGGTCATTTACTAATGGAGCATTATTATCAAAAATGAAGCAGACTTTGACTGATAAAATTTGGGCTTTGACCTTTTGTCATGGAGCCATGATCTGTTCCTATGAGTCTAGTTGCTGAAAGTCTCTCCCTGTAGCAATACGCTCTATATATAGTCACTCTCAAGTACACAATTGGTGTATCAATGGTCTATCCAGTAGAGAATAAGTGTCAGAAACAGAAAATTCCCATGATGCTCAGGGAAAGTGGTATGCAAATGAAGAATCCCTTTCTACCCGTCCACTAGGAATCTAAAGTCTCAGAGTGCAGGATGTCGCACTCCTCCGAAAATGACAGCATTGTCTTTGAAGCGAGCGTACAGGGGGCAGGAATTAATCTTTGCACGTAATAACGGCATTCAGTTTCACATCATGTCTGCTGTGAAAGGCCATTTCCCTTTTTAATTTTTCCCATTGTGTTGGAAAAGTCAGATGGGCATGTTGTAATTTGAATAAAGTGGGAAATCAGGCAATCAAATATGAACATCTTAAATGACATGACTTCCTGTTCGCGGCGATTAAAAGCAAATTTATTTAGTTTGACTGTCTAACCTTTTATCTCTTTGTAAATGCTCAGATACTCAGCATTCAAATTTTCTTTGTTAAAAAAAGGTCTCTAATGCAAAGGTAGAAAAGGTGTGATTACAATCGCCAACAGATAATTCTTAAACACTTTATGAACACAGACCATGGCAGCCAAAAATGGACAAAAACTGCATCAAGAGAAGGAGGATTTTTACTGTACTACACATCTGCTTGCTTTATATGGGAGATTGAATGAATTATGGACTTGATTTTGCCATGGAGTGATAGACAGCCATAACTTTTTAGTGTGAGGGGCAGTAGGATAGACTCCTGTCTTGTTATGATATGGGGGACGTTGTTTTGTCAGGTTTTCCCATCTTTTGAGTCATGTTGACGATTTGTCCCTGTATGCATAGTTGGCTGTACAGCTATATCACATGGTGTTGTGATCATGAATGAGGCAGCAATAGGAATTGTATATACATGTATATATACAGTGGCTTCAGAAAGTATTCAGGCCCCTTCACTTTTTCCACACTTTCTTGTGTCATAGACTTAATTTAAAATTGATTAAAAAAATATATATTTTTTTAGTGGTGCAGTGGATAGCACTGTTGCCACACAGCAAGAAGGTCTCAGGTTCGAATCCCAGCCGGGGCATTTCTGTGTGGAGTTTGCATGTTCTCCCCGTGTCCTCATGGGTTTCTGCCAGGTCCTCCGGTTTCCTCCCGCAGTCCAAAGACATGCACGTTAGGCTAATTGGAGAGTCTGAGAATTTGAACATCTTTGAGATATGTCTAGAACTTGATTGTAGTCCACCTGTGCAAAATCAATTGATTGGACATGATTTAGAAAGGCACACACCTGTCTATATAAGGACCCACAGTTCACAGTGCATGTCAGAGCAAAAACCAAGCCATGAAGTCCAAGAAACTCTCCATAGACCTCAGAGAGCACAGTGGACTCCATTGTGAAATGGAAGAAGTTTGGAACCACCACGACTCTTCTTAGAGCTGGCCGTCCGGCCAAACTCAGTAATCGGGCAAGAAGGGCCTTAGACAGGGATGTGACCAAGAACCCAATGGCCATTCTAAGAGAGCTTCAGAGTTCCTCTGCAGCGATGGGAGAACCTGGCAGAAGGACAACCATCTCTGCAGCACTCCATCATTTTTTTAGGGAGGCCATCAAGAGGCCTATTGCAACTCTGACAGAGTTACAGTCTTCCATGGCAGAGATGGGAGAAACTGTCATGGGACAACAATAGCCCAGGTGCTTCACAAATCTGCACGTTATGGGAGGGTGGCAAAAATAAAGCTATTGTTGAAGAAAACTAACATGAAATCTCACCTAGAGTTTGCCAGAAGGCATGTGAGAGACTATCAAACCAAGTGGAGGAAGATTGTATGGTCTGATAAGACCAACATTGAACTTTTTGGCATCAATGGCGCTATGTTTGACATGAGGCTAGCACTGCGCATCATCCCAAGAGCACTATCCCTACTGGGAAACACTGTGGTGGGAGCCTAATGCTATTAGAATTCTTCTCTGCTTCAGGCACTGGAAAACTTGTCAAAATAGAGGGCAAAATGGATGGCACAAGATATAGACAATTCTTGGAGGAAAACCTGCGGCAGCCTGCAAGAGACCTGCGAGAGAGAAGATTTATATTCCAGCAGGACAATGACCCCAAAGCACACAGCAAAAGCCACATTAGAGTGGTTTAAAAACAAAAAAATCTATGTCCTGGAGTGGTCCAGTCAAAGCCCAGACCTCAATCCCATTGAGAATCGGTGGAAAGATTTGAAAATGAAAGTAAAGAAGAATGGAAAAAAATTGCAATGTCCAGATGTGCAAAGCTGGTAGAGACTTACTCAAATAGACTCACAGTTTTAAATGCGGCTAAAGGTGCTTCTACCAAGTAATTAAGTCAAGGAGGGTGAATACTTATGTAATAAATATTTCCAGTTTTTTATTCGTCATTAATTAAGAAAAAGTTTTAGAGTTGTTTTTTTTTATTTACCATTATAGAGTATTTTGTGTTGATCAGTGGCAAGAAATCCCAATTAAATCCATTGTTATTCATTTTTAAACCCACTGCATATATAGGTAACTGCCCAAATAAAGGTAACACTTGAGTAAATGAAGGGTTCTGACAGCTCTGTTATGGTGTGGGTGCATTTTGCTGCCATGGTTTAGGTCCACTCAACCTTAGCGGGCAAGATAAATGGCAATAAATACAAAGCCATTCTGAGTGATCACCTTCATCCTATGGTGAAGCATTTCTATCCTGATGGGAGTGGTCTCTTCCAGGATGACAACGCCCCCATCCACAGGGCACGAGTGGTCTCTGAATGCTTTGATGAGCATGAAACCGATATGGAACGATATTTAAACCAGATGCCGTGGCCATCTCAATAATGAGATCTAAACCCAATTGAATACTTATGGGAGATTCTGGAGTGGTGCCCGAGAGGTTTTCCACCACCAACAAAACACCAAATGATGGAATTTCTCATGGAAGAATGCAGCCCTCCAACAGAGTTCCAAACACTTGTGGAATCTATGCCAAGGCACATTGAAGCTGTTCTGGAAGCTCATGGTGGCACAACTTCCTATTCAGACACTTTATGTTTCTGTTTCCATTATTTTGGCAGTTACCTATATACATTTACATTACATTTTACATTTTAAGCATTTAGCAGACGCTCTTATCCAGAGCGACTTACAAGATGTGCATAAATACATGGTAGGAACAATCATAGTTTGCGCAAGAGATCAGTGCAGTAATACAGCGATAGACATCATTGCAGGCAGCTGCGTACCATACCTGTAACACTGGGAAGGAAAAAGTTTGTATTTTTTATTAAATGGAGTAAGCAGGGGTATATAGTGTTGGACAAATAGGCAGTGGTGGTGGCAATTAGCTAGATGTTCAGAATTCAGTGGTAGTGGAGTCTGAAAAGGTGGGTTTTGAGTCTCTTGCGAAAGAAATATACTGTATATATATATATATACACTGGGGTCACCAGTATTATTACTGCCAACTTTTAGCAAACATCTACAGACAAACTTGAATACTTACTAAATGATGTATAACCAGTAGCAAATAATGCATATTAAAAAAGCAATCCCAAATAAATACCATAATCATGTAAAAGAGTATATTTTCCTCCCACTCATAGCCCAAATTGATTGGTGGAATCTGTGGAATCAACTCCGCCCAGTACATGTCTGAATGCCTACATTAGGAGGATGCTCTCAGTAGCAGCACTTCCCAAAGCAATCGTCTGTTTGATCTGCGGTCTCATGCTCATATCTCGTCATGGGTGTTTGTAGTCTGTGTCTAATGGGCCGTTAGCATGTATTAATATTCCCTTATTGTTAAAGACTATAATAATGCATGCTTGAAACCCCTCCTCCTTCCGCAAGGCAGAATAGTAGGAGAGGAGTCTATATATTATCTCATTAATTAATAGGAAGCCATATTTTCCATCATTGAATGTTGACTTGGAGAACTCCTGTGTCCTGTGCCTGGATAGCATTGTCAATAACTCTAACTTGCATTTAGAGATTATTGAACACCAAAGGCACAATGTCAATTGATTTTACTATAACTGTAGTACAGATGCTATTGGTGGTCCCAACTTATCAGTCTACTTTTAAATGATCTATGACCCTGATTGTATTATTTGTGAAAAAGTATTTTCATGTTGCTGTTACACAATTAGAAAAGAGTAATTAAAGCTTTATCATTATTCTAACTATTAGAGTACTATAATTACTACTCCTACTATAACATAAAAACATTGTGTTTCTACCAAATAGGTAATGATAATGCTCAATATTGCTTAATTGTGTGCAATGCTAGTAAAGACTATATCAGCAGTAAACCTTTTTTAAGAGGGAGGCGTTTAATACTAAAATCAACCAAAAGCAACTGTCCTGTTTGTGAATCTCCTCACTCGGGCTTGCCACCTGCACCCCAACGATGCCATTATGAGATGGAAGCCTGATGGGCAGTGCCATGCCCATCTTCCTGTGCCAGCTGGGCATGGGCCACAGGTAGGCATCCGCTAGCGGAGGGAGCGTCTCGGGGAGGTCAAGGCCGACAGACCGAATTGAACGGAACGCACGGTGTCTCTCACCACCTTTGGCGAGATCAATCAACCGTCTTTAACTTTGACTCACAAATGCAAATCGTTACATTCAGTGCAGTTATCCTGTGCAAATGCAACGGCCTGAATTTCATCTATTTGATCTTAACTTTGAATGTTATTTTGTTCTTTCACAAAAAACTGGCAAATTAATTTTGGCATTGACAGAACTTGCCAACGTTTTTTTCTGACATTGTATTTTTACAGGATGACTGCACTGGATGATGGTTGATTCCGTTTTTTAATGTGGCCTATCGTTGTGTCATCGGGCCAACCCCCGCCCTCCACCACCATCGACGTAATCCACGCCATAACCATTTCAGGTTTTATGCACATATGTCATGCTAAGTGAATTTGCGTGGCAGATGGGCACGATGCTGTGGCAGGTGCCTCGACAAATGTTTGCGTTCGCTGTGGTGCTATTTATATCGCTGCGAAACAAGGGGGCACAAATATTTGCAAAAGGACAGTGGGCAGTGCTTTGTTTTGAGTCTGAGTGAGTGAATGCCTTTTCCTCCACCAAAATAAACAGCACATTTATGAATGGCTTAAAGTTAATGACAGGTTTTTTGAGATGACACATAAAAAGAACAAAAGTGGAGCAATACAAAAAATATTCCCAAAAATATATATAATGTACAAACAATATTTACATTTAAACCTTTTTTTCTGCAAAAGATACATGAACTCGGACACGAGTTCAGACTGGAGCTCGTTCACTGAAGGGTCAGAGAAGAGATGTGGTGGAATGTTTCACATGACAACATGCAACATTATGATTTTTATGTCTTTCTTTGGTTCAGGTTTTAAACAGGCTTAACACAACCAGCATTTTGGCATTGAACGCGGCATATCGAAGTTGCCTTTTTTTTTTTTCTCAAAACTGCCTTACCAAAGCCAAACTGACAGACCCATGACTCCACAAGATGTGTCCTTCTTTCGAGCGCACCCCAGTGACACCTCCCTCATGATGCAGTGATGCGGGCACAACCCCGCTACACTGTGACTAACTGTGCCCCTAGAAAATAACCAGACGTGTAAAATATGCGTTCCACCGTGTAATGCAGGGTAAAAATTCTCTTCTGAACACTTAAACGTAATGAGACTTTTTGACACCTGCCAAGTAAGTTCTGCATCGCAACAGAAAATTTTAATTTTATTCCGAAGTCCAATAAGTCGGGGTGTCGTAAGAAAGGAGGGGACTGCTAAAATGAGTTAAAGAGACAAACGGAGTGCACAGATGCAGATTAGGCTTCAGAAGATGAGGGTGTAAAAGGGATTTAATGGTAGGATGGATTAGAGAAATCCTTGTAACAATGTTAAATAATTATAGTTCCAGTCGAGATCAAAGCGCCATTGATTGAACCCCTCAAGCCTTGAGCACGGAGTGTCTTGGAAAGCAAAAGATTGGTAAACTAGTGCTGGAGCCATTTTGACTGCACAAGTTAAATTGGATTGGAAATATAGGAATATAAGATGAATCCGTCAGAAAGGTTTTTCAAAGCCTTTGTTACTGGAAATGTAGCCAGAGATTCATTTGAAAATGTTTGATAACACTGTCTTGGCAAAATCAAATGACGAAAATGTCGGAGCCGTTTTCCCCTGACACCTGAGTGTTTTTTAAGAAGATTTATGGATGTTCTTGGCTTATATTTATACGAACGGCTGCCCTTTCTTTAAAAGTTGTTTGCTTTGCTTGTAATTTTAAAAAATTGGATTCGCATCATAACATTGTTTTTCAAACAGATGGCTTTTAAGCATTATTTTTGATGAGTCTCCCAAAAAAGATACGTTACAATGAAGCGTCGAATTGCTCTGCAGAAAACCAATAAGAACATTTTACAATTACAATTGGCATGTCATGCTTCTGTTATTCAACTTGATTAAATATATGGATATTGCTGGACATGCAAGCAGTGTTTAAATCTAAACTGAGACAAAACAGATTTGTTAATGCTCACTTGCAACAAGGAAAAATATTTTCTTCAGGAACTAGTTGTGTATTTTTAGTTTGTAGTTGCCAGGCAACCAGTATAACAACCCCACAGGTGTTTGAGACAGGGCATACCATCACAATTTTCACATTTATTCGTGCATAGAACTGACAATATGGAACAAAGAGAGAATCAACATCCCCTTTAAAAGGTGAGCTTCATAGTTCTTTAAGATGATGATATTTGCTTTCAATAAAAAAATTAAATGAAAGATGTAGGACATACAGTGAATGTAAATTGAATGAAGAATAAGAATTGAATGAAATTCCCTAAATATCAAGCATAAAGGTGAATGCAAACGTGAACTATATTTCTGATAGGACGGGATGTTTTTGCTTCTGCCCCATTTTTTAACAGCACTTTCAATCACTCTCTCTTTCTCTCTCTCTCTCTCTCTCACACACACACACAGTGAAAAATATATTTCTATTTCTGGTAATGAAATATGCAACAAGAGATTACACAAATCACTGTGCTCTTACCCTCCTTTAGTGTGGTGATGCAAATTTAGCCACTGATCCGATGTACTAAGAGGCTTTATGTGGAAAACTTCATGGTTGTTAGTTATAGAATCCATCAGAAATAGTCGTAAATACAATCAAGATCAGTATCGTTCGTAGAAGATACTATTTTGTTACATTTTATACATATTTTATACATATTGTCTACAAATATAGGAAAGGTTACACACAAGATTGTAGGCCTGTTTGAACAGGAGCCTGTGCCCCTAATGTTACTGGTAACACATTCCTCATTATGCATGTTTTAATGTTGTTTGCTCTTCTGATTACACAATGGGCAATACTCATTATCACCATAGTCATTATAACATTCTCGCTCAGTGTATTCAACCGGTTTGATAGAACTGAATTAAAAAAATATGGGACATTATTCATATAAATATGATTTTGCTTCCTGTTCCTCTTCTTATTGCAATACCATGCAGTACCATGCCCACAGAATGTTTGCTAATTTATAAACCTTTAGCACATATACAATATGTATATATACTTATTGGAATGCACATTACAACATAACATTTCTGAAGTCATACTGCATTTAATTTCATTATAGATTAATTTTCATTGCACTCACATTGAGTATCATTTAGTTTTTTTTAGCACCCTCTTGCTTTTTGCAGTGTAAGTATATATTATCACAAATGTTTATGTTAATAATTATTAATTATTGTATCCAAAAGTCCAAGAGCCGATTTCATCCAAATGATCGCGTGTAATGTCTGTACTGTGTAATGTGTTTAACACAATATTTTTACAAGCAGGGCAACATGGCCTTCTTAATTCCTTCAGTAATGGGTTGTTTTAAAAACTGGTAAGAGTCAGCATTGATATATGTATACACACACACACACACACACACACACACACACACTCATATACTACAGTACTATAGGCTAGAGCTTGTGGATCCCTATACTATGGGATGCCTGTTTGGATTGGAGGGTGTGAAAGCGGGGGCAGGGGGTGCCCAACTTGAGCTTGACATGACACCCCCCCTCCCCATTCTCCTCCCTTCTCTCTGGGCACACAAAGCAGAGAAGAAACAAAAAAAAATGAAAGGTTGTGAAAAGCATCTATATCAGAGCACCCTGCTCCACTTATCGGGGGGTTTATACAGTACTCCACTGTGAGCAGTGTGGCCCCCTGGTCATGCTAATTCTGTCTTTTTTTGTGCCTTTGGAAGGTGGGGAGGTGGGGTGGCGTGGGGGTACGGGGCTGCTGTCAAATAAATTAAAACACCTAATAATAATAATAATAATAATAATAATAATAATAATAATGAAAGTTAATGGAAAAAAAAAACCTGCATGTTCCTCCCTGATTGTGAGAGTGTTGCGGTATTCAATTATGCAATTTTCATTGGCATATTAATCATCTTTTCAACAAACAAGCCGCCGTTAATTAAAGCGGAGCGTGGATAAAGACGTGTTGCTGGATCATCACTCCGTTTATCACCGAGCACAGACCCGCAGTTAAGTAAATTCAGGCTGTGAGATGAATTTCAATGGTCTCCTCATTTTTTTTTTTCAACGTTTGTGTGTGTATGTGTGTGTGTGTGTGTGTGTGTATGTGAGTGAGTGGGTGGGTGGGTGTGTGTGTGTGTTGGAGTTTGAATGCAACTCGCCTAAAAAAAGGCCTTCCACGGTTCATGACAGAAAGATGAATTTATTTGTAATTTCTTGGAAAAGGCTGATAGAGCAATCGCGTTCGCCATAATGGAACTGGAGAGGCTTGAACTTGACTGTTCTCGCTGATACGCCACAACAGCGGGGCGCAACGGTTGAAATATACAGTTTTTGTTTATGTTAAAAAGGGCACAGAAACTTCCTCTGTCTCTCTGCCAAAATCATTACTGTCTCGTCTGTTTTAATGGGCAAGTCACTGAACGCGGCTTTAAGCGAGCAGCTCTGATTTTAAATATACCATAATTGCTTTGTCTGAGAATTTTGCCTTATCATCTATTTCAGCTAATTTTATATATTTAAAAGCCTGAAAGTCCTTGACCACCTGCTTACTATATTATTGTCATTCTTACTATTTTGTAAAGGTTTCTATTTCCATCTAACTGTTGAACCGGAGAACAGCAAACTGTGGTAAAGCTACAAAAAAGGTCTTCCATGCGTAAATAATGAAGCCTTTCAGACAAGATTTAGATTTTTGTTGTTGTTGTTGTTTCATTTGGTCTTTGGTTGGCGCATGGGTAGCAGAATGGAGATTGCTCAGGATCGAGAGAGATATGTCTGCATAACCATAGCTCACTGCTTCCACTGCCATTCACAAAAGAAATGTAAAAAAAAAAAAGGGGAAGGTTAAAAAATCCTGGTGGTGAGAGCAGCCAAGGGGTGATGGAAGCACTTGAATCCGCCACCGGAAAGGAAGCACAGGCGTCCTGCAGACATGTTGCTCGTCCTCATCCTCATTGTAGGGAGACTTTATCAGCGGTAGCCGCTCAGGCACCTCCTAAACTGGAGGGCCAGCCTTCTCTTAACTTAAACATAAGATCTTTGTGGTTTGAAGCACTCGGCTGCACTGCGCCCCAATGTGAATCTGAAAAAGCAAACACGGCTTCCAGTGTCGGTGTCGCCCATCGCAAAATCACACCTCGCGGAAAGGATTCGTTTCTGCTGTGTTAGCTCGAATCTAAATGCACTCAAACAGACTGCTGCACTGGAGCAGGAATCCTTCTCGGGGAAAAAAAGCAATGAGAGGGGGAGAGAGAGAGAGAGAGAGAGAGAGGGAGAGAGAGAGAGGGGGAGAGAGAGAGAGAGAGAGAGAGGGAGAGAGAGAGAGAGAGAGAGAGAGAGAGAGAGAGAGAGAGAGAGAGAGAAAAGTCAAAAAACCTCCACATAACAATGCCAGAGAAAAATCAGAACATTTTCCGCCGAAAGATGGGCCATTTCCAAATCCTTGTGCCCTATCAGACAAATTAAAGTAAATCAAGCATGAAATGAAGCAGAAGAGCTCGGAGATAAGGCTCCTTTAAGTCGTTTACAGATTAGGATAGAGAGTGAGGTGCATCTGGTCTCTGGCAGTGAAGGAGGCTAGTTTCTCATTTCACAATAGCACCCTCTGTATAGGATTACTTTCCCCTGTCACTGACATGGGGGAGCAGGGGGGGAAAAACAGTCTACAAAATGTTTCTAAATATGTCCCTAATGTTTCTCACCAACTTCAGACGTGTTGCAGTGGGGCGATACCGTGTGACACAATGCTGCTTTTATGGGAAATATTGTTTATGTGTTTGTTCAGGGTATGCTGTTGGAGTTGCTTTTCCTGTGTTTTTCAAGTCTCTCTTATGCTCCATTTTGTTTGGTGGCTTCCTTTCCGAAGCCTGGAATATTCACATTTTTGAATGTATAAACGCCATGGCAAATCGCGGTATGCGATTGGCTGAACCTAGTCACATGGGTATGGGTATAAATAGCATAGTCAGTATTTTGCATTCATACACCCTGTCTGAGAAGAAACTGCTTGATTTCTGACTGCAACTGCCAAACTATGCTTTGAAAAAATAAAAATAAAAACAGAAAAATCAAATAGAGTCTGAACTGCTTACCAAGGAAAGCAGAAAAAAAGTTTGTGTTATCAGTCCTGCTGCCAAATATTATACTGTGTCGTTACATATAAGGAAGGGCAGAGCATGAATCTGTAACAAGGTATTGGTGTAGCCATGACCTCATCCAAGCAATAATATGTGTAATTTGCCCATAAGCAATGTCTGTAGGAATGTGTGCAGCTTAACAAACGCTTAAGGCTTAATAACTATTACCAGAAATCTAGCTAAGGGTATATACTGTATATGAACCTGATTAGAATGGTTTAAAAATAAATGTGAATGTATGTGATACTACAGCTTTGAAGATACAGCTTTGAAGTAAATCATGTACTGTATATATATATGTACATACAGTATATATATATATATATATATATATATATATATATTATTATTATAAAATGATGCATTTGTTGCAAAGTGTTCACAAACCTTCTGACACAGTGCCATGATAATCATAATGAATGTAGCACCTTTGTGTGATTTTTAGCCTCAAATTAAGTTAAGTTAAGTTCTATTAGGCCCAGATTTTGGCCATTTTCTGTGATGTGTATTCTTAAATGTAATTTACGTCATATTCTTTCTAGTACAAGCAAATATAGACCTTGAATGTAGAGCTCACATTTTTATTTGATTTGTTTATCGAACATGGCCCCATGATCGATTGTGTAGTTAATGTGGGGGGAGGGGGGTTCGTTTAGCATTTTTTATCTAATAGTAAGATTCTAAAGCAACTCTCTTGGCCTCATGGAAGCAAATTGTGGATGTTCAGGATTTTTTTAATGAACTAATGACAAATCTATCAACAAGACTTCTCAAACTGAAGGAATTTTCCCAACATCTGCAGCATTCACTTGCATTCTAAGGACCACTGGTCACAATATGTCACTAAGGAGCCCTTACCATGACTCCAACTGTACTTTGCAGGTGTGGCTAGCAACAGATTTACAGCCGAAAGGATATAGAATGATGTAATTACGCTATGAGGTCGAGACGCTGTGATGTCACAATATATGTGTCGTGTCGTAATTCACATGGCATTAAGTGAAGAATCAAGGTGTCTTCGAAAGAGATGAAGAAGAAATTGGAAACAGCAACAGCAGCAGCTGCAGTTTGTGCCAAACTCCATCTGACATGGAATTTAAATTTGTACTCTTTTAAAGAGATGGCACCCATGACCTCCCAGGTGGTGTGGCGGTAGAATGTCCGATGCTGCCCACTGCGACTGGGGTTCGATTCCACCGGCCGCACCAGTTACGGTGGAATCTTGGTGGGTTCTGGTTCGGAAGAGGCGCTGCTCCCCTGCATGTCACTGCTGGTATCAGGACTACGGCAGCAAGGTCTCAATATGGGGGAGGAGATGATTGACATGAAAAAAGAATGTATAGTTGGCTACTAAATTGGGTGAAAAACAGCAGAAAGAGAAAAGAAAAGAGATAGCACCCACTGAAATCACTAGCTATTTCCGATTGAATGTATTGGCATTAGCCAGTTGTTTATCTTGATTCCACAGTTGCTCTTTAGACCTGGAACTGTAATTTTACAATCCTATCTGGGCAAGTAGCTTACTGAGTCTGCAGACATGTAATACTATCACAGGGATGACATTTGTTGGGCCAGATTTAATCTTAATCAGCTAATCTTTCTGACTAGCACAGGTGAATAACTAGCTGGTCTTAAATACCAAATAAACTAAATAAGAGCTCAGCTGAAACCCACTAGTTATCTAGCTAGTTAAACATCTAGATACCTTTTCCAGTAGTGATTTTTAAACTTTTAGCTACTACTGCTAGCCTCTGGAATTGATAGTAAACAGCCTAGTGGCAAAGAAAGAAAAGATATTGAAGGATAGAATAGCTAACTATGCAAGTGAGGCATTGTTTTTTTTTTACATGTTACTCCACTGCGGTGCGCCGTGATAATACGGTAACTTTGACATTTGTTTTATTTAAATTCATATTTTTTTGTCAGATTCTACCGTTCCGGTTCTTGCTGGCCAGATGTGCACCTGGTTGAGTTTAAGTGAGCAGAATGGGACCAGGGGCGGAGGGGGGGGTGAGAGGAACACAGACACAGAGGGGCATGTTCCATGAGGTGGTGCCATTGTGGGCCCGGAAGATGCTGCAAGGCTCCTCGCAGGCCTCTCTGTCCATGCTGAGAGGTGGGGTCGGCTGCAGCAGTGTGTCAGGCCCGAGCGCACGGAGTGAGCTCCCCTCATCAGCGGGTAGTTAGTCATAAAAACACAACCTTGACCTTCCCCGGCTGCAGACTTAGGTTTAGCCCTTTTATCAGCCTATCTCCAGGCATTTAAAAATACTCCTGAAACTCGATGATTTAACCCGCTTTTACGCTGTTCACATCAAAACTGGATGAAAAAAAGAGCTTAATCCATCTTATCTGTTGACTGTCAAACTGCTCCGGCTAAAACCTACTCACAAAAGACAACTAGGTCACCCAGGAAAAACAGAATTTCAGTTTAGTAAAGTTTGAAATCTGGTAATTGACTGCGGAAGAAGGAAGAGAAGCGCATTGGATAACGGATATAGTAGGAGGAATCCACCGCCAATGGTTCAATCCCATGATGCACTGCAAACAAACTACAAAGGGCACATGAATGCAATCTCCTGTTGTGGCTCTTTTTTGCTGATTTTGTTTTTCTTTTCAGAGCAAAGAAATGTTGCCTTTTTCAATAGATTGTTTTCATCAGAAATTATACGTGGACCAGATCTGTGCGGCTGAATGTACCGGCGACGTTTTGTCACACGCATTGGTGATTTTATTAAATTTATCCGAAAAAAAGGATACGTTTATCTGAAAAAGCACACCTAAAGCGTCGGCTTCGAATGTACATTGTTGCATTTAAGAAAAGAAATTGAATATCTTATTCAGACATTGACAAATTTGATATGGTTTCTCTGGTTTTCAATCATGCCCATCATATGCTCAAATTTGAAATACATTCCCTCCAATCAAAACTCAAAAGAAAAATGTCTGTCCTCTAGATGTTAGTAGTGATACATATGAGCTGGACAATTATCCTGAAAGTTTCGGTCTTTTTCACACACTATCACTGTGCACTGCAACGTCTGCACAAGATGGATGTATTCGATTGTTGTCTGTATACTTGCTAAACTTAGGCAGGCTTTTGATCAAATCCAACACACGACAACTGACATATTCATATTATTTGAAATCAAATCTTTGCCTCTGTATTCATGACAAATTGTGTACATATTCTCATGCGCCCATTTATTAGTTGTCATTTTGGGGTCATATTGCACAACAGTTTAACCAAAACATTTTCTCAAGATGCATAAAATGTGTTGGCTTTTTGCCATATAAACTTACCAAAGTTTTATTCATAGGGCCCATTTTGTGGAAGAATATAAATCTGTTTTACAATTCTGCTTACTGATATTTCTGTTCTGTAATGGTGACAATGGAATTTCAAAAGATTGCACAAGTTTTATGAATTTATTTAACACAATATTGTAATAAATGCATTCTGGTTTTGAAATAAAAAATAGCAAAATCCCACAGTTGGCCAAAGTCACACGGTCGAAATAGTGGAGGAGCATTGAACGTATCCAGTGAAAAGCCTCACAAAAACTGAATTCAGTGTTGGTGAAAAGCTTGTTTGTGTCCTAGTTCATCCCACCAAGGCTTGTCCACCCTGTTTTTGGGGTTATGTGCTTTTTAGCTCTCTTCCAAGTGCTCATTGTCTGAAAACAAGGCTGACCTGGGGGGCAGCTGAGCCCCCCTTCTTAGCCAGCATATGTGGTTGCCTGGAAACTTTGCTCAGCAAGATTTTTCAACTTTCTCCTGACGCTCAAAGAGAATGGTTTGAGCCAAGCAGAGGGCTTTCGTCTGGTAGAGAGAGAGAGAGAGACAGAGAGAGAGAGGGAGAGAGAGAGAGAGAGATAAAGAGAGAGAGAGAGAGAGAGAGAGAGAGAGGAGAGAGAGAGAGAGAGAGAGAGAGAGAGAGAAAAAAGGTCTTTCTGTGTTTTAAAACAAGTGTCTCGCCAGGAGATAATAGTGAGGCTCTGGGTTATAAATGATGCATTTTGTTCACTTGGACCTGATAATAGCGGTTTGGGGGGGAGGGGAGGAAAGTTCATCGGTCTCTTATCAAGGCACAGTGACATTTCTCCTTCAGCTGTAAAATTTCATATCGCATATCTCCTTTAAAGCTGCAGCACCTTTTGTTGAGCGATACAGTACTCTCCATTTCACTTCGTATGATTCACACGCTATATTAATTTGTATCCCATTTGGCAGCTCTATAACCTGTTCTGTCAATAGCGATGGTGTCGATAGCGATGTCTCTGAATTGTCAGGCATGACTTTTGGAACACTGTCCCTGGGCTTTCTCACATATGCAAGAAGTGGATATTAATCGATTTTTACCGCTATAAAAATAAAATAGATTTTATTTTGATGGGGGAAAAAAACAATTACTTGAGGCTGACATCATAATTCTATGAAAAAATCTGTGTCAACAAGTCTGGTGTATTAGCGTAAACTCAAACAGCTAATATTTTGCCTCATTTAAGTTTGAAATTTGCATGGCATTAGTATACAAATAAGTAAAAAAGAAAAGTAATTATCCAAATGACATGTAGCACTTACTCTATTTAAAACGTTCAGGGCTAGATTTACTAAGATGGTCGCACCGTAGAGACGCTCACTATGTTGTTGTGGCTATTTTGCGTTCGCAAATAGCATCACATTAACGACCAATTTACTAAGAAAGAAATTAAAAGTCATCATTGGCAATTTTCGGTAGGATACGCCCATAAAAAGGGTCCAAAACAACTGAGGAAAGAAAATTAGAATAAGAATAAATAATGAAAATGACTAAACTTGTGAAGGGAAAAGGCCGTCTGAAAGTAAAACTGTGTTTAGGATTCATTCTATACCCTCCTGACCGCATACGCATAATAAGATCATTTCCAAATTTGGAACTGTGTTTTTATATTGCTAGCTGATGACAAATTGGCCAATAGAAATCCTGCATCCTTTCATATAATTTTTATTTCAAGTTCTAGTAAATAATAGGGTTATATGTTATATAGAATATATATTTAAAGTTCTGACTTAGCTGTCTGTAGATACAGGTATTCCTGGAAATAAATCTGTCTTGACATGAACAACATTTGTGATTGTTTGTTTTGTATAGCTGGGACGGTGACTAGCACTTCACAAAGCGCAATACAAAACGGGAATTGTGAAAGGTGATATCAGCGCTCATAAAATACCGGCTTGTTTCAAAAGTGCCTAAAATTCTCACGCAAAGAGGAGAGTCTCAATTAAGGCATGCTTTAGTCAATCAGATGGAATACTTAATCAACCTAATTTACAGAATCTCCTCCCTGCTTTAGCGCATTCATCCCAGGTATACATATGCATGAACAGATTTAACTATTCATCTATAAGAAAGTTGCAAAGTGACTTAACCCCCGCAAATTACACCATAATAGCGATTTGACACATTGTGACAATTTTTTTAATCCGACTATATTGCGACCTTGTAGCGACTTCTTTTGCATTGGAAAAACAGTGGCAATCCTTTAGTAAATCCGGCCCTCACTGTTTTAACAAATTTCACATTCAACATTCAAACAAAAGTTTCTTATTCGGGAATATAGTCATGCGTTAAGCGAGTATAGTATATCAGTGACAGAATTAATTTCTCTATATTCTATATATTTTCTGATAAAATGGGTAGAAATTATTTTAGGATGGTATGTATTATAAAATGTTTTTCTAGTTCTCACAAAAGCTTTAGAATGATTAAATTCACCTCCATTTGCCTAATCTAGCCAAATGGGTATATGAGTTACCATTTTGAAGCATCTGTGAAGTTTGTGAGTCTATAAAAAAAAAAGTATTTGAAAAAAACTATAAAAATCGCTTTGTGGATCTATCCCAATATCACCAAATTAAATCATGACAGGAAATATCTTTCTGTCAGAATCTATCAATCATTGCCCTCGTCTTTGCAAGGTGTCTTGTAAAGGGGACATCTCATGTTGGGAAAACCTGATGTCGTTCAACAGAAAGCTGACTTTGGGTTGGCGAACAGCACCAGTGGGATAAGCAACTGAGCACAGAAACCAGGAAATCGACAGTCCTAGGTCACCTGATCAGGCTTGCAAGTGGCGGCAGAGTTCCGTAGCACAGGTCCATTCTTGCACTATAACCCAGTTCAAATGTTTGATTTTCTAATGTCAAACGCTTTATTTGCCTTGCCTGAAACAGAGACGAAGCTGGTTCTCATTTCCCCTGCCTTCGCGTGGACATTATTCCATTGGGTAGCTGCGGAAGGTCTCAGTCTCAGGCCTAATTGCAATTAAACACAACAAAGGCGGGCGATAAGAATTCCGGGTCAATCCCCCACCCGTCCCATCGCACCCGTTTTTTTTTTTTCTCGTCCTTTTTCTCTCCTTTAAATCACGCAGGGTTGGCTCCCCGCCATCCGAGGAGCTTGTTAGCATGCAGTCATATGCCATTGAAGGGAGAGATGAGGTCCCTTCTTCCTCTTCGCCATAACAGAAAACAAACAGATGCCAGCGTGGAGCATCTTGGTGCTATCTGAGGAGGATCTCTCCACACAAAGGGACATTCATTGGGCTGCCAAGTATCTGTGGAGAGCAGGAACAGACCCTAGAGTCTAGCGACAGATGATGATCTTATCGAGGGGGAAGGATTGGGGGGTGTCTTTAGTCACATCATCAGTTCCCTCTTGCCAAGACTGTGGCATTTCAGTGTTGAGGATGAGCCGTGTGGAGGAGCACTGAGATGAGGTTTCTGAAACCCTGTTGTATTCTGCGACTTTGAGTAATCTTGCAATTAATACATTTTTTCTCTCTTCTTTTGGAACGGTAATGTTAAAGTCCACATGCAGCCACGTGAACCATGAGCTGTGGTAAACAAAATATACAGTAGGCACTGTCCATAGCTACAGTGTATCCCACTTACTGTAATAACCTCAAATCTGTGTAGGTAGATGTGAGGACATTAGCATTGCGGGTTGAGAATTTAACTGAATTTGTTGTTTTCTTGTTGAATCACCTTTAAAGAAATACTAAATCTTTACAAAGGAAAAAGCTGAGCCTAGCATGGCACTGGCACATTTCACTGGAAATGTCCCAGTGCCACTGGAGTCCATGGTCAGCCATATCTGTGCCCACGCTACAGAACGCTAGTATTGTGATGGCTTTATCCTTCCACACTGCTACTGCGTGGACACAGCATTCAAGGAAATTCACTCTGGTGGCAGTCAGGTTTTGAGCCCCTTACACCTCCAGCCATATTGAATTTTAAACCCACAAGGAATGATGTGGTCTGTGAGTTAATCTTGAATTTCATACCCAGGTCAATTAGCAAGTTGCAGTTATTAATAATAAATTATGATTAAAAATAGCTTTAATAAATGTTTAACTGTGGGTTGTATTTTAATGAATGAATTCACTTGTTTATTTCCAATTAATTTTCTGTTTCTAAACACCCATAGGGCACTGGCAAGAATTGCATTTCTTCTGTTTTGAAAGCAAAACTCAGACTGAGTGTGCACAGAGTCACCATTTTTACAGTGAAATCAGCTTGTAACCGCCTTTCACCCAGTTTCAGTATGGCATCCCTGTCAAGACCCTCCCACTCCTGCTTTCATATGCTTAAAGGAAACAGGATATCCTATGAGTAATGCTTTGCTTGGGTAACAGTTACACATTTTGTGGTCTTGCCTAATTAAAGAGGCTATCCCACTGAAATTGAATTACAAACGATGATAAAACGTTTTAGGTTTATTGGAACGAATGTAGCTTGGAAAATGCGCTTAGTTACATAGTTCAGAGATAAAATGACTAATAAAATGATCATTTGCCTCCTTTTGTATCATTTGTACATTGAAATGAAACGGACATGGTGTGCGGAATACTTGATGAAATAGATATTTAAATAGGGATTAGTCAATCTGAATGGGTTCCAAAAGGTTATTTCCTGGGTCTATTACTTTGAGTCCAGTTAGTATTTTAAATGTTTGTATTTTTTCCTGAAGGGAGGGTACGGCGCACGCGGATTCCGTATTTCTCCCTCGGATTAAGTTTGCCTCCGTGAGCAACAGCTGTGAAAAGCCAGCTGGGATGCAAGGTCCTCTGGCTACATTTGGAAGGGGACACAAACAATTGGCAGCCAATCAGTGAGCACCCCTTCCCTCAAATATCCTTCCCACCCCCCCAACAAAAAAAATCTTACCCGCCGGAGACGACTTCCCGAAGTGTCAAGCGGGGGTAAACGTGAACTCGCATCCAAGTGGTTAAAGGCCGGCAGTCTTATCAGAGGACAAACAGAATGCATCAAGCGTGGTCTGTGCTCCGATTGCGTGTCTCTCTGATGCTTACCAGCTGTGCCTGAATGCTTAATTATTTTGTTTTAATGAGCTTACCCCACCTTCCCGCCGCATGGCAGGGGGAACTCAGTGTGCTTCAGAGGCTAAGAGGGAGAAACGTTTGGGTCACATTTCTTTCCTGCAGCGATTCACAGACGAAAAGTTCAGCCGTCTATCTATCTTTTGGGCGCCCGGTGAACGGAAAACTCGCATCGCATCTTAGATGTTTTTTTGGAAACAGGTCCCCCTTGCGAAATAGCTTCCTTATCTCAGTGGGACTTCCTGGTAAAAATAAATTTTAAATTCATTTGAAATATACCCCAAAGAACAGTGTCATTTTAACATTACAGCCCCATTGTTGGGGCTTAGATACCACCTATTGCATAGCAGCAGGCAGTGCATTAAATACAGCTTGTGTGGTTTTGCTGTAATTTTGCTTATAATTAATTTGTGAAGTGATGTAATCCTGCAAGCATATGAAAGTTCCCCAGGCTGAACTAATGTTGGGAGAACAAAAAAATCTCCAACCATCTGGTCCTTAAAAGATTAAAGATTAAAAAGAATATGCTTTCAATAATAGCACCATCAGACAGCCCTTTTCTATGTGAATTTGATTACCAAGATTTCATTGTTATTCTTGAAATAATAGCGTTTGACATGGTGTTGCACATTTACTGTATGATAAGGAGCATTTAAGACACGTTTACACTGCATGCTAACATGAATGCGTGTTAATACATCACAGGTAGCGTAGAGGACTAATGCGTAGAAAAATGTACCTGTAAACATATCATCATACTTTGTCATAAACTTGTTATTAATCCAACAAATGATTTCTAGTGTTACATTTTGATCATGCCCGTCATGAACAATACTGTGCGATTTCTGGTGTATGGTTGTGTATGTACAGGTATGTGTGCTCATTGTCTGTAGGCCTAGTAGACACACAACACAACTCAGTGATATTATGTCTCACCGCGGAGTGAGAGACAGAAAAACACAGACCTCAATGCACCCAATGAAGAATAGATTTGTTATGATGAGTGGGGGAAGTCATCGCGCTGATGAAGCCGGAGAGAGAGGGAGCGCATAAAGAACGTAGCACTTGTGTTTTTGAGGGCCTAAAAGCCTGCTCTGCCATAGGCCCTCCTGAACTCAGGCCCTCGGCGTTGTCAAGGCGACCACGCGGAAATGTGCACTTGAGAGGCCCATGACTTTCTCCAGAAACGGAGTCGTGACCAGGAGTCTATTATCATAACTATTTGATTAATCACTGTCCTAAAAAAGTACACTAAATCTAAGAGATAAGATAGCGGGGCACGCTGCGCTAACATTGCTATCCTATTACACAGTTAATTAACTGGAGTTCTGCAAAGGACTAACAAGGGGGCCTTCCTGGAATAACAGAAATAGTCACGCTGCCAGTGAATGAGCCTGTGACATCTCATTGAGATTATCGGAAAAGAAGAAGTCTTTCAAGGAAAGTTTCTGTGGAGCTATTCTCATACCCTATCTGATTGGTTTGACCATGTTAAAGTTGGCTCAGCTTTATGAACAGGTGTCTAAAGTTGTGAATGCTTGCGAGAAGAAAAGACTCCAGTCCTTGCCCACTCCGAGAGCACGTAAATGCAAACTCACTTTTGACAAAGCGAGATGTGCTTTGCGTCATGTGACTGGGTGTTTTTATCGCTTGGTCTTTTAGGAGAGCTGGACGTTTTCCTCAAAGAAGGAGATCGGCGGATTCACAGTCGACAGCAGCTTCCGGTGGGCACGACTTGGGGGCCTTTCGAGGGGAAGATCGAGATGAGTACCGACGGAAGTGGCTTGGTATGTCACCGCATGCTAACGTTCTATTTTTCCTGAAAAAATATACGTACTGTACATATATATTTTCTTTTGGTGTATTCGAGCAATGTGCACACTGTAGGTCACGGTCACGTCCTTTGATCTTTCCTCACCTTCCAAGTCATTCAGTAAGCCTTGTTTTATTTTATTTTTGCACTCCTTATTTTCCTCAAAAGTGCTTCCACGTTCCACTCTCCTATTCATCACTAGAAAGTTGTCTGCACAAATACAGCAGAGCATGGCAAAGCCCATTTTAATAGACAGAGGGAAAAAAAAATTCCCATGACACCCTGACACAAACCAAACCCGTAGAGTTGACTGTTCTGGAATCAAATTGGCCTAACAAAAGGCTTTGAAGTGCATCCATTTTAACTCTTTAATCTGCATATTTTACGACTAAATGGTTTAATTGGTGGATTTTGAGTTCAGTCCAGACCTCAGTTCAATGAAGTTACCATCCATTATATTTGATGTTACTCTCAACACAGCTTTACATCCGTCATCTGGCCCCACTCGTTCAAACATCCTCGTTAAGTTATTTTAACTGCTTAAAAAAATGTGTTGACCTGGCTGCTCTTGTGGAAAAAAATCCTTTAGGGTTTAATATTTAATTTTGCGTTTGGATTAATTAAGGAATACTTATTAAGAATTGTAACGAATCTCACAGTTATCCTGTTAAGAAACATAAGGAATATGTCCACTAGGAGTTTGGACTCAGAGGTCCCTGTCTGCAGGATTACTTTAACGCATAACTTTATTAAATCATTCTCTGAACGCTTCTGACTGTTTCAAAGCTCCTGTCCCTTCTCGCTTTTTACCAGCTGTTACAAAATGGTCTAAATACCTTTTGAAATTGAAAAAAACTCAACTCTATGTATGTTTTGTATTTAAAAAGTTTCTTTTTTTTGCCCAGGGGAGCAACACAAAAGTTATTACGCTACAATTACAGCAGAATATTTCAATACGATTTTTCTACTGGCAACTTCAGTTAATGTCCCCACTAGGGCCACATATACTGAAAATGTATGCATTTACTGCTGTAAATCGCTTTGGATAAAAGCGTCTGCTAAATGGCGCATATTCTTATTATTATATTATTAATGGGTACATTAGCCAAGAATCTGCCACACAGCTGCTGACAGAAGCATAATAATAAAAAACATAATAATACAACTAATGCTACCTTAGTGAAATGTTGAGTTTACATGCCTATAATAGGAATGGAAGTGCAGAGGGGTTGCTAGGCACAAGTCCTGCTTTCGTGAGGTTGTCTCTGGGTTCCGGGTTTGAGGAACCACCAGAAGGTGGTCATCTTAGACATTAGACCGGGAAGGGGTCCAGAAATATGTTAAAGCTTTGGCAATCACATGAAGATAACACGAATGCTTTACACCAAGTGTAAATAGTCTAAACAGTGCTGTGTTCAAAGGTGAGGTGGCCAGAAGTGTGCAGTTGTATGCACACACCGCTAATCCCAAAGCAACACATGGGGGGGGCGGGAAAATCCAAATTCACTTTACTAAAAACTGAAATAAAATAGCTTTATTCAGACAAGCTATAGTGTAAAAAAATAAAAATAAGAATTCATTCCATGCGAGACTATCATGAGTGCAAGGGACCCTTCCGCGACAGTTGCATGCTCGAGGAAGCTCCAGCGAATAGGAGGGAGGCAGGGTTTACTACCTCTGGGTAAGCTGTCTTCTCTGGGTCTCAGGTGGATCAATTCTCCCAGGTGCACTGACCAACACGGGGCTTGCTCTCCATGTTCTCTCCCGTCCCACTCTTCTTATCCCACTGGCTTGTCACAACAGAAAATGGCCTCTAACCACCACCTGACATCCAGGTCTTAATTAAAAGAACACCTCGTTAAGCGTAATGAAAGAGCAACCACCTATTTTTTTTGCCTTTTACTAATTTTTTTCCACAGTATTAGAATACATTATATAAATAAATAAAAAAATTCAACATTTCCTTCACACGTCTCTTGGGGTACATTAGAGTGTGGTGAATAGAAGTTTCATCTAGCTATATTAATTGCAGGACACTTCCCTGTGCTTACACATACATAAGAACATAAGAACATAAGAATACATAATGATGAGAACGGGCCGTTCGGCCCATCTAGGCTCATCATGTCCTAATCTAAAGAGTATCTAGTACTACATCTAGCCTGGACTTGAATAGCCCAAGCGTTTCTGCCTCTACTACCTGACCTGGCAAGCTGTTCCAGGCATTGACAACTCTCTGTGTAAAGAAAAACGTCCTAATATCTGTGCGGAATTTGCCTTTAACTAATTTCCACCTTGGCCTCTTGTTCTGCTGACCCCACTTATCTTAAAAAATCTTTGGTATTTTACTTTGTTAATCCCTTTTAGGAATTTAAAAACCTCAATCAAATCCCCCCTAAGTGTATGACTAGTACTGCTGAAGACTTATATATTTAAGGTGGATGTGGAATGAGAGGATGTACAGGTAACTGCCAAAATAAAGGCAACACTTAAAATGAAGGGTTCTGACGGCTGTGTTATGGTGTGGGGGCATTTTCCTTGAATCTTTTAGGTCCACTCAACCCCCTTAGAGGGCAAATTACATAGCGATAAATACAAAGCCATTCTGAGTGGTCACCTTCATCTCATGGAGAAGCATTTCTATCCTGATGGGTGTGGTCTCTACCAGGATGGCAATGACCCCATCCACAGGCAACAAGTGGTCACTGAATGGATTGATTAGCATGGAAACAATGTTAAACCATATGCCATGGCTGTCTCAGTCACCAGATCTCAACCCAATTGAACACTTATGGGAGATTCTGGAGAGGTGCCCGAGACAGTGTTTTCCACCACCATCAAGAAAATACCAAATGGAATGGATGGAATTTCTCATGGCAGAATGGTGCTCCAATGGTGGTGCCCTCCAATAGAGTTCCAGACACTAGAATCTATGGCAAGGTGCACTGAAGCTGTTTCAGTGACTATTAAGGCAGTTTATGTTGGTGTTTCTTTTATTTTGGCAGTTACATGCATATTAAAATAATTGTCCATAGATTTGGCAATACATCTTAATTAGTGCCATATCTGCTATAGCATCTGCTTATTGTCTTCCTCCCCTCAGCTGTAAAGTTCCTTCCAGAGGCAGAATGCAGCCGGTTTCAGCAAAGGCAAAAACAGTTGTAAGCTTTTGTTTTCCAGTCTGTTTTCTTCCAAGAAGCCTGTACGTGACATTTAGAAAAACCATACTGTATTACCGGCACTGAGAGGGAAGATAGCAGACAGAACGAAGAGAAATGTTGAGTTCTACCCAGGAGCTCACTGGGTTTGATGCATGTCAGGCCAGTGGGGTTTTTTTTCCATCGGGTCAGAAGGTGCAATATAGCATTTGAGGTAGAAATAAACCTTGATCGCTTCATGAGTCTGCACTCTTCACCGAGAGGGAATTTCAACACTTTTTTTTTATGAAGCATGACCTCAAGAGGCTATTAAATCTAGGCATTACTCTGTTTTTTTTTCTTTTGAAATGTTGAAACTATAGAGTCGAAAGAACTACCTCCGCCAGCCAGCTATAGCGTTGATGTCAGCTGTCACACATTAGAATTCCGAGCTGGACACAATATGATCCACTTTAACAGTATGCACTTCCAGCGGTCTCACCAAAACTACACATTTATCTGAAAAACATACCTCATATAAAGCATTGATTCCATAACTATGAAAAACAATCTCCGTAATTAATTTGTGACACCTTATTAAATGTCAGTTGGAGAAATGCTGCAGTACAAGTTCACTTGTAAGTAGATGGCGGGTAGAGGGAAGTCTGATTTTGTGTGGCATCCAAAAATTAGGCAAAATGTAACAGGTCAGGGGCGTAACTGGTACACGTGTACATGTATGCGCGCAACGGCGAAGTCACGTGTGCGAGAGGAGACATGATGGAACGCCCAGCGCCTGGGGGAATCCGAAGAGGAATGGCGGGGGTTACGGCAGTGAGAGCCAAGCAGAACCGCGCCTGCTGTGGGTTGAGGCGGCCGGACTGCTTGATGGATTGCGATCGAGGGGGGAACCGCCGAACGGAGCGTTGCGGTCGTCCCGGCAGGGCGACAGAAAGGCATGACAGGAAATCTCGGCATCTGCAGGACGGAGATAGGGTCACATCTCTGCCGTTTATCAGGGAGGAAGGCAGATTTCACAGCCGATGGGGACAGGCTAAGGCAGCGGAGAGATGCGGGATGGAGTTTGCTGTGAAGTACGGCCGCTGTTAACAGGAGTTGAACCGAGGCGGGCGGGAAGTGCCTCACACTCTGAGGCAGAAACCAACATCCCATCATTTCAAAGCTGGTTTTGATTGTTCTTACCTCATTGCAATTCTAGTTTTCCTTACACGTTCTACATCTTCTCCCATTGGTTGAGTGAGTTCTGAAGCTTTACTGTAGAGCTTGGAAAAAGGATTTCATTTTGTCTTCGTACATTGTCATTTTTACCACTCTGTTAAATAAGAAATAACACTTTAGCATCTGTGCAACCAATCCGCCATGCACAGTTCATTCTTTCTGTTAATTTTTGTAAATGCCATGAATTTTGTTATGACTCTGAACACATAATGTTGTGTACTGTAAGTAATAGGAAAAAGGTTAAAAGAAAACTTCATTCGTTACCCAAAGTTAACTAAGAGCACTTGCTCTTATGGTGGATGGAGTTTTATGGCAGTGTTTTATGGCTTTGCATTATTCTTGCATCATTAGTGCACTAGTTGTTTTTCAGATCTTTTAGATATTCATACAGCTCTTGTATCAAAAAATTTAAATTTTTATTCCTTTGGGTTTAAGCTGACTGCCCAGTGGTGGAAAAGGGGAATAATTTTGGCATGGCTATTGGCTCAAGTGGTACAGAATCAGCAATATGACAGCATTTGTCAAGCAGCAGTGGTAACTATTGTACACACAAAACACAGAATTATAGCCTGGCTGCAGAGAGCAACTCTAAACGAGATGCACTGAGGCAGGGAACACCGCCTCTTTTTTTGATTGGCGGGCAGCAGCGTGGTGCAGTGGTTGAGGACCTGGGTCTGGGGCCTGAACATTGCAGGTCCCAGTTGGTGCACAGCCATTGTTTTTTTGAGCAGGTTCAGTAAATATCCAGCTGTATAAATTGATAATATGTAAAAATGTAACCTATGTGCTGAAACATGCCCAAGATAAGGGCAACAGCTAGACAAATAATAATATGATGCAATGATTGTCAAGATGTCTGTTGTAGTTCTTGACAAGGCCATTTAATGCAGATTCGCCTATTACAAGCCAGTGGTCATTACAGTGATGTAATCCATGAAATACGCGTGTGTGCAAGGCACCTAAAGAGGAAATATACCTAATATAGCATAGCAGGCTTTGACCTCTTGGAGCCTGGATTCAATCAACATCTGTCCTTGACTATGACTCACGGTTAAGTGCAGTGCAACACAAAACAGTTTCGCCATTTCAACGATCACCCAAAATGTATGCAAAAAAAAAAATTTGCATTGAAAAACATTTATTTGTAAATCAAAGGTTAGAGACAATTGTCAACTGAATTCAAGTCAAAGTGGAGGAAAGTTTATTGTGTGTGTGTATATGTGTATATGTGTGAGTGGGTGTGCAGGGAGCGGTGTCTTTGCCTAAAGGAAACTTGACGTCGGTGCCCCGTCCATCCAGGGTTTTCCCCCTTAAGTGACAGAAACCGCTGTGGACAAGCCTCATTCCTCACCTCCACTGCAGATCAATCAGACTATTAGTCTCCAATTACACCGGCAGCGTAACGCAGGTGAGGGACGACCGCACTCACTCAGGCAGAGAAGGCCCACGGAGCCACACTCTCCAAATTAACACAAATTAATGTTGACACCTAGACATAAATGTCTGCGATGGAGGCTAAATTACCATTCTGGGTCGAAGCAATTGAGTAGCAGGTGCCTTAAATGTGATAATTACCCAAGCTGGGCAGAACCTGACAGAGGCCCACGGTTTCTCTCAAGTGGACCTCCTGAAAGCCGGAGTCCATTTTAGGTGTTAATAATTGATTTGGAAGTGGAGCTATTAATGGCTAGCAGATTTAGGTTCTGTCCTAGATGTTCGTTAATGAAGGTACGGCTTCCTGTGACGTTCAATTAATAGATTAACTCTTTGCTAATTAGAGTGCTTAAATCAAGTAATAGGTGTATTATGTATATATATAACGCTTATGTGAAATTCATTTGTGTACCCTCACCATTACCTTGGTAACCGACCCTCAGCAAGCCATCTGTATTTTTAGGCAATGGAGTTTGTAGTACAACGACAGTGTTTTCTGTGTGTGTGGACTATTCTGGCCGGTTCTCGCCACAAAGCGGTTCCTTGACGCGTTGGTTGATGGTGCGGCGCGCCTCTCAGGATCACCTGCGCATACAGTGTGTGTGTCTTCCTGCGGTCCCAACTGCACCTGCCACAGAGTACATGGCATCTCGCCCTCCACATCCGCCCTTTGTTCCCGGGCCTGGAAGGATATTGCGGATCCACTTCCCTGCCCCTTTTCCTCTCCTGTTTATGCCACTGTGGGAAAAATGTGTGCAAATTATTACAGCCATTGAACTCAAAGGCCTCCGACATCCGTCACTCTTTTATATGTTAATAAACACCCTATATATACGTGGATAGTTTGTTCATAAATTGCGTCGGTTGAAATAGCGGGCTTTCCTTAATGTAGGTGTGTGAGAAATGATGGTGCTCTACGAACAGACTTTAATTGGCCGGTCATATTGTAATGAGAAAATAGACATGGCTCAGATAGATACGTGACCACGATGCCTGCTTCAATATTAAGCAGTTTATATGTTGATAAATATGGTTTAATGTGTATATTAGTTCATTATACGGGTGAATTGATTCTTTTATACCATGCACTGCCAGCACGTTTGTCCGTATATGTAAGACATTTCCTCTCTTCACTATAGCTGGACTGTGAAATTAAAATAGTGGAACCAAAGTGGTTATCAGATTTACATGCATAAAGCTTTCAATGAGAATTGGTGAAGGAGAGCAATTTGTGGCTTGATTCACTGTCATGTACGGTGCGTTGAAGGAAACACATTTGCTAAATGAATACCCCAAAGATTTTGACTGTCAAATTTCACATTCCGTTTTTGTCTGCAATTTTGATGATTTCAAGATATGAAAATGTATCTGAAGACTAACAGGCTTTCATTTGAAGAAAGGAGCTAGGATGTTGTGCATAGTGAAAATGTTTTTCATAGTGGAAAAAAGAACAAAAATATTTTACATACTCACATTCGCCTCCATGCATAATGCATTCCTGTTTTCGTACTTTGTCGCTTTCTATTCTGTTTTTGTATTTGAGCTCCTTTATCGATGTGTTTTTTCCCTCCGTACCCTTCTCTGTATTTGTCAACAGCGCGTTGTGCGGCTCGCTGAAAGGAAGCCATAGCCAAATTGATGCGGGAAGTTGCTGTGATCTTTGGGGTCTGGCGCGGTGTCGTTTCCGCTCCGCGTTCCCCCATAGCCTCCCCACCTGGCAGGGACACGGGAACGCTCCCTCCACCGAGCGCGGGAATGTAAAAAATGACAAGATACTGTCTTAATTTGCACCTTGGGAAGAAAAAAAAAAAAAAAGCCACAGCCTGTCTCACTCAGGAGTGGTTTTATTGTGCGGTTCGGGTTTGGGGGTTAGGGACGGGGTGCTTGCGTACCAAAAAAAAAAGCTCCTGAAATTATTCAACCCATCATTCACCCATTTATCTCCTCCTTTTTCTTCCCCCCGCCCTCTCCTCCCAATATGTTTATTGTTCGGGTCCTGAAACTTTAACAAGTGGTGGCGGATTTTTTCCGCGCAGAAATTATATTTTTCTTCTTGTCATTACTTCATTAATCAAGAGGAGGCATTCTGAAAAATGTTTTGTTTTGGAGGCTGCAATCTATTTTTTGTGTGTGTGTGTGTGTTGTTGTTAATCTGCGCCCGTGGCAGGTTTCCCCTCCGAAACGCAGCGCTAAGCAGCGGTATCGCGGGCCTATTGTTGTAGCCTCTGTCATAGCAAGGAGAGCCTGATGCAGGCCTGGGCTCGCCTGATAAGGAAAAGAGGATTCAACATGGCTGGAAAAGAGAATCAGTGGGACTTGAGAGTTGAGTACGGATGGGGCTCACACACACACACACACACACACGCGCACACACACACACACACACGCGCACACACAAAACACACACATTCTCACACTGGCACACACATAAACAGTCACATACAATTACACATGCAAACAAGACCCCAAGATAGGTCCACTCTTTTTTTTAAACCAGGGGAATATCGGGAGCAAAGTTAAAAATAGCCTAATAAGCAAGGAGACGTTTGGATGTCGTTACATCCTACAGTTGTATGCGTTATTTGTTTATTTGTTTATTATTCATTTGGTAGTAATAACACAAGCCCATGCTGTGTTTTTTTATGCCAACTACTTTTCTTAATTGGACTTTGGAATGCTCAAAGGATGTGGTGTAATTTAAGGAAATTCTGGGCCCATCTACTGCTGGAGTACCATGCATGCATCAATTATTTTTAGGACCAAGGCCAATTTTATGCACAGAAACAGAGAGTCTTTTATTTTGACAAAATTACAATATACTTGGTTTGAGTTACACTCGGCTCAGAACACACAAGTACTAACACATTATGGATTCACCGACGGCTTCTCACCTGTTTTTCTTTTCAAACCTCCTGTAACATTTTTATCGTTGGTGCATTGGAATATAGACGATACAATTTTAGAATTCACACTATTTCACCAATGTGTGGAGCAAATGTCATTTTACCTCAAACATCTCGCATTAAAATAAACAACAAGTTAAGCGTGCTTCTGGCTCAAATTGAGATGAGGTCATCACAGAAGGAGGGTGGGGGGGGTGATTGTGGGGGGGGGGGGGTTTGGGGGGGGGAGGCATTGAGGCTTATTGGCCAGTCAGTTTCTGCGCCTTTTTGCTTTTCCCTCTCTCTGCTTTCCTAGAATCTGTGTCCGTTTCTCTCGTCGAGCGTAACGGCCCCCGAAATGTTGAGCGCTGCCGTGCACCAGCAGCCGATGTGCACTTCAGAAACGCTCCGGAGATAATGCATGGTTGACTTGATCCACAAGTGAACCTGACATTTCACTGTCCTTACATCACACAACAACACACAACACAGCTCACATAAGAGATATGACAAGTCTCTGATAAAACAAGAGTATTCAGTGGCTTGCATGGTATTTACCGCGATGTCTATGTGGCTTACACGATCGCGTGGCAGATAAACACCTTTTTAGATGTATTTATACAATATATCTCAATGTAATACGTGTTTCTAGATGTTAAATGCATACCGGTATGTACATTTGGTGGGAATTCTCACTACATTACTGTATGGGATTTTGATTTTTTTTAAATGTTTACACTCCCATTCAGAGGTCAGGACCATGAGGTCATGGACATAATACTCCACATCCCGAAACGCCAGTATCTCTTCCCAGTGCAGCAAGGAACTGCCAAGGGTAACCCCCCACTCCTCTCCCCCCCCCCACCCTTTTCAATGTTATCATGCTCTCGAGCTCTGCTGCAATGACATTCCAAGCTATATGAATATGGCTATCAAAAAAAACCACTTGCTTTCCCTCTGAGACAACGGAAAGAACAAGGGGAATATCTTAAGCAAAGCAAAATTGCTTCATTTTTTAAAGCGGCCCTCTATAGTCTATGTTCTGCGGGGAGGGGGTGGAATGAAGGGGAAGGGATTGCGTGGATGTGTGTGTGTTTGTGTGTGTGTGTGTGTGTGTGTGTGTGTGTGTGTCTGTTTGGGGGGGTCACATTTATGGAACACAGCTCATTTTTCTTTAATGAGCTGGCTGCTCACGGGGAACAGCTGAGATCCACACCTTGTCAGCGGCGGCACGGTTACCTTCCTGCAGCAGCACCCCGGCACAACAGGGAGTCCGCCGGTGAACTGTGAAACTTCACCGAAACGAGAGCGGAAGCGCAGAGAATCCAGAGGCTGTCCCACCCAGCCTCAGGCAGCTTACCATTTACTGCTGCTGGGGAACGACTTGCCTGTGGTTCAACCGATGCGAAACCGATACAAAACAAGAGGCAAAGGCAGCCCGGGATTTCTGTTCCCAACCTCTTGTGTTGAACACCTACTTCTGTTATTATTATTATTATTATTTGGCTATTTATTAGCATCGTAGACGGCTTTATCCAAGAGCAGCTTACACAGCTGTTTACATACTGTCCAATCATACAGCTTGGTGTACTATATACTGAAGCAATTTAGGTTAGGTAATTTGTGGCAGTGCCACACCTGGGATTTGAGCCTGCAACCTTGCAAGCTCAGTTCCTTAACCATCGATACTTCTATTCGCAAAGCCCGCGCAGCTGACAAGTTTGCAGTTTGCCGGGGTCACAGAAAGCGGGGCGGCGGCTGTCTTCCTTCTGGCCGAAAGACGCGGGAGCGGCGAGCCGTTCACATTGAAGCGGGACGTCGCCCGCGCCGTGTCGTTTGATTGTACGCATCGCACTTTGCCAAACGTATATGTAGAGCGGACATTAGCACAGGGGGAGAAAAAACCGACGGAAGTGGAAAGGACTCAAGTCCACGCCAGCTGCTTCACCATCTGTCATTGTCATGGTCGCACTCATCAGATGTTAAAACAACTTCCTTGAAAAGGGAGCGAAGAGGATTAATCCATGAATGTTTGCCTATTGGTTTTGGTCAGCTCCCGATTGTTCTGTTATAATACACAGAGAGAGAAGTGGGAAGAGTGCATTGCTCCCACAGTTACAAATTGATTTACGGAAAACACCTAGGCGCTAACTTGCGCTCTGTGTGAGAGAACTGCAGTTTGGTAGCCTGCCATTAAGAGGACTTGTTTGTCTCCCTCCTGTTTGCTTCAGAAGTAGACCATCGGTTTAATCTCTCATTTGTTTCTTGTACATGCAGAAACTGATCATTCACAACTGATCATTTACACAATTATAATAATTACATAATGATAATAACAACTTCAAAGTGAGAAACAATTATGGAGTAATTCATGGGTAATTAAAAAATGTTGAATTTGACCTCGAAAACAAATTACATTATATCACGCTGCATTAACTTAACAGATGCTCTTACGCAGAGTGTCTTGTGAGATGGGAGATATTTCACATTTGTAGATATTAATTACATAGTTTTTAATGGAATCTCAGTCTTAACATTCTGGTTGAAGGGCAGTCCCCAATCTGAGTTGTTTTCTACATGTTCACACGGAGTGTCGTTGGACAGAATGGCGTCAGAGTCAAAGCCGAAGATAAACAGGGCAGTTCAGACGATAGTTTTGAACCGGCCTCATGAAACACTTTTTACTTTCGGAACCTTCCGGTCTGTATTTTTTTGCCAAACTGGATGGAGATTCGAGGAGCACCAAGGCTTCGCTCGCCACACCCCCGCTGGCATGAGAGCAGCCGCCCCACGGGGCAGCGAGGCCCCCGATAACCGCCCCCTCCCACCTCCTCTCCTGCCAAGGCCGAGGACAAAACCCTGTCAAATTAGCCCACGGGTGGATGAACTGCAGAATATGAAAGCATTTGGTAAAAGTGCAGATTTCGCCGGTCATCTGCCACACTATCATGGCAGAGTGAGATAAAGACCTTGATAAGGTGTGGGGAGAAGTTGTCTGGAGAATGTTCGCTCATCCTTCCCGGTGGTCCGTGGCATTAAGTTGTGTGTATTGGGCTGTCAAACAGGAATATTACACCGCAGGGTCGTCGGTAAACTAATTGGGTAACAAAGACCATTTCCAGCTCTAGAAGCTGGTCTTTTAGCAGTCAGTGTGCTGAGACACTGATAAGGAAGTTCACGTCTAATGCATTTAGTGGGGGCAAGTTCACCATCTTTATCTTATTTACTTACCTCAGTGTAAATATTGTCGGTCTATAAAGTGGATTTATGAAGACCCCATTTCTCTGTGGAGCACACTAGTATTAAATTGTTTTACATAATATATACTGCTAAATTGCATGCAAATATCTACAACCCTGCAAAATATTACAAAAGTTGATTCTTGTGAAAACTCTGAAAGGATGTTACTTTGTGTGCGCTGTGAGACACCTTCCCGTTTTCATGTTTCATGTTTCCCGTTTCACCTGCGGCCTCCGGGCGATGCCTCTTTATTGCGGGGAGGTTGCGTGAAATTGTTTCCCTAAAATAACATAGGTTAGATGGTGCGGTAATGGATCGGGCAATTTCGCAGCTTCTGAGAGGCAAAGCAAAGAGTTCAAAAGAAGGCATACATATTCAACATTTAAAAAGGCACATCGGAAAAATATCTCAAGGCAGGGTTTCGTTTTGGGCATCATCTTTATTTTTTTTTTATTTTTTTTTCGGAATTCGACTTTGTGCTTAATTTATTCGTTTCTTGCACCGTGCCGTCCATTCTGCCTCCGAACAGACTTTTGCCATTCTCCAGGCCAAGGAGCCTAACACTATGTTTGTCACCTAAACGTGTGAGTCTGTACGTGATGGTTCTATGGAGAAAAGTGGCCTGTTTGTTTTTCCGCCGTTCGCCCGTATGAGTGAGGGAGCCTTGCAGGGTCCGCACCACCTGCTCGCCTGCCCCCGAAGAGATCGTAATATCCATACCGTAATATCCATACCGGCGAACAGAACTGGCAGCAGGTTCCCCATTATGTGCTCCCATAGCTACAGGAGTCATCCTGAGGTTACGCGCAAAGATCAAACAAATTGCCAATTGAAATCAAATGGGAAATTCAAATAATTCAAATGGCGAGAACGAGAGACGAACTGGGACGGCTATGTTCTTTGACTGAAATCCAAACCCTAGGAGGAGGAAGCGCATGCCGTTATTACTTTGCCTCCAGATATAAATATAGAATAAACCGCACATTATAAAAATGCACATTTTCCATCCATATGCATAAGTGCTAGATGTGGTACACAGCAGAGATTTAATCATATATATTATCATATACCTAATGAGGCAATTTCCCCTTAAAAAAACACACGTTATTCTTTCGTAAGTGCAGTGCAGCGCATTATTTTGCATGATGCCTTTTATGTTGAATAGTCATTTTTCACATGATGAGCAGTCGATTTGGGCTGTGAGCAGCGGTCTGTGAGCAGCAGTCTGTGAGCTGTGAGCAGTCAGGCTTTAGTGTCTGGTGAGGGACGAGCACCACACCACACCGCCCATTGCCACGCACAGCTCGTGCGAAGATCAGGGGGAAATCTTGACCGGAGGGCAGGTTGAGTTTCGACTAAACCGGACGGGTTTGGAGTTGGAGCATGTCTCAGCGCCTGGAGGTTTGATGGAATATAGGATGCTTGGAACAAGCTGGTTGCTCTTCTCTCTCTCTCTCTCTCTCTCTCTCTCTCTCTCTCTCTGTCTCTCTCTCCCTCTCTCTCTCCCTCTCTCCCTCTCTCTCTCTCTCTCTCTCTCTCTATTTTTCTCTAAGGCACCTTTCAATGTAGGAGTTGTTGCTGTGAACAAATGGACAGCACTGCCTTATATTCAAGGCCAGATACTGTTTTGACAAAGGAATGTGGTCAGAGTTGTGGATGCCAAAGTAAGCAGACAATGCAAAATTGAGTGAGCAGACACAGTATACCTCATTTGATATAATGGTCACACAGCCTTGGTAGAATGCAGCAAATAGCATGCGATCTTAAATAGACTTGAGTGAAAATGAAGGAGCATATGTGTTTATAAAACATCTTTGTTTGGTATTTCTTGTTCCAAAGTACTAACATTGCAGGAGTGTACAAAGCAGGTATTTTGTATCCTATGATATGATGATGATGATGATGATGATTATTATTATTAGTATTATTATTTTTAATTTATTATTTCTGTAAATATAATTCATTTAACATTTTAAGCTTTAGACATTCCCAAATATTACTATAAAAGAGTATGTACATGTGAGTATGAGTGCTCTGGCAAATGTGATTGGAGAAAAACATTTTTTGTTGTTGTTGTTGTTCATATCTGATATTCGCAAGAAAACAACCACAAGCACAGCCCCATATGTGCACCTTGATAGGGGTCCTTTGGCAGATTATTGGAACAGAAACGATTCTCAATTTAATCGATTTAAATGAAAAAAAAAAAAAAGTCAATTTAACAAAGTTGAAAAGGGGAGAGGTGAGGAGAATAAAAAAAGGCATTCTTTTGCACTCAAGCAGTAAACTAACTACTGCAGCACAGCACAGGGAGAGATTTCTTCTGAATTATCTCCCACCTCACATTTGCTCTTAGGCAAGCAGTTTAAAAGCCAAGCGATTGAGCCAGTGATCCAATTTGAAATGCAGAAATGATTAGAGCAGCTTGCCTCATTTCATATCGAAATTCTCTGATTTATGACAGAGCAGCAGCCAAGATCTATCTCCAAAGGGAATTAGTGTGCAATTTTTGCATATTTCTGTTATTTAGCCTCCCAATAGCAGATGCTAGCTCGAGAGAAAAAAAGAGAAAAAAAACAGCAGCACGGAGGTGTCTTTTCACTCGAGCAGATGAAACCAGGGCTATTCGGGAGGGAAAAAACAAAAACCGAAATAACATGAAATGAGACAAAATGGACCTGCTGCATGGGGCTTTGTTTGCAGTGTGTAGCAATTCTGCTTTACAGTTACATTTCTCTGGGCTGTCAGTAAAACACATAACCAAATTAGTGTCTGAATTTAAATTTTAGCCGTGCAAGGAAGGATATCACCATTGTGGGCAAATGGAATTTTTGGTCATTCATTTAAAAAAATTAAAAATAAAAAAATAAAAAGAATCCCACACAATTCATCTGTCCTCGAGGCTAAGGAAATATTAATACAGCTCGCGATAACGAAGGAGGGGGAAAAAATCTCCCTTAATGAAATTTCCAGTTGACCACTTGCAATTTGTTTCATCATGGCGAACAACTAATTGCAATGGACTTTATCAAGGTGTGAGTATGCTTTTGCTGTAAACAGAGCCTTAAAAAAGGTACAAACCTTTTTATCACTAGCAAACCCTGGTAATAACTGTGGAATAACATGTAAACTAGACCTAACCGGATGTAAGCATTTGGTTTAGGGTGTTAATTCTGAAATTGGAACAAGAAATTGCTCTGAAATGAATTGGGCTGTGATTCCAAATATTTGTTGCCGAGTGTCAGGCAGCTGAAAAACAAAGGTTTCAGAAGGCAGGGTCTTGATTTTACTCATGGCAGAGAAAACAGGCTGTTCAATTCATTATTCATTAGAGAGAGATGAACCGTCAGAAAATGAACTAGCCTCTTTAATTATTCAGCATGCCGTTTATTCAAAACAATCTGTATATTTAGAAATCCATTTAAAAATACACTATATTTTCCTCCATAAAAGCCAGGATCAACCAACATATGACATATAACTTGCCATTTATAAATAATGGCATAGAATTTCAAATAATTGTCACCTTTGCTCAAAATGACTGCGCAGTTATTAATTGTTTATGCTTTGATGGTCAATTTATTGAATAATGATACATAAAACATTCATATTGGCTTTTTCCAAATGTATGTTGGAAATAATGAGTCAATTATCATACATATTTTAACAACAGGCAGCAATAGGATCTCATTGTAATAAAACCCTGCACATTTTTTCCTGTATGTATTTGGTGGGTCATAATCTAAGAGTGTTCAACTAGTTTAAATTTAAAGTTGACGCTCCTGGAATTTTAGGACACTGTATTTTATCGGTCTAACCTCGAAGATTTATTGGAGAAGCTCTTTCATGTTTGAATAAATATTCCACGGCAGCCGGTGGTAGCGATGCAACAGGAAAAGAATGCGATGGTGCCTCTGGACATGGCACTGAGGCGGTGTGTTTGGGGGAAGCAGGCAGGGGGGCTGAATAACTGTTCTTCATTACAGTGATCATCAGTGTTAGTGCGTAGCCCGTGTCTCATGCCTCCATGTACCGTTTCACATCTGTTACAATGCCCTCCCTGTCTGTAGCTAGCACTTACCTCGCTATGTTTGCCTGCTACATTTATTCTCCCGGCGCCCCATTCCCCCATGTACCCTACCGGTTTGAAGCGGTAGTCTGCCTGGTAGCATAACTGCAACCGGTTTCGACAACTACCCCCGCCAGTGCACGGGAATGGTCTGGCCCAAGAGTATTACAACTGTGCCAAAGCAAATGCTTTGTGGGGCGAAAGCTCATTTTTGTTGACGTTATTGCGTATACCAATGTGTTTCTGCTGATTTCTTGAATTAAAACATTCAAATACTCTCTCTCTCTCTCTCTCTCTTGCTCTTGCTCTGAGTGATATTTTATATTTTATTTGTTCTGGGGGAGATTTGACATGAATAAACGTCAAATACAGTCTCCTAGTGCTTCAGGCGAAATACCATCGCTAAACATATACGTAGTACATAAGTACGTATGCGTCATGTTTGCTATGTAAAGATGCTTTGAGACCTGGGCATCTCTGGGTTTGTTACGACGCTTGTGTCTTATGCAATAAACAGCAACATTGCATCAAATTGAATTAAAATAAATCTTCTAAATACTTCAGTTGTTTTGGGTTTTTTTTTTTATTGTTGGAATTTGAAGGCCATGTCTTGCAGAAGAAAGGGAAAAGAGGGAACCTGAGCAGGGAGGAATGGACCCCTGCTATCAGAAAGGGGCACAGGAGATTAACCTCCCTGACAGCAAAGGGTTAAAAAAACGAGGTATCCCGTGGTTGGGAAATGGTCAGTGTGATATCATTAGCTTGTTGTTTACACAGAATCCAGGGGTTAGAGAAGCTGAGTGTCACAAGCCACTTTCTTCTTTACCTCCTTCAGCTGATCAGAGGATCATGGTATCAAGGAAGGATTAGCAGCGACTTGGGATTTGTGTGATTGGTTAATTTATTGCGGTGATGGCAGGTCTTTCATCTAAGGCAACATTTAATCAGCCCAGCCACAGAGGCTATTACAGGTTAGCTCTTTTCTTGAGTCAGTCCGGCTGTGCCATCAGCTCTATCACAATTCCCCTGAAATTTCCAAATTATCTGGAACAGGCTTTAGCTTCTCAGTAATAAAAATTAGAACAGATTCCTGATAGAAGCTTTTGCTCGCGCAGGGCCAATTATAAATAGTACAGCCCCTGCTTCGGAAAAAGGCAGGCGGCAGGGAGAGAGGAAAAAAAATTCCAACTCTCAAAGACGTGCAGGGAACTTATCGTCAGCCCCCCGCTCAGCTCTGATCCAAATCCGCACGGCTGAAAATTTATATTAGATTTTATCACAGAGGCCCAAGTCGAGAAAAATCAATGAAGGTTATCTTTTATGTTGCTGCAACTTGTGGAAATATTGATTTTCATTTTATAGCGAATTTAGAGCATCAGTTTGTAATCACTTCCGCGCTGACTACACTGTTTCCTCCCACTGTATCTTTTACACGTCAGAGGCTAACAGACCCCGGGAAAAAGGTTGGGGAAACATCGAAACCAGGGATGTGGAGAGAGCCAGTGGTTACCCAGAACATCCTAGCTAAGGTGGCTATTTATTTTTTTGTTTCTTGCCAGGAGGGATTTGGGAGTTTCTGTGCGGAACGAATCGCCATTATACACATGCATGGATATAATTGTCTTGAGTGGGAACCAGATTATCACTTCTTTAAATAAATTGCCATGTTGTTGTGAATTTGCCAGGAATGTGCGTTTTCGAAAAATCTAAGAAAATTTTTACTCTTCCGCAACGTCTTTATTTCAAATGCCTATTCATGACAATTAGCCATGTATCAGGTATCAGACAATCAGACTGTTTTATGGTTATGTATTTACTTGCTCAGAACATTTTATTTGGTGAGCTTGGTAGGAATGACAGAAAGTCTTTGGCTTGTCTTTTGCAACCATGCTGCATTTTATTTTTCTGTTTTTTGTAATCCCTGCTTGCATATGCAAAGCTCGTATTTTGACATAATAAGCTACTGTGCACTCCTTCATTACAGGGAGTTTCAGTCCTGGCTTCCAATGCTATTGTGTGTCTCAGGACTATAATACCAATGACTAAAAACCTATATGCCCTGTTTATTTATTGTAACCTGAAGGGGTCAGTATTGCCAGCCAAAAGCAACGGAAGCCGCTAGTGAGCTTGTTGACGTATGCATCCACATCAGTCACATAACTATTTAAATACTTTAGACATCAGTAATATTTCTGCAGATTACTTGAGGTTTTGAAAGAAGCATCTATTTTCACCAATATTCCAAACAAAATAATTTTTTCTATTATTGTACATTTTGGTTAGTAATGTGTTTGGTTGACATTCTCTGGGGTCTGCAGGAGTGTTGTCAACATATATGGATATGTAAAGAGTTAAAGTATTTCAAGTATGTATTTGACATATTACTAAAGAAATTAAGATGGAAGACTGCGATATCAGGTGTTCATGTATAATACCTAACCAGTATAACTATAATGTCCTAAATGCACAGCAAAAAAAAAAAATCTGCGGTTTGGTTTGGAAATCTCAATCCACCATTTATGCCAACACCTGTGAAAATGTATCATTTTTGCTTCCTGATTCAATTGATTACATAATTGCTGACAACTCTGCTTCAGTCGATGGTCATAATCCACGTATTCCAGTATAAAACCATTGTTTTGTTGACATAGGTCATAACTCACACTCAGTATGGCCACCAATGCGTAGTCAAGTTCCTACCACTAATGAACTGAATGCAACAGGACGTTGAATACTTGGTGCACATGTACTTCCATTGATGTCTGCGTGTAGCTCAGTTTGGAGGACACACCCCAGAAAGCACACTTAATATGAGATAATGTACAATAATACCGGTCTCGGCTGAGAATCCATTGCAACATTTGAAGGTTATGCAAGCTGACAGATGAAAAGAAATACCTTGCAGGCACATCAAATATTTGCCACACAGTACACAATGGGGCCATCAAAGCCTGTGACCCAATCTATTTTAATTTACTTATACGTATAAGGCTTATCCCATTGTGAACCTGCCTGCGTCATCTTGTGGTTATGCAATGTTGCCATTGCACCATGTGATGAAGCATATTTCAATTTATATGTCAGAGGGATGTTACATTATGAACCTTTTCATTGAAGGTTCACCTAAAATCATTGAAGTTTATTTGACAAATAGAGAATCTAGAGAAATAGCTCTCAGTCAAACGAACATGATTGCCAAATGCTACAGTGTATGGGCGCCATGGCATGCGACCTAGCCAATTTCGCTTTCAGATTCGAGTCGTAAAACCATGTTGTATAACACATTTCTTTATGTATGGCAAACCGAACTTGTATTTCTTTTACATTTCCAGTAACTCAACCTTCATATTCCGATTCCCACATTACCTTCAAATTTTGTATATGGGACTAAAATGTGTGCTTTGGTAATGCTATTACATACAGTAAACCAATTCTTACTATGATACACATGCATTTCAGGCTTGCTAAGTTCTAGCTGTCTCTTGCCTTATAATTGAATTTAGTGAGAAATGCAGAGTGGGAGAGACCACGTGTGTCTTTGATTTGATATTGAGAGGAAGTGAAACACAGCCCCATGCAGACATGCAGTATGTTCTGACTCCAGGCTAACAGCGAGGTGGCAGGTGTGTTATATATACAGGTAACTGCCAAAATAAAGGAAACATTTGAGTAAATAAGGGATACAAAATATATTGAAAGCAAGTGCTTCCACACATGTGTGGTTCCTGACTTAATTAAGCGATTAACATCCCATCATGCTTCGGGTCATGTATAAAAATTCTGGGGCAGAAATTCTTGAATAAGGGATCTCAGTGACTTTGAAAGAGTGGGTGATTGTTGGGGCACTTTTGGCAGGAGCTTCAGTGACGTGAGACTGCTTGACTTGCTGATGTTTCACGACAAACAGTGGCTAAGGCGATGTTGGCATGGAAGTCTGAGGGAAAGACAGCATCAACTAGCTATGGTCGAAAGGACATGCTCCTCGACCATGATGTCCGTGCATTGATTCAAGATGCAAGACAAAACAGACAAGCGACTCTGAATCAGTTGACCACTAATATCAATCTAGGATTTGTTTAATCAAGAACAGTCCGTCGCCCCAACGCCCTATTATGACACTTTATGTTGATGTTTCCTTTATTTTTGGCAGTTATCAGTACATTACCTAGTTATTACACGGCTTGTTATGGGGAGAGGGTGGAGAGGCTGATTTCCTTCTCTGGTAAGAAATGTTTTTATGCGTGTCACTCTTCCTGTGTCTTACCTCAGATCATATATTTGTGTACTTACAGTATACAGTGATTATCTTGGGAAACTAAGCCTCCCCTTCCCTGTGTGACATCATCATATGCCAAACCTAAACCTAGCTTTGAAAAAAGAGGGTTGTCCTTTTGTATCCTTAGCCATCTATTTTCTTCCTTTGAAACACACACAAACACACACACAGTATGTATACTTGTATGTACTGTATGTATGTATGTATGTATGTATGTATGTATGTATGTATGTATGTATGTCTATATATATATATATATATATATATATATATAAAAAAAAGAGAAGAGGTCATTTTTTATATTAATCATTGTTTACATGAATTTAAAATAAGAAATAAGAATTTTTATATTTTTCTATCCTGAAAATAACAAAATGCACACAAAACAAGATTAACTTGAAATGCAGTATGAATTTATACTCAGCAAAATAAGTTGTTTACATATAAAGGTGATAATAACATTGTCTAATTAAATTGAATATCATCATAAGAAAAGAAAAGCATTATAATCTTCCACTGTAGAATGACCCTCTTTTTTCAGTTCAGATAGCCGTACGTATTGTTAGGCTTATATACCAGCGGCCAGGCGAACATTGCGTTGCTCCCCAATATTTCAGCCAAGCATGCAGGGGGACGCTACTGAACAAGAGATGGCTGCTGTCTGGGGCCGTAAGAAAGGGTTAATCTGATTTTCATTTTAGATAGTTGTCGTAGCAACAATCAGGCGGTCTCCTTTTGGTCCTTTGACAGGGGTATAAAATGTTCAGGTTAGCTTAGATATAAGAGTTTATTGTATGCCTAATTTGAGATGTGAAATTGGAGCTGACTTAAATTATGTGGGCCTTTCTGTTCTGTTGCCAATGTGGGATAAGGGAATCTGCAACAGAACATGAAAACCAGCATACAGAATTCACTGTTCAAAAGATACCCGATATACTCGAAAGTCAACCAATACTTTGGAAAATAGAGCAAGCCTTTTTTCTCCATCATATTATCACTTTTTATTTGATACGTAGTCTAATTGTGTCATAGTTCGCCGCTTCTTTGTCAGCGCTTGGCACAATCCACCCCGCAGTGTGTTCGTGGAAGTCTTTTCTGTTGTGATTATTTGTAGCATGGTTCATCCCCATAATCTGCAATCGGATTGCAGGGGGTGAGGGGGGGGGGTGGGTATGGTTCAATCTAACCACTGTGTGACATTAATAGTAATCGGTCCTCAAGTGAAGGTCAGTGCATGGCTCAATTCTTTGAACAATATGCCTTCCTGTTATGACACTTTGTCTTCAGCACTAAAGACAGGTCCGCCTGTTGTTAAGACTGGGAGTGGCCAGCTGTTGTTTGAGAAGACTACTGTTTGCATCTAACGTTACATTACACATTTCCCTCAAATTCCCAATCTGTACCCTCTACGCTTGTTTGGAGAATGCTTCTTTCATTCTTTAAGATAAGTGTACAAGGAACATAAATTAAAATGAGTCATTAATATAATCACCACAACTTATCTTACTGTAATGTGCCATTGTCCAATTTGAAATGTTTAAAGCTATGTTCCAAGTTCCCAATTGTCCTTAACCGTCTTAAAACTAGGTGAAAATGTTTTATGTTTTATATTTCATTCATCAGGATAAATGACACATAATAAGGCATTGAATTTAATCACTAAAACAGTCACACTGTTAGTTACTGTGACTGTCTCCATTGTTTTGTATAACATAACTAAAAATGGTAAGGAGTCAACTGCAAGCTATGTAAGTAGAGTACACTTGCAACTAAAAACTATTAGCTTGCTTGTTTAAAAACTAAAAAACAAGCAAGCTAACAATTGACTGTATCGTTGTTGCCCACTGGTTTATGTTTTAGAAAGATACCATAGCTTGCCAGCAAATAAACTACAGTCTCCATGGATTGTGCAAAGAATTAGGTTTCTAGCTTGTTTTACACAGTAACCTTGAAGATTAAAACAATTTAGCAAGCTAATTCTCAGATGCCGGGAGCCTTCCAAGATAACAGCAAGCTTATGTTTATGCTAGCTAGGTCATGCTACTTACTTCTCCCATATACTCTATGAAAAGGTGTTGTGCAGCATGTGTAATGTTATCGATCATCAAATTGTGTATAGTTTTGGCTGCACTGCATTGTTTAAATTTTTTAAATGTCAAATTGAACCACTACAAAACATGGTCCACATTTTTTTTTCAATGTCACCGTACCTTGGGAATGTGCAGTATTGTTAATATGATTGTGGTTAGAATGCCTTTGCAAACATTCTTGGATGGCAAACTCCATTTATGCCCAATGTTAAGGACAGACTGTTAGTGCTGCTTTGACCAAACAATGGTATTCATACCTGTAGCTCCATAACTGAACTTGTTTTTTTTTTACATTATCAGTCTTACTGAACAGCAGTTCAGAGCGTTTATGGTTGTATTTCAATGGTGGTTCAATAACGGTTAAGAGATCTGTATTTAAAGACCATGGTCAACAGTGTTCAACAGGAAATGAGGTGAATGTGGCCAGAATGGCAAAACATCTTGAATCATGATTGAGGAATGACATGTTACTGTGGTCACTATGTGATCTGTGGTTGAAATGGCCAATGAGCCATTATTGTTATTTGGTCTTCTTAACTATTGGGCACTGATCACGAAGCCAGATGCCAATTTGTGTTGGAGAGCATTTTTTACCAGGAAAACACAGCTCAGTCCACTGGTCATACCGGCTGAAAATCATACTAAATAATTGTACAAAATCCAACTGAGCATTACAACCGCTACTGTTGAGCACCACTAACCACAGGTACTAAATGGTTGTAAAAACATTTCCTGATCTACAGTCACAATGAGGCCATACTGTATTTTGATCCATACTGTATTCCATAAAATATGGGTATAAGCAATGCTTGACTTCTGAAACCTGGTTGTTTAGACTGACAAAAGTGTCAGTGTGCAGTTTGTAATACAAATACAAAAATGCCTACACAGTAGTGTTCATAGAACATGCAAATATGTGGAATAGCAACATCATTTGGGTGTCATGATCCCTTTTAATATTATTTTCCTTTTTTTCCAGCCCTACTGATTATGGTTAAGTGGTCAGGCCACATAATCACAGCCTTTATCATGATTATTATTTTTAATTTTTTTACTACAGTGCAGTTTGTGTGCTTGGTGGCCCATTAGAGTCAAAAGCATTTGTACCAAGTGAATCTAGCTGCAGGGTAGAGCTTGAGATGTCAGCTCTCTGTGGTTACAGGCTCCAACTACACCCTGTAAACAAGCATCTTGAGCGCACAGGAGGCATGTTTTTCCTTTTAATTTGGTACTTCTTCTTCAATTCATGTTTTGAAATGATGTTTATTAAAAAATAATATGCAGCTTGTGTCCTGCCAGTAAATACAGCACCTCAACAGAACCTAAAAAGGAACACCAAAGTTCCAAAGTAATGAATGATTTTCACCTGTTTTCCTTTTTTAATTTCCTTTTACAATTTATTGAGTTCAGAATTGCCATCAGGATTGGTAGAATGGGCTGACGTGATTTTAACACTTTATCTATGTTCTGCAAGTCTTTGTGTCCTCGAAAGACAGGGACAGGGTGAGCTGTGGGAGGAAGGTCCAACAGGACAGAATGTCCGACAGCTTTGTCCATGCAGAAAGTGCCATTGCAGGCCTGAAGATGAGGTCTCAGTACCAGAGATCTCTGTCTTTGAACTGTGGAGTTGGGGTTTTCTGAAACCCAGCATGGGACTGCAATGGTTGCATTTGCATTTGCATTTGCATGATTAGTAGGGCTCATATAGTGGAAGGTGAATGCCAGAGGCCCTGTGAACCTCCACAGTGAGATGCATTGTAACATGGGGCTGTACCACAGCAACACAATGACCGTTCTCATATGGGACACAGTCTTAATTCACTGAGGCTTGGATTTTATAGAAAATATGTCACACAGATATGCTACAGCTCGACATAAAATATTGCGTGTCTACAGAATGCACCCCTGCATAAATGTGTCAGTGAACAACAAGACACTTTCTTTTTTATTGCTTACACTTGGCTTGGATTCAGTCAACGTCCCTTAACTTTGACCCACAAACAAATGCAAGTGTTTTTTCCTGTCCACGTAGTCTATTTTGACGATTGCCGAATCTGCCAAACTGTGAACCCGGCATTTTAGTTTATTTTGTTGTTCAGTTTGTTGTTCAGGCCAAACCTCGATTGAATCTAGGCCTTTATTTTGTTTTTTTTTATTTTCTATTCCGTCCACATCATTTTTTTATACACAATAGTTGTTCTCTACCGTGTAATGTCATATATGGCATTTGCATTTATCCTTGAGATCCGAGTCCACTGCGAGCTACTGTGTGGAAGACTCAGAGAGCCATGCGGTGTGAGATGCATTAGGGAGATGGATAGTGTCTAGTGGCCACTGGTTTTCAGATGGAAAAAGAAATGAAGTGTCGAAATTGCACTCCAACCCATTTTCTCTTAGCTAAACTATTTCTGTAACACCCTAATGAAGGAAGGCCTCGGGGTTAAAAAGTAATGGCCCAGAAAGACTGACATTTTGCCTGGGAGTAATGGGCTACTGTAGCAGCTGCACCAGTCTTTTCGGCATTCCCTCTCCGAGCGGAGCGAAGATGCACTCTGCCTTTCATTACCCTCTGTAAAAAAAAAAAAGTCATTTGAAAATAAAATATAATAGAAAATCAAATGAAAATGAATAGAATATCCCACAATCGTGCGGTAACCCCCCCCCCCCCCCACCCCGCACCCCACATCTGGGTGTGAATACATTTGGGCCGAGCCGTGGTCTATCTCGCTGTTTTCGCTTTACAGAAATAACACAAAGTGCCACGTCTGACCCGAGCGCAGAAGAAAAATGATGTTACGCATTCAGAATAATTTGCTACTGTATTATAAAAATGTAACCTCAATCACCCTTTGAAATGGATACTGATTCTTTAAATTCTTCCCTGCCTGTTTCAGGAAATGGTGAGATCCCAGCGATAGCGTAGCACAATGTGCCTAAAGTTCACTTCTGAACACTCGCCTCCTTCACTGTGAAAGTCATCTGCATTCTCTTTATAATTCCCAGCCACCAGAGATCGTCCCTATCTTGGAGATCTGATACGGTATCACTGGGAAAAATCCTTGATGATAATTCCATCTATTCAGATTGGAGACAGGCCTGTGGAGCAGGCCCCCCGCTCTTTCTCCCAGCCACCCCCACCCCGAGCCCACTGCGCCCCCGCCCTCCTATTCACCGTCCCCACCCCCCACCCCCACCCCCACCCCCACCCCCAAACCCTCTAAATTCTCAAATCTTCTTGACTGGGGAGGGGGGGACTCAGACCCAGGCTTATAAAATCGCCTGTTTATGGCATTCAGAGAAGAAGAGGAGCCGAACTTGCGGTTATTAAAGTTTCTTTAATCGCCGAAATAAGCAAATGATTAGTGTTTGTTATCTCTCCCCGTACAGAAGACGAAGTGCTCCGTCCCGGTGGTGCTGAGCGCGGGCCCCAGGTGGCTGCTGGATGTGACTTGGCAAGGAGCGGAAGACAACAAAAACAACTGCGTGGTGTACAGCAAAGGTAAGCGGCGTTCGCGCCTTTTCTCCCGCTCCCGCCGCTGTCCGCCAAACACAACAACGATAATTGCCTTTCTCCCTTGTTTTTTCCCTCCACATTCACTTTTTTATTTCCTGTCATCTTTTATCTATTCGACTGTCTAATCAGACAAAAATCGAACCCTTTTTGTATGGGTCATTTCTTGAGTAGTTCTAGTTAAATTCAGACAACAATAATAATAAAAATAATAGTAATAATAATAATAATAATAATAATAACTATTATTATTATTATTATACAGAATTATAATTTATGGTTGCTTTTCCAGTTTATGTAATTGCAGTTCTTCAAGCCTAAACTATATCACAGCCCATCCATTTTGAGTGCGGAGTGACACAAGCCACACGTCTTATTAAAGAGGGATGAGGCTCTTGTGTGTAGGACAGCAGTCCAAGTTGAATAAAAAAAGACAAAAGGAATAACAATACACCCTGCCAATCATTTATGTTCATTTGTCAAATTCATTTTATTTATTCAAACATGGCTTGTCATTCCAATACAATTGCTCCCTCATTCCCCAGAGTACAATAGGCTTAGAGAGGGAGGGAGGGAAAGAGAGTGAGAGAGAGAGAGAGAGAGAGTGAGAGAGACATTCAGAGAGAGGAAAGAGAGAAATACATAGGGAGGGGAAAAAGACAGAGAGAGAGAGAGAAAGAGAGATAGATAGATAGGGAGAGAGACAGAGAGAGAGAGAGAGAGAGAGAGATAGAAGGATAAACATAAAGAAGGAGGGTAGGGGGGCAGGAGGGAATGAGCGAGAGAATTGCCACATGTGTCCAGTCAAACTGGGCAGACCAGCCTCCCCTGGGGGCGAGGACACACAAACTCAAAATCAGATTCCCTCCGCCCCCCCTCCCCAAACCCCTGGTGCTGTCAATGGTTGGGACAGCCATCATGTTGTCAAGTGTGAAGAACATCCGCCACACGTTGGCCAATTATATATTTGTCTTTGTGCACAGCACGTTGTGTGTAATTTGCACACAATGTTGGTTGTCTCCAATGTCAAATCAGAGTCTGTCTGCAATGGAGTCATGAAAGGCTGTCAGCCTAAACTACGCTGTCAAAACTATGAAAATGTGTTCCTGCCGAAATGAGTAGAAAAACAAGAATATGAATGTGGTGTTAGATACAGACATGCTCACAAAAAACAGACACAAATATGGATGCATAACAAAATATATATATGCTGTTTAGCAGACACTTTTATCCAAAAGCGATTTTACAGTATAAGTGGTCCCAATGGGAACCGAACCCACAACCTAAGCATTGTCAGCACTAATGCTCTACCTACTGAGCCACACAGAACCACACCAAGGTAACCTTATTCCAGACCAACCACCACTGTGCGTCTGGTATAAGGTTACTGCATGTAAGATATGTTCAAATAGGGCACTGGTATAATCGTTTGTAGGCCCTCTGTTTATTGTTACATGTTATTTCTTTATAAATACATACAGGTACCTGCACCTGAGTAAATGCAGCGTTCTGGTGGCTCTGTTATGGTGTGGGGTGCATTTTCTCTGCCCGGTTTAGGTCCATTCAACCCCTTTGAGGGCAAGGTAAACGCCAATGAATACAAAGCCTTTCTGAGTGATCACCTTCATTCTTTGGTGAAGAATTTCTATCCTGATGGGAATGGTCTCTTCCAGGATGACAATGCCCCCATCCACAGGGCACGTGTGGTCACTGAATGGTTTGATGAGCATGAAAACGATGTAAACCTTTCTCGGTCACCAGATTTAAACCCAATTGAACACTTATGGGAGATTCTGGAGCTGCACCTGAGACATTTTCCACCACCATCAACAAAACACCAAATATGGAATTTCTCGTGGAAGAATGGTGTTTCATCCCTCCATTAGAGTTCCAGGCACTAGAATCTATGCCAAAGGTCTTTGAATTTGTTCTGATGGCCCATGGTGGCTCAGCACCCTATTAAGACACTTTATTTTAGTATTTCCTTTATTTTGGCCTGTCGCCTGTGTATATCTGTGCAAAGACCATAATTGGCTTTTGACAGGCAGAGCCCGAGACCCATAAATAAATAAGAAATAAATAAATCATAAAGACTTCACATCAGGAAGGACACAAGTGGTTTCGTATATCGGTTTCTAAATGATTACCCCGAGACCAGGTTCCCGAGCTGAAACTCGGTTTCTTCCCCTCAAACGGAATAAGTGGCAGAAGTGGGATTTGCTACCCCGGATTTTCAGTCTCCCAATTCTCATCTACTAATCACTAGACTGCACTGGGGAGTTATCCTCTTAACCGGCTACTTAACTTTGTGCTCTTTATCATCAAATCATTACAGTTTTGATAAGCTGTTAAAGAAGATTATGCAGTTCTTTAAAATCGTCTAATCTGTTAGGCAGGAGAGAGAATATATGAAACAAAAAAAGGGTAATAGCAGGATTTCTCGACTGTTCTCTTAAGACCTTAATTTCCCATCTCCCATCATATTTACTCCATAGGGTACAGTGCATTATCCACGTGACGACTTTGGCTACCCTGTAAACACTGCCTGAAATCAACCCCTGTCACCATTAGCCATGATGCTTGCCAGTTTGACTACCTCTCCATTTTGGTACATTTTGAGTTAAAAATGGACGTTATGGGGGCTTCCGATAGCGTATCGGTCTAAAGCACTCGTTTATGAGTGTGAGCTGCCTATCAAGGTCACAGTTCGAAACCCAATTGTGCCTGACTGGCTCTGGCATTTGGCGGTCCACCCCAGGGGGGGGGATGGAGCCAGCACAAACTAGCTGAGAAGCGTGTAAGGGTGTCTCCAGAACGTGGTTGGGCGAATTTCATCTCAAAGGAACTGGAGTTCACTGCCCTCTGAGAATTAGCTTGCCTCATAGAGATGGGTGGCAAGTTCGTGTGGGGAGGGCAAATCGAAATAAATAGATATAGATATAATTTGCCACTAAATTGGGAAAAAACGGGAAAAATAAATGGACATTGTTGGATATTGTCATTGAACATGCTAATTTGGGGTAAATGTAGCCAGAATCCAAAGAAGCACAATGCGTTTTGTTATGTCAACTTGTCTGTGTCCCTTCCTGACAAAAATGTAGAGGTTTCACTGTTTCAAAACAATAATAGTCCACCCTCAGTATAATTGAACTGACACTGAACAATAACTGGACAGCAGTCAGAATGCGCATGTATGTCTCTGTGACTCTTCCTGGCTTTGACTCTGCGTGTAGCCGAGGTTGAAAGGAAGAAGGCTTCAATATTTAGTCCCCAACAGTTGTTGGTTTATTTTTTTTTTTTTTTATCGTCCCCGAGAAGGCCGGACGAGTTATTCACAGCCACTGTGGAAAATCTCTGTTTATTTCCAGTTTTGCCACCGTAAATTGAAATCAAACGTGGCTGGCTTGGTTCCCAATAAACCTGACTCTCCACCAGCTCCCGTCTTTCCGGAATGAGCATGCCGTCGCCGCCTGGATCTCAGCCAATGTGTGGCCAAGACAGCCTTTGATTTAGGGGCGAGATTGTTGATATCTCTTATCCGCTATTGGAAGGAGCCGTGTCAAGCGCCCCCAAGTTTATTGTTAATGTTCACTTTCATGAAAATGCTGTTTCTGGCTGATGCCGTGACAACTGCCATAATCCCAGTCCTGTTCTCTGGCGATTGTCATTTTGAGCGAGAAAAAAAGGAAATAAAAAAGATGGAGTAAATGAATCAAGAATCCACCCAATGAACGCTCTCGTATTTTACATATCCTGTATGGTGCGCTGAGAGCCTGGAGAAACACAGGTGGGATGAGTGGAGCTGCATCCCTGCAACTAACACAGCAAGGGCCCTATAGCTTTGACCCTAAGGCCCCCAGTAAGCCCATATTTTACATTCTCACTGTGGAACGAGACTTCTTATTATGGATGTGTCCTGTTCTGTGGAGAATACAGAATACACACTGTTCTGTACACGTTCTTAAACAGAATTTTTCCATTGTTTTCCATTTGCATTGTGGAAAATTGCTTTACGTAACGTTTTCTTCTGTTAGTTATTGAGTGTCACGAGTGTTTTTTCTCCTCCATTTCTTTCGTAGGATTTCTCTCAATTTTGATGCCTTTCTTTGTTTGCTATGGCTGCCCTTATCCAGAGGTCATAAGAATCCTATATGGCCATTAGTATCCCACCTTGTTGTCATGGAGAGACATAAAATGTGGAAATATCCAGAATTATTCAAGTCAAGTATTGTAAGTATTTCGAGGCTTCCATTTAAATTAGATAGGCGGGCAAATTCCCAATGAGACATGCTAATTAATATAGGCTGTATATAGTAAATAGGTGTATTATTTCAAATTGCATGTTATTTTTCATCCATTCTGTTGTAACATTTGAAATAAACACAGTTTTTGTCCCCATAAGTAGATCTTTAGTAAATGTATTAATTTTTTTCATTTTAATTGCATTTTTTATGAAGAAAAAGGCCAACCGAGTGTCGAGTTAAAAACACAGCTCTATAGATGGCGTTAAAAAGTGGATGCAGCAGTTTGCCTGTGTGTACAGGCGTCAGCTTCTCTCCTTGTGCTGTTTGTTTTACATTAGCATCACAGCCAGCTCCCGAGCTCATCCTTCAGCCAGCCATTACTAAAACTCTCCACTTCTGTGCGAGAACTCATTATCGAGAAATCCACCTGGAACTCCCACAATGCTCCTCTCCACACATCGCCAGCTTCTTTTAACTACTGGAGTTTAAGGAACTGGCAGCCAGTGTACAGATTAATTAGACATTACAGTGATGTATGCATGGAAGTCAGATTTTACTCCACTAAAAAAAGGTCACGTTTTAATGAATGTGAGGGTTGTGGGGAAAAAATGAGCACGAGCACAGCGAAATAATCCGCTCTCACACAAGCGTGCGGAAAAGAATCATTCAGAGGAGGCAACGGTGTAGTTGTCTCCGTGCCATCTTTAGACTTTTCTCTACAGATTTACTTCTTTAACATTGAGAAAACCATTTGAGTTAGACACCATGCATAACATTTTTATATTTTGTAAGCGTTTAGGGTATCGGTAAAGCTTATGAGAAAGTCATAAACAATTAATTTACGCATGTTAACAGTTACAGTCCTTTTTATGCGTTTGTGGCCACCGTTGGCTGAATTGGAGTGCGTGTCAGAGTGTACTACACGTTTGTAACCTTCCACAACATACCAGAGCTCCTCTGGAGAGATGCAAAAGAAGAATGTCAATACTGGGGCTCCTCAGCTGCTTTAACATGGGGGCTAGGCTTTTAATAAATATATAAAGGGTCCATGCATCAAACACACCTTACAGTATTTATTAAAGTAACTGTGAATAAAATGTATATGAAAAGAATTCAATAAAATTCACTGGTGCTCTGCTAATCACTGATCGGTCAAATATATTTTCTTTATATTTTTTCTTCTTGACAATCTCCAGGGCCAACAATAGGTCCAGCAGGGGCTACAGATGGCTCATGAGCCACTATTTTAAGAGCCCTAGTCTGTACCATAATAAAATGGCAACGCACAGTGCACTAGCAGTGATAGCCAACAATAGAAAATTGCACGGGTCAAATTGTACGGGTCAAATTGAATATTCTGTAAAATAATCTGTCAGATTTGGCATTACATACACATATCACAGACTACTCATTACCGAAACTGCTACTACTTGTACCTCTTAGTGTATCTCGGCTATTGTGCTTGCCCGATGTTATCAAGTATCGGATCCCACTTATACTCTTCCATTCTCTGTCCTGTAATGGTATGCCTTACTATTTAAAGGTCACTCAATTTATTATTTTATTTTTTTGCTTAAGCCTCTTATGCAGACCATAGTTAGATATATCTAAACTTGTCTCTAGAGAAACTTTGCCATTGTGCAAGTGGAAATTACCACCAGAAATGACTAATGTAATGCACTCGTTTCACATCAGCCTATGCTCTGTTAAATGAAGACTAATTCAGGGCGTCAGTATTATTTTATGTTCCGTAAGTCCTTTTCATCAGATATTTCCTTCTTTCTTTCTTTTGCGCGTGCTTCGTTAGCAAGAAGCAGTTGTAATAACGTCTGTGATGAGACCTGTCAGCTGACTGGTGTTTTGTTTCTAAGATTCAACCTTCCCTTTTATTTATTTATTTCTACTCCATACAAAGCTTTTAGAAAAGAATACAGAGGTTTTAAGATTATCTGCTTTTGATATGCAGTTTCGGAAAAAACTAACTCTGAATAACACATAGAGCATGGCTTGTAGGGATTCTTCATACAGTTAAGCAGACTTAATTGTTTCATTTCAACCCTCCCTTCTTTTTTTCCCAGACTGTGGGAAATAGGAGGTGTTAAGGTTATTATCTGTTATCTTGAACATAGAGAAATAGTGTGACTGAATAATAACTAAACAACTGACACAATGTAAAATTTCATTATCAGTGTATTAAAACAAAATTGTACCCTAAAGGAGTCTGCACCACAGCTCTGAGCAGCAGCGTAATTATGTTTAATTAAAATACAACAGAGATCAACAGAATCGTTTTCATTAGGAAATTATTAATGATTCCGCTGCAACAATAATTGATTGCACTGAGCCACGCGATATGGTCAGGCTGGAGTGACAGAATATGAGTGAGTCAGCTGACTCGCAGGGACGCGGCTGGGGGTATCGGCTCCTCGGGACGTGGTGGGAGGAAGGGGCGGGGGGGGGATATGGCACCCTTGCCGTGTGGATGGCGAAGCGATGCTCATCGTGACACTCTCTTTGGTGTGGCATCAGGGATTAGCATTCCGCCCCTCGGCCCTGGCGCTATTTGCAAGCAGCAGGAGACACCAGCCCTCATAATTCCTGCAGGCTGTGTTCGTGTGCATCGTCCTCTTATTGTCCGCGCCTTACTGGTCAAGCGGTCACCGCGCCTTACTGGTCAAGCGGTCACATAAGCGGACACAGACATCGACCCGCGTTAGGGCTCCCCTTCCATATTAATCGCAGATTTACACAAGCAACGTAAATGACAATAACTACAATAGCGTCTAAATGGCAAAGGCAAAAATGCATCCAGCGCTGGAGGCGTTGCGATTGTTGACGTTTCCTGAATATTTAAGTGTAGATATTCCAAAGGCATAAAACACTGCGAAAGTTTTTTTGTTAAAAAGCGCAACGGAAAAAGCAACGCTTCGACAAGTCCGCGTCCTCGTAAATATGCCGTCGATTGCTCGGCGCCCGTTAGAAACGCGTCGTTCACGCCGAGGTGTGTCCTTGTAACGGGGCCACCGAGGGCGGCTCGTTAATGAGGATCACAGAGCGCAGTAGCGTGGGACGTTCACGCGGGAAGGAGATCTCTGAGCTCGCCGTTCACGCCGCATATCCAGACACCTTGTAAAGCTTAAGTGCTGCGACTGCAGGCCCCGCTTTAGCCTTGTAAGGGCAGCGTAAAAACCATCCCGCGACTGTTAATTATGCTGCCATTGTGCTCGATCGAGGCTAATAAGAGTGATCTATCGCGCCCTTGTGTCATCGTAGTCATCTGTTTAAAGTGCCTGCTTGTACACATTGTGCTCATTCGGAATGGTGAGTAATGCACTGCACCGTTTGGTAAGTGTGCACTCTGAGTCGGCGCAGGGCAGTGGGCTCGCATTTTGTGGTGGCGTAGCTGTGCAATCCGTGTTGAACAGCGCGTTCATATCGATTTCGTCAATGCAACTTGACCTTGTCAATCCACAGGCAGGGTTATCGTTCGACATAAAGCATCATTTTGACTCGCAGGAAGTTGTCGCTGTTGTCAAGGAAATATTATTGAGTGGTTAATTTGCTCAAGGCTGTTGGGTGCCATTGGTGGGGGGGGGAGCACACATTCTCATGTGATTTGTATGTTGTGTGTTTTGCTGTGTCGGATTGAATGAGTGGCGGTGTAGTATAATAGTTAGGGTACTGGGCTTGTAATGCAAAGGTTGCAGGTTTGATTCCCAGGTGGGGCACTGCCGCTGTACCCTTGAGCAAAGTACTTAACCTGAATTACTCCAGTAAATATCCAGCTGTATAAATGGATTGCTTGTAAACCGTTTAAGTTACTCTGGATAAGTGTGTCTGCTAAATGCCTGTAATGTAGTAGAATGACCATCATTGTTTTGCTATTTGTAGCCAATTTGAGAAATTCTCTATATATACTGATGCCTGCTGCTCTTTCAAAAATAAGACTAAATGGGGTAAATTAGCACTGCGCTCATATATAAGCACTGCATATTTGTGCGATAAAAATCATCTTAAACTCATAATGACACACTGTGCACATGCAGAACTGGCTGCTGTGCCATCTATGGAGTAGCGCTCTAAGAGTTGCTTGACAGTTTGCATAAAAGACAAACAAAAGCAGGCAGCATCATTTATGTAATGGTAGCTGCTTCATCTGTAACTACCGCTGATCTCTCTAAGGTGGTAGTTTGATGATGGCTCTAGGTCGCCCTAAGGCTCCAAAGCGCAGTTAACCACTAACTGCGTGCTTGTTGACCATTCCCGCAACATTAGCTGCTAACTGTTTAAAGATTATTTGTAAGGCCTACCGTGGCTCAGTCAGCAAAGCCGACTCAACAAAGACCATGGCTCATGAACACCATTTCATATCTGACAAGCTGGTGATTTTTGTTTTGTTACTGCACATAGAAGCCAAGGCAATCATTAGTTGTCACCGTTGAAACTTATATTTGGAATGCAGTGAATAAATCGTCAATTGATTCACAAATATTCACAGAAAAATGTCTCAGATCTATTCTCCATATTCTATTGCTTATGAAAGATAGATGGTCATTTTGAGAAATTCCATGAGAAGCATCACAATTGCTGTAGGAGTGGTTTTTGACAAGACACGAAACTAGCTTTCTTTCTATTTCATTATGAGTAACTACCATAACTTATTTTCACTTTGATATCGGCAATATAAACTCCATATTATAATGCAAAATCTCTTTCTAAATGAGGACTGGCATATTGATGTTAATTTGAACAGATGTGCTGCATAATTATGACTGACTGATGTTGAAAATGTTTTATAGAATGCTTCAGTACTCACTAAATGAGAAAAGTATGTCTCTATGGCTTTCTGATAGAACTTAATGGTATTTACAGTGGTATATATTTTATGAGATGAAAGGCAAAATGTAAGGATGTCAACTTTCTACAGTATTTGAAATGTCAGTTAATTTGTGGAAGTCTTAATAGTTTCAGCATATGTTTCTACATGCTGTATATGATTTCTGCAGTGCATTCTGGGAGCACACAGGAACAAAGTGGCTATGTAGGCTTTGGCGATGCATTGCATGAACATACTGTATATGAAACACTAGAAGGCGGATAAATACACTTAAGTTACTGAATTGATTATGTATTTTCAATACTGTCATCAAGAATCTCTTAAATCTCTTTAAAACAAAGTATGTAATGTAATGTAATGTAAATCGATAATAGTCTGAATACTTAAAATGTGTAGTGTAGTGTAATGGTTAGGGAGCTGGGCTTGTAACTCAGAGGTTGCAGGTTCAATTCCCAAGTGAGCACTGCTGTTGTACCCTTGAGCAAGGTACTTAACCTGAATTGCTTCAGTAAAATATCCAGCTGTATAAATGGATTGTATGTAAAAATGTAAACTGTAAACTCTGGATAAGAATGTCTGCTAAATGCCTAAAATGTCAAATGTAAATGTAAAATGTACTTCCACACATAAAAACGGTTTAATTGAATCAAACTGTTACACTTCCCCCCTCATTGCTCATCATTTATTTCTTAAAGGTTTTTAATTTGAAAGTTCATGGCTAATATTATGTCCGTGAACCAAACATTCTCTGCATGGATTTTCGAACGTGCCACACTGAGCACCAAGGTCACCACTGTTGGGGCGAGTGGGACTGAAAAGCCTTCCCACTGTGCACTGAAACAAACCGCAGTAGCAGGCAGACATATGGCCACGACCAAACTCCCGTTTCTCAGCGAGACGGGAAGGGGAAGGAATCAACTTAGATTTTTGGGAGACAAAAACCCCCCAGGCGAGAGCTTTGCAGGAGAGGACGCGTCCCGCAGAGATGACCGCTTGGAGAGCTTAAAGGGGGAGCTCTTATCAGCGGCGAGGGAGGTCAATGTAAAAACCGATCAGTGGGGCAGGCGAGCAGTTAGCCAAGACTACACCAGGGCAATTTTCCCCCCTTCAGACAAAAAAAAAAGAAACAGAAAAAGCTCAACGTAAGCGCAGGTGGAACAGCCGGGAAACGAGGCAGAGATACGCCCAGCACCGCACCGCACTGCGATGTGCTCGCACGCGCCAGCATTCAACTCTTTTATCGTATGATTCATTAAAGCAGGTTTCATTTTTCTCCCCGGTAATGTGCACCCGTTAGAATCAATTTTGGGGGAAAATCAGATTTTCTCGAAAGAAATAGGTAGGGACATTACAAAATTGTTTTGCGGGTTGGAACTGTGCTCATGCAGGAGAACTCGCTGATAACCTTTATACATACCTTTACAGCTAATCCATTTTATTGATTGTAGGCCCGACTTCTCCAAAAAAAAAAAAAAAAAAAAACAGCGCTTAAACCATGATATCAGCACGCTATCACTTTTCCTCATTGCACAGTACATGAGCACACACTACAAGCTACACACAATGCTGACTTATCTTGATGCAATCTTTTCGCAATGATCTTAGTAATTCCGGATCTTTTAAACCTCCGCGCCCGTGGAAACGGACGCCAGACTCCGGTGGGACCGCCTCTTCGGATCAAAAAAAGGAAGGTGGCGCCGGCAGCGTCTCAGGAGCGGAGTGGCGGGGCCACCGCGGCGCCGTTTGGCTAACCCCCTCGCTCGCGCGCCTCCGAGCGGCCGCGACCTCTGTCCGCCGCGCGGGGGTCGCGGCGCCCGGTGACAGAGATTGGCCCTGTTGCGAGCGGGAAGCAGTGACAGCGGCGGGAGCCTCGTCTGGGGGGGAAACATCGCCGACATCCTCGGGGTCAGACAGCGCCATCCATCCTCAGACCGCGGGGTCGGGCGGGAAGCGCTGAGAAGCCACGGCACGTGCTCCATCAAAGCGGGCCTGTCGCTCTCCAGTGAAGCCGACCGAAACAGCGTGTCGCCCTACTGTTGGGCGTGTCGTAGGGTTTAGGTTTAAAGGCAGAAACTTGTGTACCCCTGTGTCACAGCTGTTAAGATTAGAGTTTCATCTCTCACTACAATCACAGCGCCCGCCCGCACCACGTTAGACCTTACCTCTGTCAAAGCTGTAGCGTTCACACCACGTTTTGCCTATGGCTTCTAAACACATTTTGGGGTCTAGGGGTTTGGTTGTAACACAGTGAAGTGACACTTTTGAACCACCATTGTCATCTTTTACCAGAAGCAATTTCCTGTATTGTTTTAAAACAAAAATGTCTTGTCTGATTTGGAGAAAAATTTACTTGTGAATAATATCCACCGATGCCATCATTATAAACACTTCCATATTTCACAGAACCGGCGAATCAGTTAGAAGTCGTGTAACTAAGAAAGCTGCAGTTGTGTTCAGCAGGTGTTGCTAATACATATAACGTAGGAACGTGTTTCAGATGAACCAAGGCGGGTCTTAAAGAGACCTAGAAAGAAGAAGCCTTGCAATACACCATCGCCCACGGCAACTCCTTGGGCCCCACCCCCCTTCCTGTCCTCCCCTGATCTCCCTGCCAGAAAAAGACAGCCCTTCCAGTGCCCTCCCCTCCTAAGCCTGCATACTGTTGAATAGTAGGGACTAATGCTGTGTTCCAATGCCATTTGGAGTCATTCTCCTTCTGGGAGGGATCCCCGCCACTTCCCCTGTAATCTTTCCACTCCTCTCTGTTGTCAGGTTGCACGCCTGCTGCTCCACCGCTATGCCGCAGCCACATTCCCTCTCACATCCACCTCCACCATTTTAATCCCTTTGACCCAAACCCTTCGCGTTCCCCCCGCCCTCGTATCAACAGCTCCTGGAGATTACATCCTCCTTCTCTGAGCATGGCAGGACTGAGGCAGGTGCGGCTGCCTGCTCGGTCCGGGAAGCCCGGGAACGGGCCGCTACCTGTCTTTACGCGCTCCTCCTTCAACTTTTTTTTGGTACAGGGGACCAGGCACTCAGTGTTTATTAGTCGCAGATTTGTCCCTGTTGTGTCTTGCACTCTCAAAATTAAAGGTACAATTAGGGCACACTCCAGGGTACAAATGTGTTTGTTGCAGTTCATTGAACCTTCAAAGGTTCACGTAAGATTCTTCATGAAACGGTTTTGTACCTTTTCCCAGTGGAAAAGGTACAAATTGAGGAAAGGTACAGATACTGTACCAAGGTAGGGTAATGAGTCTTATTCATGTTGGCAGCCATATTAGAATGAAAATGAGACTTGTACTGCAAGCAACATTATTTTTCTTGCAGGTACAATTCAGTACCCTAATAGGGGTTTTGTACTTTAATAGGTACAACATGGCACCTTCGTCTCTGAGAGTGTAGGAGGGTTTGATGTTTTTGTGGGGACGTCATCGACGGAAGCAGGAGCTGAACGCAGGCCACTCGCAACGGACGCCGCCATCACCACTTCGACCGATTTTTTGCGTTGTCATTTTGAGTCACGGTTCCCTTTCTCGTCGTCTTTGTCTGAATCTTAATTGTTGTCACTTGTCATCATGATCATATTTACAACTTGATATTCTAATATGCCAGTTGTCTTCATTTAAAGGAAATAATCCTTTCCAAAAGTTTATTTTTTCTGGATAAGGATAAAAGTAAGTTCGATAAATTTGTTTTTGAACATTTCTCAAAATGCAGCATGTTTTTGCAGTGTGAAATTGCACAATCGTATCTGCACATCAAGCACACTGTGCAAGACCGGGGCAGTCATTTGTTTGTTAAAATGGGTAAATATTGTGTAAGTATTACAGTATCCCATATTAAATCATTAGTAAATACTAACAGAGATTACATAAAACATCCTCATACAGTCACCCTATGGCATTTATCTTTCCTGTTACTGTTGAAGTGGTGGATACTGTAAATGTGCAATTGATATAATGAGAACAGTATGACATCATATAATGCTAACACTATTGAAGAGGATGACCGATCTGACAGCTGACTAAGTTCTCCATTAGCATGTACCACACTTCTCAGATGTAGAGTAGTAAACAGTTTTTTAAATCAATTTAAGTTAATGTAATCATTTCACTGTAAAGCACACCCATTCACAGCTTACAGTATACATTAAAAGTAGAACTTCCCATTAGTTACATCACACCAGACCTATCTGCATGCGATCCCGCATAATCTGAAACAGACTCTGATTACCAGGCCTGCGCATGCTGTATTGCAGGGCTTAGTTTTACTGTGGCGTTCAGTTCAGTTTGATTCCAGCACGGTGTGGTATTCCTCTGCTGTGGATCACACAGGGATGCTGTGTAGGTGTCCCTTGTTTCAGGAACGCATCGACCGCTCAGCCGCTACAAATTGTGAGGTTGCAGAAGTAGACAAAAAAAAAAAAGAAAGGGAGAGAGAAAGAAACAGAGACAAATCACCGAGCGGCACTCTCAAGGTTTCTGCTAAACCTATTCAACTTGAGTAGAAACGCGAGAACAGTGAAAAATATATACACACTCTATCCTGTCAAAAGGCTTTTGGCTTATCTTGAGTGACTGTCAAGGCTGGGAATATCAGGAAATGGAAGGAAATATATAAAATTAATAAGCTGCTGGATGTTGTCGGGAGTTATGATGCTTCATAAATCCTGGTTTGATCAGGGTGGACAAGGCTTAAATCCACGGCTTCCTAATGCGCACAGCAGTGTTTTGGCCTGGATTTTATTCTGTTCGCCAGATAGAAGCCCTTAGCTGGCGAAATAAGATTTATCATCTCGCCCTTCTTTCATGACTGACAAATATGAAAAAGGGAGGCCTAAGGGAAGTTGGCAGCCATTACTACCTTTAACAGAAGGGCACAGCCGCTGTAAGGTGAAACTAGGGCCAAAAGGGAGACAAATGCTATTCAAAAAGAAAAAAAAAAGAAAAGAAATTGGTACTGGCTTATCAGTTGTACTTCCTGTGTCGGGTGAAAGGTTGCAGAGCTTTTGTTTGTTTGTTTGTTTCTTATACCAAAAAGGATGGATGCTATCTGTTCTGCCATCCAAACAGGTCTGCTTTGTCGAGTGGGAGAGGTAATATTTCATGTCATGAATTAAGCAAGCGCATCTCGCTTTTCTCCAGTCGTAGCCCCGGCAAAGCATCTATCATATTCGCGGGAAAGTATGTTTTCGGATAAGTTTTTTTTTTTTGGTTTGTTTGTTTGTTTTGTTTTTTCCCCCGGTTATGGTCGGATCGGTATGCGAACGTGAGGCCAAGGGAGTGGCTAATTAAGCCATCGTCGACAGAAGAGGTAGGCCCCTTTTAACCGGGAAACTCATTTTCGTCATAATGTTTTGAGCTATTTATATCCTCGTTTAGTTTCCTGTATAAGTTGTCAGCGGAAAGAAATAATAACAATAAGATGATAATACTGTTTGTTGGACCAAATCAGAATAGTGGCATTCCAAATTGAGACTTGTGTTCAGTTCTCAATGAGCCATGCTTTTTGAGCAGCAGTTTCAATGAGAACATACTGCACCAATACAACCCAGTCATTGCAAAAAGCGTTTTTTTCATTCATGTGTTTCAAAGTACATGCTAATGCCTTCCTGATAAACGTGAAAATTTGATGAGGCCCCGTAACGTGTAACAATAAGCTAAGCAAAGCAAGTCTTTTAATTATTTTTGCATTCTCTAAGATTTTTTTTGCAAAGGCTCAATAGGATGTTGTTGGTATAAATGTTCACTGGTGTTTTATTGGCTCAATTCAGTCACAATACGCATCTGGTATTTTTCAGAAAAATTTATTTATGAATCGGTGTAAAGGTAAACACTAGTAGTAAACACCAGTATACAGATTACACAACAGTGTTTATTCCCAAATTCTGACAGAATTGAGGCATGCATCGTATACACGGGACCACTCCTCTCAGCTCTGAATGAACCTATCACCAGAGCAAGCGGCCTCACCCGGGCTTCCATTTTGGATCAATGACTATCCCTCAGTATGGATCTGAATGGCTCTTGCATTGACAAGTGTGTTCCCATTGCATGGCACCTCATGGTTCTCCTCTGTGCGATTTCTTTGCCCGTGGCATGCAAGTCAAAATGGAATTGTGTAGCTACCATGCTTTTCGAGAGGTGTGATTGTGGCCATGCTAACATGTGCCAACAGGAAAATATAGGCCATGTTTACAAATGGAGGCCAGACAGCAGAGCACAAAAACAAATTCAGTATATGTTAAAAAGTTGTACAATTTTATTCAATTATGAGATTTTACTCAAATTAATAATTAGTCTTTGTAAATGTTAAAGTTTTTTACCTTTTTTTTTTTTTTTTTACCCGGGTGGCTTACCCATCCAAAAAAGGAAGGGGGAAAATAGCGATGGGAGAGAGAACAAGTGCAGCAATTGTTACTACAATTGAAATGTACTCTGAGAAACTGATGGAGACTACACTTTGTCACGGTCAGACTCAGTCAATGCATAATCATTTTATGTGTTCACTCTGCCCATTGTACCAATTGTGCCAAAGAATATGAAACATGAATGGCGCAAGGATTAAAATCCCTAAAATCTTTTTCCAGAATAAATCCTTAAATTGGAAATTGCAGCATTTCTGTTATTATCGCAAAGTGGCCCCCTTCTTAAAAGGGGAACTCGGTGCACTACGTAATGAGCACTGGCTATTTCAAAACAAAAATCTGCTCTCTCTGAGGATAACCATGTCTATCAGAGGCCTTTAAAAAAATGCTCCATGCCCCAACCTTCAACTTGTGGGATCTCTCGGTGCGAATCTGTGGCTAGTGACCAGTGCGTAGTGAAATGTGGGAGAGGAAGCGCTCGAGACAAGGAGGAGGGGAGTGATCTTGGTCGGCTTCCCGGTCGAGGAGTCAGCCCACGGTCGGAGGTGACGGAGCGCGCCTGGCGGAAACGCTCGACGCGGGAGGCGGGGGCGCGTCTCATCGCCTGATCTCCGCTCGACCTCGACCTGCGACTTGCGTTCTTCGTGCGGACGGTGGCATGGAAGCGGGTTCACGCGTTCCCAGGTGGAAGGGAGGGGTCTGGTGGGCGGCGACTGGAGATTCCTTCCTGAAAGGTATGGAGGCGGGGCCTCCCCGTTTGGTGAAACGTGCTGGGGCCCCGGTGTGCTTATTCACCTGTTCAGCAAAAAGAAAGGAAGGGCCCCTCTTCACAGTCGTGCATCTACCGAAAGCGATCTTTAGAAAAACAAGTCAATTTCGTTTTCTATATCACTGGGTTTAAAGCCCAAAGTGACACGTACTCTGGCACATCTGCTCGACACACATCTTTTGATATAACCTGCCACTCGACTGAACACGTTTCTTTTAAGTGCGCAGATTGTGTTAAGGCCCGGTTGTTATACGCTGTCCCATGATTCCTGTGGCTTCATTCGAAACGGTTTTGCGGCAACTCCCTCCTGACAGCCGGCTCCTTTTTTTTTTACAGCTTCTGGCTAACGCAAAGGTTGACATTCCCTTTGTTAGATGAAAATATTTACCTTTAATTGTCGAAGGATCATCTGGTTTTTTCATCGCTGCCATGGAGATGGCTTTCAATAAACACATATATGTTTCAAGCATGGGCTTTTACATGGTTTTGTTCATTTTGATTTTTTTTTTTACTTTGTAGTCAAAAGGTATGTTTTTTTGTCTCTGCACAGCCTTTTGCATCAACAAGAGGCCAAAGTCCATCCCCCCTTCCTCCTAGACTGAGATGTTGAGGAAATCTCCTAAATAGCAGCTCTGAAGCCTGGTCTGAGCTTTGTCATCACGCCTGAAGAATTTCTGTTTAATGTACTGTAATGTGGAATTCAGTGGGGACGAGTTTAATTGAGTTTTTACACGAACCAGTTGGGAGTAGCGCTAGAAGGTAGGTGATGTTGAGGTTTTTAATCTCCCGTTCCGGAGAGGCTTGTTGACGAAGTGGTTCTTTCTCTTTGTGGGGGAAAAAAAGGGAAGCCTAAGAAATGATACATCCATGGATAAAAACCAATTGGCAACCCTCAAAGGGACCGGGGTGATAAGGCAAATCCTGCACTTGTACAGAAATAAAAGAATCCAACTGTTCATTAAAATGGGAAACAAAACACGCGATTGAGAAGGCAGGCAGGCTGCGGCAGTGGAGGAGTGAGACAGACAAACAGAGCCAGCCATATCAGAGAAAAGGATTGGAAAATTATCAAGGATTTGCAAGGAGGATTAATAGGGAGATAGGGATAAATAAGGTTTTGGTTTTTTTCCTGCTGCAAAATTAGGAAGGATGAACCACAACTATCTGTGGGGAGGAATGGTGTGAGACACACAGACACATAATTACAAAACATGAGCGCGATCCGGATACCGCCGCCTTTACTGTTTCGCTGTTTCTTCAATCAAAGGTGTATCGGCCATTAACCTCAAATGTGATGCTCGGTGAGTTATTCAGTAAGTAGTAGGCACAAAGAAAAACAAATATATGTGTTTACATTCAATCTGTATCCCTAAAATTGCTAATTAACAAATAAAGAAAGCGGTTATGTTTAATTATAACTGCTGACATTAATGACCATGTCGTATATTGCCAAACAGTTCCAGACAGTGAACACAAATATTCTCGCAATATTGAAACAAACGAATACTGTATAGCTGAAAAGCAGGAGTGATTTATTTACATATGGCTATACTTGTACAACAAAAGTAATGAGATTACACATTGGGGACTATTATTAAGATTTATATCAGCCTGGTGTACATATTTTTTATCTTGTCTGACCTAATTTAGCATCCATATTTCAAATAAGTGCCGGAGGGTTTTTGGGGGGGGAAGGGGCAGGGGGTAGGTGTTGTCAGTTTTTGGTCTGCCAGGACGAGGTAAAAAATATGACCCAGTTCCCACTTAAATTCTGGAAGCAGTTTATTTTGTGTAATACATAGATCATATACCCTTTTCTCATATTAAGGCAATCAAATTGGATTGGATTTCTCTCCAAACCTTGTAAAATGCTGGGATCTGGACTCAGTGGCTGGTTTATAACGGTTAGGAGTTTGTCCAGGCGTGTGTATTTTAATTATTTTCTTCAGAACTGAATATGGAAATGCACAGTTGGAAGGATTTAACCTGCTTTACCTCCCGTGGCAATGGGTGCAGAGAAGTTTCATCTGTTAATCATTAAGAGATCCCAGAATAACTATACTCCATGCGGTACCACTCACCAGCCCCCAGGGTACACAGAAATGGCTGACCGTGTCACATGGTCTAGTTCCCATCAGCAGCACCTTAGCTGATGACATTCAGTAGGGTCTATGTGAATTCTGCTCAGTTAATGTTACTCAACGTTGCCATGTTTGAAACTATTCTATGTCCTGTTGATGTCTATAGGTATGTGGGTGTATGTGTGCATGCATGTGTGTGTGTGTGTGTGTGTGTGTGTGTGCGAGAGTGTTTATTTCAGACTGTAATTTACCCAATTGTAATATGACTCTATGACCTGACTATGACTGTGCTGGGTAATGAGGTTTTGAGGCAGAGACTTAAGGGTGATGCAAACAAAGGGCTAATGAAAGACGGGGGTGTAACGGCCGTCAAAATAATCATTACTTGTATGATCCGGCGGTGAAACGTTCCGTTGCTGTTTTGTGTGAAATAAAGCCATTCATCAACAGATCAATAAAAATATGCAGCAGATTATTACTGTATTTGCTTACCATAGACTTCCTCGTAAATAATGCGGCAGCCCTCCTGGTAATATTAATTATAATTATAATGTAGATAATGCGCATGGTCTTTTATTACTGGAGCTGAATCAATTTTACAGTGTTATTCAGCACAAGGTCAGGCAAAGTTGCCGGGGCTAGACGGCTCCTTGTAAAACGCACCACAATCGGGGGGATGCGGCACGCTGGATTAAGAATACTGTAACGCGAGATAGAGCACTGTCTTTGTGCACCAGCCGCCTTGAACTTTCCTTCCCAATGTCATAATTTCATTACACGCGCTCCGAGGCGGACGTAAACGACCAATGTATCGCCGGCGTGCACTCGGTGTCTATGACAATCCCACTCCGTGTAGTGTAGATCGTTCAATGTTAAAATGTTTTGAAATAATTTTATTCTCTTCCCCTGGATGCCAAATTATAGCTGCACCTCAGTACGGAACAAGAATTGCTCGCTGGTTATTATAGAATTCCAAAATATGAAAACAGTGTTGATTTATTCAATGGTGCTAAGGTTTTTTTGGGGGGGTTGTTTTTTAAGTGTCATTTGGCAACTGTGTGTGATGTAATGGTGGGCGGTCCTAAAGGAGGAGTCCAAAGACTCCCTTTTTTGGGTGCCTGTGAACCTAAACTGCGTCTAAATTCATAAGGCACCCTGCCAGCCAGTTTCTCCGTTTGTCTCATGTGTAGAACTGTCGGATGAGAAGAAAGTGACAGAAGAATGCTGCATCCTATCAGCTGAGAATACCTTTGTATTTCTCTCCGATACTTTAGAGAATGGGTTTAACATGGCTTTTCTGGGTTCAAACTAGCCTGCAAAGTTCAGGCTACAAACCACATAATATATTTTCTCATTATTATATTGTTTTAAAACATACACATTTTTAACATTTCATTTCAGGGGTTTTATTCTCTAATTCAGCTCAATTACAACAGAATTCTAATTCTGAAACAAAATGATGAGTTTCCTGTTTACGGTACTTGTTTGAACAAATAAGCCAATAAGCTTTTTAATAAACATAATGATCATAATTAACTGTGAGCACACAAAACAATTGGTTTAATGGGAAACACTTGATGTTCACGTCTAAATGTATCACGGAGCATGTTTGTCACCATTCTAATTACATTTTAAAAATATATTTATCAAACGCTAAAATATTGCATGTTACATTAAAATTATTCCTCAGAGCTGACAACATTATGTCTTTATTTATGGGGATAAATGACGGTCCTTTTCTTGACATAATTGGGTGTGCATTTCCTTATTACCTTTTTTGTTTGTTTTTTGCTGAAATGTTGAAATGACCCGCTCCTTTCCGACAAATGTCTGCATCTGTCTGAAAAATACTGTGTTCCTCATTCCCCATCGAAGCAAGCACTGGCTCTCCACAGCGACGTTACAGTAGCTCTGCCTGGAAATCTTGATTATGGATTCTGTGATATTATAAATGACTTCAGATTCCCCTGAATGTTTTGGATTAATCGGCCGGCACAGATGTGGGCTTCTTTGGAAGGCGCCATCTTTAACGGAGTCACTCATTTCCATAATTCTGTCACATTCTGCATACAAAGCAGATTCGCAGATAGGTAATCCGTGTAACGTTTTTTTTTTACCAGACAGGTTATTAGAGGCTTGAGGTCTGTGTGGAAATTATGTACATTTTTTAAGTTTGTAAGAATTGTAGCGCGTCTTCTGAAGGTGGCAGACACAGCAACTGTTTCAAGCCACCACGCCCCCTTTCAACCCCCTGCCCCCACCACCCATTTCCTTTGAAGTGCTCCAGGCTACACACTAGTCTCGGAGGACCTATGCAGCCCAGGAATATTCCAGAACACCCAGTGCCACCAACCCCTCCCTCCATCCCCCAAGCCCCACCTCGTCTTAAACTTTGGGGCACCCGTCACCTGTCAAAAGCTCTACACCTTAAAGCGGCTCGTTATTTTTCCATTGGTTTTATATTTCTTCCATATCATGGCTCATTAAAGCGCAGCGTAGTAGGCAGAATATTTGCATAGGCTACTGGGGGGTTTTAATTTGCGTCGGTACAGAGCATGACCGGAACTGAAGGGTGCACTGGCAAAATGACTTTTTCAGATGACATTTCTCCTCCCCCCCCCCCCACCCCCTTAAAAAAACAGGGAGTTTCACTTAATTGCTCGTACAGGGCACAAAGACAGAGATGGAGCCTCCACTGGGAGACTCTTGGTTCTTGGTGACCGAGAGGCCAAGGGGTGACTGTAGTACGTCTTCTCTAATAGTGAAATGAGTGAAATGTATTTTTTTTTTTGAATCATCGTTTTTTGTTTTAGGTTGTGGTGCTCATGCTCGAACTGTCTGAAATTCCCATTGATATGATATTAGTATCGTAGTGTACATCCTGTCCTCAATTAGAAATGTATCATAATACGCACCACACACTGTACCCACATTGATTTTTATTTAATACAATATCAATAAATAACATTAGAATTACTTAGGTTTTGATGTCAGAGCATGTGTTGTAGTGCGATTGTGCCATTCATTTAAGATTGTAATTTATTTATTTACATTGCATTTCAGAGCAGGAGAAATATTTTGAAGGGATATTAAATATATCACACTAATGCACATTAATGCACACATTTTTTTGTGGTATTTTTGGAGCAGGTGGAGTACAAATACATCAATATTGTTATTTTGACAGCAATTACCGAACAATTACTGCCCAAAGAACTGACCCTGCCAAAAGAGGCCAAGACCCTTAGAAATACATCAGCCAAATATAAGATGACAAAGGATTCTGGAATACACGCGGACACCGAGAAGACACGGACATTGTTGTTATGACATGTCGTCGGGCAGCTTAGATACGTCCTAATAAATGCGGCGGGCCGGCGGAAAAGGCTGCCTCTCAGCCATCAGCTCTCGGCCCACATTCCTCCGAGGGCCCGCGCCACAGATCGATCCCCGCAGATGCACTCCAAAACCCCGGCTGTTCATCACGCCGGCGCTGTCACGGGACGAGCCTCCTCCCAAACGCCCGGGCCCCGCGCGAGAGGCGCCTGCTGGCCGACACCCCCCCGCACTCACATATCAATCACCGGCAATGAGCCTGGCCCATCTCCTCTCTCCCCAGCCTTCGCCGGCTAACCGTAAAGTCTCCGCAGAAGCCGGGCCGGCGAGGAGGACGGCCGCGCGGCGATGTGATTTCAGTGTAATTTTGGAAAGCATATTGTCTAATTTCGCCATCTGTCCACGAGGGAGAGATGGCAGCGCGCGCCCCATTTGCCGTCTGCTTATTTTATTGCGGCGATACAGAACAAGTTTTTGGACCAGGATGCCGGGCCCCGGTGCACAGCCCACTGGAGCCCAGGCGCACATTCTAACAGACACCAGTCTGACAGGTTCGGCGGCCGCCAAGTCACCAGTCGAGTCCGGACGCCATTCGTCAAACGTTAAGCCGTCGCAGTCGCTCCCGCGAAAGCGAGGGGTGTTTTCAGTAAAGGTGGAGGGGCGGCGGGGGAGGTTTCGAGGTGGAACAGTAGACGATGGGTTGTCTGGGTTAGGGTTTTTCAACGATAGCCGTGATATTAGTTTCCCTCGTTTCGACGTGTAGTTGGGAGCAGGGTGGCTCGCCGCCTTCTCCAGAGCGCCGAGAAGCTCAGGACGTCAGAGGCTCAGGTTTTGGGTGGCGGTGCTGTTCTGCTGGCTCTCGGAGCACGGATGAGGCCCTGTCACACGTTGTGAATCACGTCTGGTTCAGCTGCTCCTTGGCACTGACATTAATACAGAGCAGATTGGTGGAGATCTGCAGCCCTTGTTGTTTGATCTTTCCTCTTCTTGCCACGTTTCCTGGCAAGTGCCCCCCGCCACGCTGTGTGGCACAGGCAGGGCTGGCACGCCCTCAACCCGGCTGCCAGGTTGTTGTTTTTTTCCTCCCTTCTCCATCCTCCCAACTTCCTCCCCTCCGCCTGTACCACGGACGCTGCTTTAAGTGTTTCAAGAGTTCCTGCGCTCGCTGCGTGCGGCCTGAACTCGAACAGCCTAAACCTGGAAATGGGTTTGATCTCGATGCAAATCTGGCGGGTCCACAGATTCACCATTGCAGGCTCGCAAACCAAGATGGCAGCATCTGACACTGCCAGAATGAAATTGATGAATATGGAAAAAGGATTAATGAAGCACTCAAATACACTACTTGTTATGTATGGAATTTCCACTGTGTTCTCAACCATGGAGGCCAGGTTGGCTCCAGGACCCTTGTGATTGGCTGCTCTGGATGCCTTCTATGCCTCTCGGCCTGCCGGTTGGGTTCTCAGAACCATAGCGTTGGTTCGACCCATCTCATCTGGAGATCAGCAGAGCAAATCTTGGTCCCTTTCGTATAGAGGAGCATTCTGTAACCCTATTGGATCAGCCCACGATGTTGAGATCAAACAGAAACGGTCGACCACTGATTCTACAGTAGGCCCTTGTTTACATCTTAAAAGAAGAAAAAAAAAGAACGTTGGAGCACCTCCGTCATAATGTAAAATGGAATCAAACTAAGAATACAATTGTTAAAAATAAACAATAACAAAATGTCACATTTTAATGGATATTTTTAACCCCCCATATCACTTGTCCTTCTGTTAATATCAGGAAGTCCAACATCAGGAAAGCCGCTATGTGAATTCAGTAGCCAAAGAAAGACATTCTCAAGCAACTGTAGCCTTCACTTTGAACAAATACTGTATCTGTTATCATGTCCCCATCCATTTGATTTGTATTTACTTTGCGCTGTCATTTGGCCCCTAATGCCTTGAGTCTCATTGAAGAAATTGTTTAAATGTCACAGTCGGACATATAAATTAAAAGCAAATACATTTGGGAGGTCAGGGCTGCATCAGTGTATTCTTTTTCCTCTGAAATATTTGTTCAAAGAATAATATCTTTGAAAGCCACGCGATGGCTCTTTACACTGCGATCCGTGCGGGTGTTTGTGTCTGCATGGGTGGGAGGACCTGGGGGTAATTTGGTAATAAGACTGTTTTTACGGCGTTTAAGACTAATTTGCACAGCCGTCTCGCAATTTTACAGCCGAGCCAGATATCTTTATGAATCTGCACTGAATTGAAGCGTTATCGTTTTTCTTCTTCTTTTTTTTTTGCATTAGCCACATCATTTGTGACTAATGGCTTTTGCGAGATCGTTATCTCTTTAATTCATTTCAAAGTTTAAAGATGGAGGGGATGGATAAGGCGGAAGAAACAGTCAGGAGTTAACAGTAGCGGGCGGCCACGGCGCTCCGTAAAACGAGTGGCGTCGTTCTGAAGTGTTTGAGGTCCGAAAAAAAGCAGCGCCGATGAAGATTAAGGTGAGCAAACATCAAGATCACATCACATCACAGGGAAAGCCAGTCTGCACAGCTTTCCAAATAAAATAAGGCCTAGATTCAATCATACATTGTCCTTAACTTTTGACTGTCAATTAAATGCAGTAGTTGGTTTCATTCTAAATAGAACACAGGTTGGCAATTGCCCAAATTAAGCCAGCAAAACGTTGGTTGAATTCCATGGAAAGATTCTTTTGTGATGGAGATATTTTACTGGTAGATCCTTGGAATATAAATCAGCAAAGTGCATTCAGATGAAGGTTAAGACAGTGGCTTTCTCACACTAAAGATGCTTTGGATAGAGATGCAGTGAATCTACAGCTAACAGAATCTACTGCGGAAGCCTTTTTCTTGCAGCGTATAGTTTTAGAGGGCACTCTTAAGTTCTGTTTTCTGACCGTGTACTGGTACATTATCATATAATGTTTATCTGTTTTGTTCACGTTTAGGTTTTTGGTAAAAGTACACAGACAAAAGTATCTTAAAATGAGCCCCAGAGTAGATATTTAAAGGAAGGCCACATCGGGTAATACATAGTTGCAGAACAGCATGGCAAATGAGGATTTTGATATAATGTGAAATGCAGAACGCTCAATGATGTAATAAAATTATATCATTTCATCCTGTCGGTACATAAAGCCATGATGCTTGGTTTTCCTGCACGGCTGGTCTGTTAAAATGAATGTGTGAATTGAGTTTCCGGCACGCTGACAAATGATATGTTAGAATTTCTCTCCAAAAAAAGGCAAGCACCATGCTGTAGCCCAAAGGCATTTCAGAGTAATGTCTAGCGCAACTGGAACAGCCATTCAAAATGCAGTTTACCTCTTTTTTTTTCCCACTGAAAAAAAAAAAAAAAAAAGAGTAGGAGGTTGAGGAAGGAATGGTGGAGCGCTCTAAAATGCGTCAGTAGTCTTAGCCCTCCTGGGTAACATATGGAACCCTCAGAGTTAGTGCACAACTTCCCAACTGCTGCACAGAGAAAGCGCCGCGCTAACTGTGGCCCCTGAGAGCTAATTAGAAGCCCTTGTGCGTAAACCTTGCTTGGAAGATGCCGTGGGCTGCGCAATCGAACCGCGGCAAGTATCTGAGCCGCCTGCGAGATAATAAACAACATTTGCATATAATGTCAGCGTTTGGCATCATCCCGGAGCTAGGCCCAGCCTTCCCCTGGCATTTTTTAAGTGTCTGTCAAAAGATGCAAGAATTTGGCTAATTTCAGACATGAGGGAAAAAATTAATAAATAACATATTTGGTTTATTTTCTAATTTTATTTCTGGAGCGTGACTCCCAGTTAATTATCACATTCACTCCTGACTGGCTTAAACTCCTGATTTCCGAGAGATAATAGCCGCAGTTTAAGGAATTCCTGTGGCGGTGCACAAAAGATATTAGTTGCTGAGTAATTATGAGGTATTAGGCATTATTCACACCTGCTAGACTGTTATAGTGCGTCGTTACACAGTGACGCCTTCAATTAATGAGAAGCGTCTAAGCCACTGTGCATTCAGGAACAACACGCAGAGTCTAGTTGAACTGTATTTGTCATGCGGCGTAAGCGCGCACAATTGCGCCGAACTTAACATGGTAATTGCCGCGTGGCGCTCCCCAGCAAGGAAGAAAAAGAATTACCTTGAGGGATGTCGCAGGTCTTTGAGGATAAAAAAGCGCCACCTTCTTTCCCCGACTGTAAATCATGTTTCACTTTTTAAAAGGTGTAAAATAAATAATGTCTTAAAGTGCAGTGATTTCGGTGATTTAGGGGCCAGCTTTGAGAAGCGTATTACTGGAGGTGACAGCTCGGAGAAGATAGGTAGGCAGTGTTAAGAGGAAGGGATAAGAGGCTATGACATTATGTCTGCAGGGTTAAGGTGTCAGAGTCAAAGCGTGAACCGCTATTACTGGATCAATACTTCTCAGTTTTGCACTTATCTCCAGTCTGATGGTTAGCAGCTTCTGCAAGATACACACGGGGAGTAAATGCCACTACAGAGGGGGCTGGACTCTTTTCTCCATTTGTTTCAAGCGGAAGCACTTTATAATCTGGGCCTTGCATGGGTGGGGTGCAGGCGGTGTGTGTGTGTGGGGGGGGTTTGTTAGCATACAATTTTCCATCCCAAATGCAGCAGTCAGTGGGCAAGCCAGTGTAACCATTGCTAATAGTGTATGGGTTGTACAGTTTTCGATGAAGTCACAGGAAGCAGAATCTCACGTGCATTACTTATTTAGTTGGTGAATGCCCATATTTGTAATGATAGATATGATATGAATGATGTGTAGATGTGCACGTGTTTACATATTATTATTTGTACAGCAGGATTTTTTTTACTGAGGCGTAAGGAACCTTTCTCATGGCAGGGTCCCACATTTTAATCGATCCCACATCCTCCTGGTTGTAAGCGAATACCTTAACACTAACCACTTGTCATTTTAAACTCTCTGATTTGCCCTCCTTTGATCAACCCCTATGGTTAGCATCCATCTGCGCAACGTTTGTACTCTCACTGAAACATCGATGTTTTGACTTTTGACATTTCAGGAGGTGTCCTCCCAAACATTTTACATATTTTGCATGTAAATCTCTATTTTATTCACTACTTTGAATTCCATACCTTTTTTTCACACGATGGCGTACGCCAAGCAGCTGAGATAGCGAAGTCATTGCTTAAAATCAAGGCGCCCCCGAACCAGATGTTGAAGGAAGGTAGGATGTTGCCATGGTGAGACAGAGACAAGGTGTCAAGCTTCTGGTGTCACTGTATCTTTTCAATTTGCGGAGGAAACATTGTCAAGAACAGAACTGGAAAAACAAAAAGTGCTCAAGTTCCTGAATTGAATGTGTGCTACTTTCAAGTCTTTCATAAAACTTCAGAAGCAGGAGTTAATCCTTGCTACACATACAACAAAAAAGCAGCATTCAACAATTTAAAAAAAAAAGGAAAAAAAAAAAAGAAAGGAACCAGCCTGATCGCTACATATTCATATTCCTATGCAGGCGTTATCACTTAAAAGGCTTTCTAATTACAACAACAAGACAAAAACTCCTTGGATTCAGTCCAGACCCGCTAAATGATAAAATAAGCTTGCACTCTCTCCCTCCTTAATCTCCGCAAAGCACCTTGGAGCCTCATCTCCCAAATACATGCGAATGAATGTGAAAATGCCATTTAGAGATGCAGGTGTGACATTTGATAAGAAACTTCTGGATTAAATATGTTCTGCTAATGAGGAACCCAGCTACCCCATCAGGGCAAACTATTGGTTGGATTGTGTGCGAGCTGATAACATTCCACACGCGAACATCCAAATTCATTATTAATAAACAGCCCCAGTCTCTCTATCATAGCGAAAGTCTGGATCCTTCAGTGGAGTGAGGGATGTTGCTACTCATTAAGAAAGGCTGAGGGGGGTTGGTGAAGCAAGGGGGAGCTGGTTAGGGGTGGGGAGTATCAAATCTTCTCATATTTAGCTGTTTGGGGCTTTTTTTGGAGCCAGTTTGAAAGAGTATGTTAATGGTGCATTGAACGTCGGAACAAAGAGTTCAAACTTTCAGCCGCCTCGGAAATTACTGCCATTTTTGGGTGGAAGGAAACAAGGGGGAGGGGGAGGCTTGGCTCGTCAGCTAAGCCATTGGTGCACTGAACTGTAAGTCCCTGGCCCAAACCCTGACATTTATGACGATTTTGAGAAGATTAAGCCCGTATTAGCGCCTCACAACTGTCGGCGGGTCTTTAATGAGGTGCAGGGCTGTTGCCGAGTCCGTCGATGTCGCCCTCCGAGTTTGCTCTCCTTTCGCTCTCCGTGCGCGCGGGCCCGTACTTTCGTGCGTGGCGGTAATTTTCAGCGGTCCGTCGCCGTTGGCCGGTTGGTCGGTTCCTCCTGGAAAGCGCGCGCGCGGCGAGGCCCAAAACAAAGGGCGCGTCCTCTGAGGTGAGCGGAGGATATTAGCGCGGAGCCGGCCAGGCACTGAGGACCAAGTCTGGGCTTCCTCATCGAAGAATGTCAGTCTAAACCAGCTTAGTTCAGCCAGCCAGCAAGTGTCACAGAGTGACAGAAGCTGGTTACTCGGACCAGTAGCTGTCTGGAAATATTTGATATTTAAATTGAAATTAGAAAAACTGAACGTGCTATTTTTTGAAGAAGATTTGGCAAGCCACATGATTTATATATATATATATATATATATTTTAAAGGAATACAAAATTCTGAAAACTCACACAAGCAGGTCTTATTTTTGTGCTGGAAGCCTTTTTAAAAATGCTTTCCTACGAATGGCAGACACACAGCCGCATAAACCGGAGAGCCATCACGTGAAAATGGGCATTTATTAAAGTGCGAGAAATGCATACATTATCTGCAAAATAAAAATACAGGTAATTTTGTTTTAGCGTGTGCAAATTAAGGTTGTGAGTGTCGCCGCTCCATTGAAATGGCCTTTATGATGTTAATTAGTTGTTAGCGTAATTTCCAGCCTCCACCATCAACCATGAGAAGTTCAGAGACCCGCTGTTAAATGGGAGTCAATGGCGTGGCATCATTTCAAGAGCGTCTAACAGCACTGTAAACGATAACGAACAGGTGATGCAGCTGATACCTGTGGGGATGGAAATTACAAAGACAATTGAAATGGAGGCAGAAATGAATCATCCAGACAGCATATCAAACATTAAAGCCACAGACAACCTGTTTTTTTCAGGCATGGTAATAAAACGTAGTTATTTAAAATGATAAACAAAGGACAATTTAGTGCCAGTAAAATGCATGCGCACGGACATTACCCGCAAGTAAACAGCAGTGTGCAACAGTGTATTGGTTTAAATGACTCCAGTGAAGTGTCTGTGATTGTAAGGTGCTCGTATAAATTCTGCAAATGATAGGTGTGAAAGTGGAAGCAAGCTTCAGCCCACAGGACATTGGCCTCCATTCAGTCAAGATGTGTCCTTAACTTTGACACTCTCAATTAAATGCAAGTACTTGTTATTTTTTTCCTTCACACACAAACAGTTGGCAAGTTCAGCTATCACAAAGAAGAAGAAAAAAACAATGCTCGCATTGAAAAAAAGTAACACTTGTTAAAGTTAAAATTAAGGACAAATGTTTATTCAATCCAGGCCAAAGCCTTGCAAGCTGAACCTTGGTTTTACTTTCACACGTATCATTTGTTATGCATTTAACATTTTGATTGAATCTCTTATTATTTCATATCGCACCAGGCAGGTTAAATGCAACATGTCAAACTCAAAAGGCAACTAACACAGTAACTAAGCAGTGTTCTAACAGAAGTTTCACTCCTTTAGCCTTTCCGCGGCTAATCTTTACCCTCACAATAGCATTCGCGCTCGGCTTCCCCCGACACCAACATATTTACTCTCCCTCGCTGCTGTGTCCCGTTAAGATTTAAACAGCAAACATAAAATACGGGAGATAACCTGCGCAGGCTTTGGAGAGACTCAACTCCGAACATTATTTTAAAGAGCCGATCTGAGCGCGCCAGTCGGCAGTCGGAGCGATTATCTGCCGCGATCCCTTCCGACGCACCCAAGTCATTCATCTGCAGATCCCCCCCGTATGCAAAGGCAGGCCCTAATCACACGGCCAACGTGTGTCAGTAATGTGGATGAGTGACGCCCAGAGAGGAGAACAGCTCTGCAAACAGCAGCAGGCAGCAGGGAGGCTTCCTCCTCGCCACTTACACTTCCAGTGAGCAAACAGGGAAGATTTAGGGATTTTTTGACGAGTAGCACTTTGTTGCGTAAGCTAGCGGGCTTTCGCCGTTCATGAGGGGAGTCTTGTTGTTCTTAGTTTATTGCCCTCGTGAGTTTTGCTCCGTTTGAAGGTCTGACGACAGCGTGGACTCGGCCGAAGCCACTGGAGTGCCACTCTGCACACTCTCGGCCACACGCAACCTTATGCGTTGAAATGTCGCATACAAACTGTTGCACATTTTTCACATATCGACAGTGTAGCAGCTTGTTCAGAATCTTGTGAAAAAGTGTTTTGGGTGTCCTGTGTACCTTTTGTGTACCTTTTTTGTGTGTAGCATTTTCCATCTAGTCACACAAACCACCCAGACTTTCTTTGTTAGCAAGCAAGGATGTGTGTTATACTTACACACCTCGACATATCCTTTTGTCCCCCTGCTGACTTATCTGGCTCCATCATACTATAGTCATCCGTGACATAAAACCAGGGAATGGAAGTTCTTTAACATGTATTCCATGAACAGTTTAACACAATTGACTGTATAAAATGCGATGTGTATTAAACAGTTGACTCAGTGCACTCTCCCAGTCGGAATTCTATTGTAGAGTGCACACCCTCCCCTTGTTTTGATACAGCAGTAATTTAAAGACCGATCTTAATTGACTATTTTTTTTCCCTGTATGATTTTCGGAGGTTGTGCATGCACCGATATAAGAGTCTTGTTTCTCTATTGGGCCACACACAATGTACTGAGTTCAATTTTACCATTCATAATGAATGCAGTCTCGCCATTCAAATGCAGCCATAAGCACACAGCAGATAAGAATTTAATTAAATGTAGATTAAAACCAAACAGGAAAACACACTCGCTGATAATTTTTTATCACATCCCCTGGTCATATTTTTTCCCTCATACTTTCGGCTTGTTCTTCCTTGGGCTACGGCTTTTCAGCGTGCCAAAAGTGGCGAAACACCTCACACATCTTGGCGTGCCGCCGTGAGATTGTGTAAAATGCAAAACACGAGGCGGCCTCACGATTAATCAGAATCCTTGTGTCAGGGAGGGGGAAACCGGGGTGAAGAGAAGGAATTAAAATGAAGCGCCGCATCCCAAATTCGCACGGTTCTCCACAGGACAATTCCCCCTGTAGGCTGGGGAGAAAATGTGTCACTTTCCACAAGAACAATGTGAAATACTTTGCGAAACTTAAAATGTTGTTGGCTGCTAAATGGGCACATAGGCTGCACAGGCAGAATTGCATGTTGCCACGTATCCCAAAATGCCCGCCTGATCGCTGTGAATATGATCAGCTCTGATCGTCGGCTCACGAGAGCCGTCTTCCTCCTGGAGAGATGCCTTCGCACACTGTGTCAGAATATCGATTCATCTGTGGCGCAAGCCATATGGCTTATTTACAAAGTTTGTGTGATTCTTGTGCCATGAATCTGATCTCATCCAAAGAAACTGGATCGCTCGTAGTTCAGATATCATGCCCATAGACAGGGATAGCAATACAAACTGATCATCACAAGAAATATGGTTGAGGAGACCAGAAAGATCATCACATTTTTCTTGACTTTACATTAGAGAAACGTTTACTGAACCATTGATTTTTCTTTCCCTTGTGATTCATTTGATACCCAGTCACATCTTATAGAGCAGCAAGAACACTAAACTATGTATACAATATTCGTATTGTATAATATCATAAGAATCACAAAAGCAGGACAATGGAAAGTCCCATAGAATGACCTGATACATTTAACTCATCCTATAGTTACTTAACCTGTCCCATAGGGCCATTTTGTCAGGAATGTTTGCCGTCAATCTTCAGAAAAAAAAAAAAAATGATTTCAGCGATTCCTTCGCTGAAATATTTGTTTTCCATGCTAAAATGAGGTAAACAGTAGCCATCTGGTCTATTTATTACTCTGTGTATTTGCTGCTGACAAGCATTCAGCTCCATAAACAATTTAAGAAAAAACATTGGCTCTTTGAATTCACAGAGCAAAAGAGTAATAGATATACATGGTTAAAGGAAACAGTTTAAAGCTAAAGCTTAACCCAAGGGGAACAATTCTCCTGCAAGTCAGTCATCTAAACAACAAGCAAGCCGAGTCTTCCTAACCAGCAGTCAAAGGTAGAACCAGAACAGTTGGCTATCAAAATGTCCTGATTTTTCGCAACTCCTCTCTTAGCAAAACAAGGCAAATCCACCTTGGATGTTTTGTGAGTTTTGTCCTAGCAGAAGCATGTTTGGTTTTAGCTTCTGGGACGGTAGTAGACATGGGAGTTCCTGTCTCCTCTTTATGAATCTAATAAGTGCTTAAATTGCACTAAGGGTGCCTATCTGAAAATAATTAATTGAGGGAAAGTAATTTGTTGGCCATACCCAGCATTTACAAACGAGCCCATCTACTCGGAACACGCTGGGCACGTCAAACCAACCGCATTCCCAGCGTTTCACTTCCTAATATACACAAAATTGTTTGAGGGAGCTTCCGTTTCAAACAGTTCGACGCTCCTACCGACGCATCAATGTGAAATAATAGGCGGCGTAAGCTGGAGGTGTGTCTACAGAGATGCCCAAAGCGCTTTTTTAAGAGGCAGCTGAGAGACCGTGAGCGGTCGACCTCCGCGGGTTTTTTTGGCGGTCCGGGCAGCGCCACGGTCGGATCCCACCGCCGCCGCCACAGTCGCCCACCGCCGCTGCTGCTGAGCTCGCCCACCCCGCCGGTGCGGCGTCGCGGTTCCACTCTATTACCCTCGCGCAAGCGATTGGCCTTTTCTGTGGGGAAAAGAGCAATTTCCTGTCGCAGTCTGTTTGATCAAGTGCTAAACCCTTGTGATCAATAGAAGGACAGATGTCGGGTCCAGATGGCCGGGTGGTGATACCTGGGGCAGCGCGAGGGCTTGCCAGGACGACAGAATGGCAATGAGCAAGGGCAGCGGCTGCTCTCCCTCTCCGCCAGGCTCCGAGACACAATGTGACAAACGCAATTAGGCCTCTCCGCCGCAGATTATTTATTTCTCCCACAAACCGACAGAAAATTTAATTAGCGCTTACTTTAAGCAATATGTAGCATTACGGCGGTGCAGAGGCGGAGGGCATGCTGGGATTCAGGAGCAGGGGGCTGTACAGGAGGGTTTGGGTTATTTTGTCATTTTGATGTTTGCATATTTTTTGTCCAGCTCAGTTAGCATGTAATGGATGCTAATGTATCACTTATTTTTGTGGTAAAAGCTGAAATAATTGCATGTAATTATACGTGTCACTTCTTTTACGTCATACACGGCGAGTGTAAATACAGTGTAAATACATCCGCAGACCCCTATAGGTGCAGTATAGGTGTACGTGGGTATATTACCAGTTACGCACAATGTCCTATGTCATTGTGTACACTCACCTGTGTCTTATGTCGACAATCAGTTCTTACTGTTATTTCCTAAATCGGTGGACAGGTGTGACTTTCAAGATCACTATCCCCTTGGAAAAAAAAATGCAACAGCAGAAGGGCAGAAGGGGGAAACCATTCCAAAAAATGAGCGCGACGTTTTAAACGCCCTACAACGCATCGGGGCCCGCCACCATGGCCATGTGGCGCGGGACAACGCCATGTCGGGAGGGCCCGGCGCGCTCTCCCCAAAGCGTCGCCATGGACACGGACCAGCAGCGCTCACCTGCTCACGGGGCGGGAGCGCGTATGGGGGGGGGGGGGACGTGGGCCACCAAGCCGCAGCTGGAGGTCTGGGCCGACGCTCAACACAGCGCCCCCTCCCGGCCCACCCCCCAGCAGCGCCGCCACAGGAACGTCCTCGTCCCATTAACATCCCCCATCAGGAAACGGCTGGCCAATGCCCCCACGCTCGCGCGGTCCCCAGCGGGAGCCACGGTAAACACACGTCGACTATCCGCAACCGACGCCGGGGAAAAAAACTACACGATCGAGTCCAAAGATAACCTCCTTTCAGAGGCTTTTATTTAGCAATAGCTATACAGGCTAAAGGATCCGTGTGACGTTTTGAGCATGTTTAAATCCTTGCATCAGTTTTATGCAAACTTGTATTTCAGAAGCTGATGGTCACACTGTACCTGAGGTAAAAGACTCTAATTAAAAGGCTGACAACATTCTTGTAGTGTTATATTCAGTTTTGTCAGATTTCCTTTTGCAATCTGCGTGTAATTTGTGGGGTGGCTTTTTCCACAGGAAAAAAACATGCTATAATCATGTTTTATATTTGTGATTGTTTTAAATGACATAGAACTGAGAGATGCTGATTGTATTTTTTTATTGATTACATAGTTGAAGAAATGTGCCACCTTACCTGATTACCATACCTGATAGACAAGTGGATTTAAATTAGGTTTTGGTTTTTATTGCCTGAACAACACCTGATTTAAAATAGTTTATATTTATACTAATTAATAGCAGCACAACTTGAAGCTAAACTGGTGATTACTCATATTTATCTCTAAATGGTATACATTTATAATATTTTGCACATTAAAGTGTATTCTCTTATGCATAAACAATATAATTATATTATGTAAAGACAAACATTCTGCTTCCTGAACATACTTCACCTCCACATCTAATTTTCATGTCATGTCAGATCAGAGACCATAGCCAGTAGAATTTCTAAGTAGTGTTATATTTCTTTTTTGTCTCTGATACCAAGACAGAAATATCTGTACAATGTGATTGTTAAAAGCTTGTGGTTAAATAGCTTAGTTGCCTCAGAATAAATAGCAAGGGAAGTCTACAAGAGACTCTACTGGGAAACCTTTTTAATTTGCTGATTCTGACCTGTATGCCACTTGCTCAAGGCCATCCATGAGCGTTCTGCATTGGATATCATCTGCTAAACACTTGATGCTAAAATTAGTCCACACACTGTAGTCTCGACCAGTCGTTTGTGGTGCTACGTCTGTAAACAAACGTTTATTTAAGAAGCGTTTTTAACGGACTTGTCATTACCAGATACCCCTGGGTTGTTCTTAGAATGCATGTGTGTTCAAGTGCATGGAGATATAAATTGAGGGGTATATGTACGCAAACAACAAACAGACTTTCCTTTTACCTTGGTGCATGTAACGGGTGCACAAAGATATCTTTTTTAAATGGTAAAAAAAACAGGAAATGTGCGTAAATTTCGGAAGTTGGACACAACGATAAGACGTGCGTCCTCGACGGTAGTTGCTACGGTTCGTGTCTTGCGTTTCTGTACGTTTGCGGCGAGGTCTGCCGCGTGCCAGTGCCTCGCGGACGGCCGCGGACCATCGTCACTTCGCCCTGAACTTCTGTGGGTCCATGATTCTATTTGAACTTCTGTGGAGCCGTTCCGCCATTTAAACATGCGAAGAGTGCCACCTCGTGGCCGTAAGTTGAGCTGTTTAAATGGTGACGCACAATTCACTCTCCTCAGGCTGGATGTTTATGCACGATTCTCAATGAGCACTCGTCTGTGTACCATGCTGATGGTGGGAGAAGAATAGAGAGAGAGAATTCTGATTTATTTGTTCACTTTTTTATCTTCTTAATGGTACATTTTGCTAAAAGGATCATGGCTTTTGGGCTTGCAACTGATTGCTTCTTGTGATCCCAAATGCAAAGAGCATGGTTACAATAACTCTGGTAAAAAGGTTGGGCATGTGCTGAAATTACTTTTTGGCATGCACTCTTCCAACATTACATTAATATTTTGGCAAACACATGATGTGTTTTGAGAGCCCACATTTTAAATATTCTTTTTTTGTTTTGGGCATGACTCTTGACAATAAAACACTGCAACCAACTGGAAACAGGCAGATTCTTTTGTTGATTCATTTCCCTTGATTTAAAATGGGGATATTTGCCAACAAAGCACTATGGGCCAGAGACCACTGTATTAAAATAAGTTGTATAGTTGTCAATTTTTTAAGTTGTCAAATGTTTTATGTATCCTTGAGTATTGTGTGTAAAGTTCCACTTGTTAATGGGTGCACTTGCTAAAGAACCATCACATTAAAATGGCTTTTGATAGGCATGGGAAAGGTATAGAAAGCTAGGAAGAATATGTGTTCATCGGGAAGTTAAAAACTCCACAGTGTAGTACTTGGCCAAATTAGAACAAATTAAGTTGAAAGCAAATGCGGAAATGAAAGAATAAAATGTTTTAAAGGCCAAGACATCATATAGGTTGCAGTCAAAACAGAGGAGGTAGTCAGGCCATCCCAGGGGGCTTCTATCTTCCTACAAGAAATGTAGCCACAGTGACATGGAAGCAATCAGGGAGGGGGTCCTAAATTTAAAAAATAGTTTCATAACCTCAGCTGTGGGCAGCTTTACTTCACAGTCATTGTTAGTCTAGAATAATTTTTTGGTGCATCAAGTTTCCTGTCTAAGGCTCTGTATTCACTTGTATATTTGTCATGTAGTTCTGTCTTGTGCATCGACTGCTGTATTCAGTGCTGCCTTACTGTACATACATACACATACACACACACACACACACACACACACACACACACACACACACACACACACGGGCAAAAAGTTAACACAGAATAGGAATTGAAGCCATATTAACAAGAGTGTTTACTACTTGGTCAGAGCAGGAGTAACCTAACTGGATCCGATGCAGTCATGAGTGGGCAAAGCCGTATTAAATACCAGAAGGGTGTGAGAATGGGAATGGGAAGGGTGTGAGAATGGGAATATGACCAATATTATAAAGCCCCAAGAATGCTGGGAAGTCATTGGGCGTTTGTTCTTGTGTTTTAGCCTGTGATTTTTCGGTGATAACAGTAATAATAATAAAATATAGCAATTTTCCAACATAGATAAAATGTGTTTTAAACCACTGTTAAAACATTTTTTTTACTGGTTTGACTTCCCGGATACTGATGTTCTCTTCACATTTAAGCGTCTCACTTGTTCCCACTTCACCACTGGAGTACAGCCATCATTTTGTTTATGTATGAAAGGATGTGGAAAAAAACAGTTAGAAATAAAAGAAAAAGCAATTATTTTAAAAGGTTCTTCCTTCAGCTGGGAACATCTCACTTCTGTTTATTGTCTGTCCTATGTTCTATGTATTGACATAAACATATATATAAATGATTTTTTTGTCACAGTGAAAGGTCACAGGTTATCCCCCAAACAAAAGTTGCACAGCTATTCGGAATGGCATTCTGATGAAGAACAACTGTACCCCTCTCTCGTCATAATGGTCTCTGCGGTTGTAATTTGACCGGACAGATGGGAGAGGCGAGTGCTGATGTGCTTAACTACGCGTTTTACAGCTAACTATTAAAGAGTTCTGCTGTTTACACACAAACATTTCAATACCTGTCTTCAGGCCAGTTTAATTATCCAAACCCTTCTGTTATTTGTATTGCTTTGTTGTCTCCCAGCTTTGCACGAGGCGAGAGGGATTCGTTTGTGTTCTCAGCGAGATACGACAATACTGAGGGAAAATGATGCATTCTATATTTTTTTGTATACAGTATATGTGTGTTTATGTGTTTGTGCATGCATTAGTTTGTGTGCATCTGTGTGTATGTATGTGTGTGTGTGTGTGTGTGTGTGTGTGTGTGTGTGTGTGTGTGTGTGTGTGCGTGTGTCTTCAAATGCAAAAAAAAGAAATGTCTGTGATGCCTGGCTTTGAAATCCCCGGGGTTTAGGACGGGAGGGATATTCATACGTTTTATTTTTGCATACGATTCATCCCCCTGACGTTTGATTGGAGAAAATATTTATGGCAGCTTGTATAATGTCGCTTTTTAAAAATTCCTTTATGCGCGCATCTTAAACCGCGTGTTCAAAAAGAAAAAAATCATTAATCAAAGAAAAAGGGCATTTAGCCAGAGGAGCTGTAGTGAGAGGGCTAGCGAGAGAAGTGAGAGGTGGCAAATATTGTATTGAGGGGGAAAAAAGAGGGAAAGCAGTGGTGTTTAATTATCTGGACTATGTACAGGATGCTGTTTTGATTGTTTTAATGAAGCAGCTGGCCTATTGTCTCTCCTTAATTCCTCCATTGTTTTTAGAATATGTCATAGTTCTTTATTCTTTTATCAGGTGTTCTGCAGGAGGATTCAGACAATAGCCTGCATTCCAACTGCATTGGCCACTGCACAAAGGGAGCTCACCACAGACAGCGAGCGGGCGAATGGTGCAAATCACGAGCCGCACTTTTCAGGCGCGCTCAGCCCCAGTTATATAGGCAGCTCTCGTTTAACCTCGGCGTACCTGTAAAAGAATGCACCCACGTGCCAAACTGTTACGAGTTTCACCCTGCGTGCGTGCGTGCACGTGTGGCTTTGCGCACTAATTTACCACTGTGGGATTCGAGCTGCGAAAACAAAAACGAAAACCGCGAAACCCGAGGGTCCGGTCGGCGTTTGTTTAGCAAGGCTGACAACTGCTTTGCCAAATCCACCCTGATACTACAGATGGTTCGCCCCACCATTGTAAACATTGCAGTGTGGCAGAATATACTAACATGAAGGTGTGGGGGGCGGGGGTATGAATCCCTCTGTGTCATGCTGTTTAGAGCTAAATGCCAAATAAGTCAAAAAGGTCTGAAAGCCACTGAAAAATAGCAGGCACTGGACATAGGCAAGTTGAATCAAAACCCTGTGTTATGAAAATAGTTTTCATTTAAAGAAACTACAGTGTGACTTGGCAATGGCTTGGTATAATGGCTATGAACACCTATAACATTGACCTATCAAATATCAATACGTTCAGCAAGCTTTTCCATACGTGTTGCAGGATATAACAGGGTGTGATAGAAGAATCAGAAAGACACAAGATTGTCCACATATTGCAGCACGTATTACTGCACTGGCTGTGACTTAAATGTTTCTGAATTCGTATCCTAAGAAAGCCCAAAAATGTTCCTCAGTGTGTTGCAATGATCTGCCCCCCCATTGTCAATGGCAGTTAGCATCTATCTTGATGGCAACTCCAGCCGACAGCAGAGGAGTTTTGTTATTTTAATTAGAAGATAAAAATTCAAAGACCCTCTCCAGGCAGTGTGTGGTGTGACACAATCAAAACGCTGAAGTGAACGGGCCTGAAGTGTGTTGGTAGTCAGAGAAGATTCGGCGCCAGATAGATTCAGCTCTTTAATTCAGTTCCCTCCTTAGCTTTCCTGCGAAAATAAATAAATAAATAAAACAGTGACTTTGAAAGATGGCATATTTTAATACCACTTTTACTTTTCTGACACACATCGGGGGGAAGATACGGTCTAATTTCTAGTCATACGGAAGCAGCTGTGGCATAGCCTAGCGTGATTAAATACCACCATGAGATGTGACTGGGGAGGTGTGCTAAGTGGGATAATGGGGGTAGCCTCAGCAGACTCTAAGGGAGCATTTAAAAAGTGCATATGAAATTATACTGGGAACAATACAAAGAAACAGGAGGGATGACACCAGAGGTAAAAATGAAATGCCCTTTTACGTACATTATATTTCAGTGTTGCGTTATTCAGTTATTGCCATAAGAATTAAAACATCATATTTGCTGAAGCGTTGGCTTCTTCAGTTCTTTCTCTTTGGCAGGTTTTAGTGCTTTTTTTAGTGCCATTCAGGATGCACAACCTTAAAAGCAATGTTGTACCACGAGCGCACGGATAGCCGATCCTTCACCTCGCCCTAATGTTTAAAGGAGCGATTTAGTTTGTGTAAACATCTTTAATCAGTTCCTTTTTAAGGCGGTGTTCCTTTCTTCTTAGGAACCCTCATTGCCTCAAACTAACCAGTCTCTTAATTTCAAAACAGTTTGACTGAAAGCGCAGGTCTTCCATTCTGTCACCCTGCCAGAGTGTTTGCACATCTTTGAAAGCTAACAGTGCGGTTTAATTAATTGTCCAGCTTTTCTCTAAAACAATGTCCTAATTCTGCCATTTAGCGTGAGCATATCATGGTTTGTTGTTATCTCACCAGCCAGATTTTTGTAAATAGTCATATTAAAAACTTTAATCTCTTCAATGGAAAATGAAGTGCAGCTGAAAAGCCTGTCATGTTCTGAGATAAATATTATCTAAGCTAAAACCTTTCTCTCTCTCTCCCTCTCGCCTTCTTAATGAATATGTTCAGACTCCACCAGAATGTTTAATTCAAAGCACTAAAATGAAATAATACATAACTTGTCCTAGGTGTCTACTGATATTCCATATTTACTCTAAACAAAGTCAGGTTTTTTGGCAGTTTTTAAAAGTTTTCATTTGGGAGAGTAGACTAACAGTATAGTCGAGGGTAAATCACATTGGTTCAAAACCATTGGCACTAGCTGAGTGTAATGCTAAGCAGAACTCCTATTTTGATTTTAAATTCTATATTTTCACTCATGGTGACACTCACACATTGCTATGGGATTTAATATTAAATTTGAGATGTGCATACCAGAGCAGCATTCATGAGAATTCATACTTCAATGATTTCTTGCAGGGCACGTAGCTGCCCTAAAATTGCCCTAAAATTGTCCAATTCGGCAGTAATGTCCAGTTTCATCCCAATTTGTCCATAGCCATTTCATCTGTCCCATTCAACATCAGAGACAGACAGAAAAACAGACAACAGGGGCGATAACATGATCTCTGCTCGAAGTGGCAAGGGTAAGTGTCAGTTTTGTCTGACACTCCAATATGAATTCTAGGTTGATTGTTTACAACTATCGCATAACACATGTTGGTGCATGAAGATTTCCCCCTTGACTATAATTTGCTAGATAACATAATTAGTATCTCAATTAAATATTAAAATTTGTAATGTGGATTAAAAATTGTCTAACAATTAGCACACATTTGAATAACATTTTTGTTTATATTAAAACATTTTAAATACAAAAGTATCTGCATTACATGAATGTGTCAGGACATTTTTGAACATTGTTGAACATGGTACTTTAATTAGGCTACTATGTTTGTTGCAGTGTTTGTGACATGTGACTGTATACCTATTACCACGGCATGGCTTATGCTTCACTGTTACTCATTATGTTGCTTCCTATTCTGTTCACATGCTCATATTTGTTACAGCTCTGATGATATATATGCACTTGTGTATCATACCTTGATAGTCCCGTAATTGCCTCGGGATAAGAGCATCTGCTAAATTAAATTAATAAATTAGTTTAAAAATAATATATTTTGTGCGAAAAACAATAATAGTGTCTATTTATTCCCTTTCCACTCAAGGTTGCTGTAGCAGCACTTCTCATTGGGGTTTTTTGTGGGTTCTTTTGGAAATGGTCGTGTTCAAATGGTCCCATTTTCACTTTTGCACCGTGTTGCAAACCCATTTGCTTCAACCCATATGTGACACTGTGTTATTTAATAATAGAATTACTTTGAACAGAGAGCAAGATCCTGACAATGATCAGCTCCTATGCCAGAGAGAGAGAGAGAGAAAAAACTAGCCTCATTGTAACACGGAGGCGACTGTTTCTTCCTAGGCACAGAATGGCTGAAATTTGACCTTCAGGTTTTAGAACATCTCTCTGTCCTGCGTTCAATACACTATCAAAGATAGCATCTGTGTTAAAGAACATAAACCTTGAGATTCCTTGCTCCAGTCATTTTGGAAACTGCATGTGCAAAGAAGACAAATAAATACACGTATTATATTAAACTTGCTCTGAATTTGCAGTTAGACCAAGCCAGTGTGGTTTGGTGAAAGACTTGTGCGAAATGTTATTTCAGAATTGTCATTAAAAATAATTCCAGAAATTTCCATACAACATTAAAGGGTAGTTTGGTGCATGAAGCAAGGTAACAACCATACTGGCAGGCTGTGCCTGTACTGCCTGCCAGTAGGTTTCTACTTTGTTTTGTGGCATCACTTGTTGAAATGTGTCTCACAACTAAGCTGTGTAAAACAAAAGGCTGTTTTGACTCATGTCTTAGCTGTTTTGAGAGCCAGGAATATTGTTTCAGCAATTGTGTGCAAGCAATTGAGAAAAACCAGCTACACTGGAAATACTTTTCTTGTGGTGTTTAATCTTGAACTGAAACACAATGCATTCAACTAATCACAAATTTAAATGTATCATGTACATATAAACACATTTTGAGTCTTTCATCTTTCAGCATGTTATTTCAAATTTCAAAGGTTATACATTTAGGATTAAAAAAACATACAACAAACCCATCATTCTGTGCAATTACTCAGTGCAAAGTAAAAAATATAGTCTTTAAAAAAGCTGCCTGAATGTGAACAAATCACAAACTCTGTGTACATGTGTTTACCACTTCCGTTATTTTTCCCCAGGTGGACAACTCTGGTGCACCACGACAAAAAACATGGTGGAGGGCGAGGAGCTGGTGGCGTTTGCGGTGGACTTTGACTCACGGCTCCAGGCGGTTAGCCACATGTCCCTGACCGAGGGCATGTACCCTGCGCGACTGCTGGACTCCATACAGCTCCTGCCTCAGCAGGCTGCCATGGCATCAATACTGCCCACCGCCATCGTCAACAGTGAGTACCTCTCCTCCACAAACTGTTTATCTTACCGCAACTGCAGGCTCCCCGTCTACCAAAGGAGTCACTGTTACCAAGTGAGGGGTAGAATATCCTGCCATTTAAAACCCTCCCTCCTCCCATCCCCGGGCGACATTACCAGCAATTAAGTATCAAGCAGCAGGACTCCCAACTCCAGTCAGCACTGGCACTGAGAATGAGCGCCACCCCTAGAGTTCATTGCTCAGGGTTTTGATAGGTTCTGATGAATGAATGAACCTGCCAAAAGCAGATCGCTCAACGCTTGGTGCTTCTCCAACACGTGAAAAGGAAAGGTCTGCTCTCTTGTTCTTGCTCTCTCTCTCTCTCTCTCTCCCTCCTGACATTCTCTCCATGTCTGACTCTGCAGAGGACATCTTCCCCTGCAAGGCGTGTGGGATCTGGTACCGGAGTGAGAGGAACCTGCAGGCCCATCTGATGTACTACTGCAGCGGGCGGCAGAGGGAGCCAGAGGCACTGGCGGAGGAGAACGAGGCCAGCCCTCACCAGACGCCCAACGTCTGCCCCTTCCCACAATGCAACAAAAGTTTTGCAGGGGCACGGGCCCTGGAAATGCACTTAACCACACATAGTGGTGAGTGGAGAGGCAGCCTTCTTTTGCCTTGGCACAACTTGGGGGGTAAATATTTGACAGAAGGCATTTTATTAGGAGAAGAAATTGCTTAGTGCTTAATTGCCTTCAAAGAAAAATATATGTATATTGTTTTTATTATTATTATTATAAACATTTGCATAAAATATCTGTTAGCAGTCATGTCATTTCTGGCCTTATTTTTCTGATCGTCATAATAAGCATTTGCTCATCTAAACATTTGGCAGTGTTAACTTTGTCTCAGCGATATGCACATTCACCTGCCAGGCTCCTCAACTCTCGGCTTGTCAGGTTTTTAGCTCGGTATCAGGGTGGGGGCAAGCGTAGCATTGTGCACTGTATTTGATCATCACCGCACTCAACATTAAGGGATAGGAGAAAGGAGAGGATAAAATCTGAAAAGTCCCTTTTATGTTTTTTCACAGGTGTCAAAATGGAAGAGACTCTCCCCCCTGGCACCAGCTTGAAATGCACAATCTGCACCTACACAGCGGATTCTCTCATTGCATTCCAACACCACATCCTCTCTCACCTGTCACAGGCGGCCTTCAGATGCAATCACTGCCATATCAGCTTCCAGAACCACAGGGAACTCTTACAGCATCAGGACTTACATGGGCACGGCAGCAAACTTCACAGAGAGAGCGACAGCGAACACTCCCCGAGGGGCGGCGACGAAAGCCTGCAGCAGGCGCGGGGCGAGCTGCTAAACAGGAAAGACGTCCTCCAGAGTCCCAAGGGCGCCCAGAACAAGGAGCTCAACTCCGACGCCGAACTGGAGAAGGCTGAGAAGAAGCCCATGCTCTCGTCCCAGAAGGGTGACGCCCACCTGGGGAGCAAGGCCAGCTTCTCGTACACCAGGATCAAGTCGGAGCCCTCGAGCCCCCGGCTTGCCTCCTCGCCGGTTCAGCACAACATGGGCCCGACGTTCCCCATGGGGCCCTTCCTGTCCCAGTTCGCCTTCTCCCAGGACATTTCCGTGGTCCCTCAAGCGTCGGAGATCCTCGCCAAAATGTCGGAGCTGGTGCACCGCCGACTACGGCACGGCGGGAACAGCTACCCCTCGGTGATCTACAGCCCCCTGATGCCGAAAGGGGCGACGTGTTTTGAATGCAATATCACTTTCAACAATCTGGACAACTACCTGGTCCACAAAAAGCACTACTGCAACAGCCGCTGGCAACAGATGGCTAAGTCGCCAGACTTCTCCGGCATCTCCGACAAGGCGGCCGAGGCGGTGAGCCCAAACGGCGGACACGGTTCGGTGGGCATGCTGGCCGCCTGCCACCCGTCGGAGGCCGACAGTCAGCTAATGCAGTCGGCCTGCTTGAACTCGTCGGTCCTCGACATGATCAACGCGGGGGGCAAAGTGCCTGACAAAGACCTCCCCGGACAGGCGAAAAAAATCTCCACCCCGACAGGGGCAGAAGAGAGGCTAAACGGCAAGCAGGCGGACGTGAAGAGTCCAAACTCATCCCTGGTAGAAAACGAAAGCGACCCGAACAAGACCACCTGCGAGGCCTGCAACATCACCTTCAGCCGCCACGAGACCTACATGGTCCACAAGCAGTACTACTGCGCCACGCGCCACGACCCGCCCATGAAGCGCATGTCCGCAAACAAGGTTCCTGCCATGCAGAGGACCATGAGGACGCGCAAGCGCAGGAAGATGTATGAAATGTGCCTCCCCGACCAAGAGCAGAGGCCGCCCATGGGGCAGCCTGGGTTCCTGGGCGTTCCCGTGCTGGGGAGCCCCTGCACGTCCCAGGAGGCCGTGGAAAACATGGCAGACCGTTCCACCCACGATGTGACTTGTTCCCCGGCATGGTCCCCAAACACCTTGAGGCATCCCTCACCGTCACGAAATCAATCCTGGCGCCCAAATGCAATACGATAGACCAACAGGAGCTGGACGCGCCCATCGATCTCAGCAAAAAGTGCTCCCCACATCCTGACAAGGCGTGCGGCTCTCCCAAAAGACTCTTGGACTACCACGAATGTACGGTTTGCAAGATAAGTTTCAACAAGGTGGAGAACTACCTGGCCCACAAACAGAACTTCTGCCCTGTGACAGCTACCCAGCACAGTGAAATCGGCAGTCTGGACCAGACAATGTTCCCAGACGTGAAAAGTGAAGGCAATAATCCCGATGATGTCTATGATAAGAGCCCTGGGAAATGTGATAAAAATGGAGGTGCCAAGCTGATCGCGCAAAACGGTAGTGTGTTCCCTTCGCATTTAGGTTCCCTGCCGGGGCTCAAGGCTTTCGGCGAGGCTCAGCTCATTCCAGCGAAAGAGGAGAACAAGAATTTGTTTCTGCCCCATTGCCTTTATCCCCGAGCAATAAAGAAGCTGAAAGGTGCTGAGCAAATATCGCCATATTACGGGATAAAACCCAGCGATTACATTGCCGGGAGCCTAGTCATGCAAGGCGATCCGAGCGAACAGGAGCAGAGTACAAACGGGGCGAGCGAGGTGGGAAAAGACCAGCCGGCACCCAACGGCTGCCCTCACCCCAGTAAAGAACCCCTGCCGCTGTTGCCCAAAAACAGGGGCATGGTGATCGTCAACGGCGGACATAAGCCGGAGGAACGGTCGGGCCCTGTCCCAGCACAGCAGGAGAACCTGCCCCACAACTCCCAGCCGCCCGACGGGCACCAGTCCCCCACCTGGGTGTCCGAGAACGCGGCCGACTCCAACGAGAACGTGTCGCCCTCCGCGAAATCGCCCGCGGAGGAGGCCCCGCCCACCACGGCGAAGGGCGTGAACGGATCTTCGCCCGGGCCGGCAGGCAGCGGCAAGTACTGCCGCCTGTGCGATATTCAGTTTAACAATCTGTCAAACTTTATAACCCACAAGAAGTTTTACTGCTCGTCACACGCGGCAGAACACGTGAAATGAAGTTTCCGCCCTCTCCCTTCTTTTTCGTCTTTTTTTATTTTGTTTTCTTTTTGTTTGTTTGTTTGTTTGTTTGTTTGTTTTCTTTGGGGTACACTGTTGTGTCTGGAATAGTGCATCATGCAGTTTTAAATGCTGCTTGTGGACAATCAAGAGAAGTCTCTTCTTTCATCAACTTAAGACTTAATGCAAATCATTGGTAAAAAAAAAAATGAAAAAAAAAATCAAGTGTAATATTGGTGCCACTCACATGTATTTATTTTACAATCAGTATTAATAGGAGTAGTGATCTTAATTTAAATTAAAATGAAATTTATATCAGAGTTGTTTGTAATGTTATTGTATAGTCATTCTTGTGTAGCACACATTGTTTACACTGTAATGTAGATTCAACGATACAATAGTCACAGAATACAAAGGAAATGCATTTTAGACACAAAATAGCAACAAAAGCACTTGTGTATTCTTATTTGCTGTAACAGTTATTTGTATATGCCTAAATGTAATCAGCAGCTCTCGAATTCACGACATTTTTTGCCTTAACCCACCGTTTCGGGGATAATCAGGCACAATCCTGCGTTTTACGTTTTGGCATATACACTCGGCTTTGCATATGTATGTGGCTGTTTGTCCCTGTCTCTTTTATTCAACTCAGAAATGGATGTTTTAATGAGGATGGCAGCGATCTTGTATAGTACTCGTATTTCCGTTTTCTGATATTACCTTGGTCTCCCTTTTTAAAACATTGCTCTCAATGCAATACTTTGTAAAAGAGGAAACATTACTGAAAGCAGTATTACAAAAGGGGGACTCATCAGATTTTATTTGTAACCCATGGGGGTAAAAAAAAATAAAGTTGTACAAGAACTATGTTTATTGATGTTGACAAACAGGATGGGTGGGAGGGGCCGTGGGGATCGCCGATGTAAAATGATCATTCCAATGTCCTAATTATGGGAGAAAAAAAATATTTCTTAAAAAACGTTGTTGCTATGCATGTATATGGATGGAATAAAATTCCAGAACTGTTGGAAATTTTTATTTTGATGTGGTGTCATAATTAAACTTCAATCCTCAGGATAACCATGTGTTGTGATCTTGTCTTTTTTTCCCCCCTCCCCCTCCAAGTTCAGTGTTAGTTGACTCAAAAAAACTAAAGGTTCATTCTCATTTCCTGGTGGACGTAGAAAAAAAAATCGTATGATAAGCATTGTTGATTGTTCCAAAAGTAATGGGCTAATTGGGCAATTAAAATGAACAGTTCACTGATCTGAACGTATACTTTTTGGTTCAACTTGCTTCTGTGATGTATCCAAAGTATGATCTTGAATAGTTTGAGTAGCGCAGAGTGAATCCACATGAAATAACATATTAAAGAGGAAGCACCACACTTTATCTACAAATGACAAAGGCAAGTTGCCTAATAATTACACTTGTAATCAAGTGTCAACTATACAACTTAATTGAACGAGAATATGTGCTGTCAGCGAAAAATAAATTGTGATGTGCCTTCCCTGAAAAAAATCTTTCATGAACAAAGTACAGCACAGTTGTTCACGAAAAAGGATTGAAGTAAAAATGGCAGAAAAAAAACCCCACCCTCAATATTTGGCACTTTGTCACTGGCTCTCTTTTTTAGACTGTCTCCGTGTTATTATCTTCGTTAAATGTTTGCTAATCGCAGAAGGGCTTTTGTAGATCATTCTGCGGTCAGTACCATGGACACGAATGTGCTTGGCAGAGGGGTACGACTGCTCCAAACACTTCTCCTGAAGGTCAACAACAATCTGAAAAGAATACATGGAGACAAACCATTAGTGTACCATGCTTACAGCTTTTCACTGAGCTCAATCTCAGAAATAAATGTATAGCTGAAAATGTTAAGGACGCTCACCTGGTTGAGATGGTCAGGGAGTTGGTCATCAAAATAATCGCCAGTTATCATACTCACTGACGTTCTGCTCAAGAGAGGTTTGTATTTAGAAATTTCACTGTGAAAAATAACAAAGAAGATCAAATTTAGTGAGACATTCTGTGATGCTGGGAGGGGTGGGGGAGGAGCAGAAAAGATTGCCGCTGTCAGTTTCCTGTTTCTCCCAGTCTGGGGCCATGTCCAAATACCCGTACTACATACTCTTTAGTTTGCGTTTTTGAGTATGCCAGATTAGAAAGTTTTGTGTTTGATGGTTTCACTTCACCTTCACTAACTTTATCAAAATTCTTTGAGCTGGGCGGTTTCCATGGAGAGAGAGAAGTTTACAGAAAATTTTGAACAAAAGTGGTGGCCAATTATGCAGCACCCAAAGTTGGAGGGCACTTGTTTTTCTAATATTGTCTGAACTGTATCTAAACTAAAATAAACAAAAATTATATCCTTGTAACTCATTTAATTTATTTTAAGTTAATCGGTGCAATGTTGGCCACAGTTAAACATACTGTGACTACTTCTAGCTAGCTGGCTAGTTATCCTTATTGTAACATTAGCTCAGTTAGCTAGCTAGATAACTGGTAGTTTTAGCTAGCTATAGCAGAGCTGGGGTTAGGGAGCTAGAAAACAAAGATTTTCTCATTTAGCTAGCTAACGTTGGCTAACTGTCATTAGTTCCCAATGTGAGTTTTTACATGAATTATGTTTTACATTGTTTTATTTGGCTTTTTAAAATCTTTTCTCTAGCTAGATACACCTAACATAGCAGCAAGCTAGATCCCGTAAGCCAGACAGATCGAGCAGACATTATCACTTCCACTAGACGAATGAGAAAGTATGCACATATTTCAGGTATACTGCATACTGAAATACTAAATAGTGCCTACTAAATCGTATGCAGTGCTGTTAGTATGCAGTACATACGTAAAGTAAATAGTGTGTAGTACGGGTATTCGGCCTGGGAGACCTTCAGTTGCATAGACAACAGTGGCATCATCTATGTGCACACACACATGAGTTTTAACGGTAACCAGCCCAGATGTTTCTAGTTTCTAGGCCCTTTACAAAGCTACTAGTCACAGTTCTATAGCTGATGGAGGTGTTTTCTGTGCTGAATGTTACTTTGTTTTGAATGTTTTTCCCCACTCCCTCCCAATAGCTTCAGTTGTATTAAGACAAGGGGAATAAAAACAGACATTGAACCAATGAGATCATTTTTTAGTTGTCTTTGCCAGCCACTCCCCACTCAGAATGGTGGTCATGCCCACCACCTCGCCACACCTTCCTTGACCAACATAGCAGTGAAACGTTAAAACTGACCCCAAAAGAACAGTATTCCACTTCTTGAAAGTGACACTAAGTGAAATCTGATTATCTTTGTTTCCTTCCCTTGAGTGGTGAATTTAATTGTAAGGTCACTGAAATAGCTAAAGCCGAAAGATAGAAAGTAGCCAGAATACTTCTCACTTTACTTGAGATGCACTCTCGTTCAGAAAGAAGTGTTCGTCCACTGCACTGCTCTGGTGAGCCGGATTGCTGAGGTAGTATTTCTGGTGAAGAAAAAATAAACAATTTATAATAATTAAATAAATTAATCAAACTTATTATAAATAAAATGACATTGTCATACAGTATTCATAAGCATACATAGCACATCCAAGCTAATTCCTCTTAGCATTTTTACTCTTAAAATTGTAGCATTCTGTTAAACAACGAGTATATGGAGGGGCTGGGGTAAGACAGTCCTTGGTCATAGTGACAACAATGCAAATGACACAATGGGTGCATTACCTTTACAATAAAAAAATATGAAATGATGAACTGAGCAGGAACACGTGCGACCTGAACCACAACATCTTGTTTATCACCAAGATCTGAAATGGCAGCAGAGCAGTCCTACTACAGTGTTAATTATTTACCCATTACTAGCTGGCACGGTGGGTGCCGAGCATGACCTTGAGAAGAGGGTTTGTTTGCCGGGTCTGAATCTGGACCCCGAGTCTTCCGTGCGTGCGCTATAACCTTCTCTGCTCTGTCATCAAACCTTTCTTTTTCCCTTGAGAATTCAAGCACAATGCCTTTACTTGATGTCCTTATCTCCCTGGCAACAACTGTAATATTTCAAAAGCTGAAATAAGTCCCTCATCTCTATTGCCATCAAAAAAGTGTGTGGCGGGGGAGAAAAAAAAGAGAGGTATTTTAATGAACAGTTCAGGCTTTAACCTGGAGCAGTCATCTACGCCGCGGAGATGGAATTTGAATAAATAGCCCGAGCTAATTTTCATCCACCCGCTCCCTATCAGAAAAAGAGAAGGGGGATAGGGAGGAGGGGGGTGGGGTGGTTCTGACTCCCTCAATTATCATAATCTTGTGTACAAATACAGGTGACGGTGACATTGAAAGAGGTGGCTCTCTCTCGCCCTAGCCTTGTTTCAGCGTTTCATTGAGCTGCGTCGAGTACACATCAAGTACACCGGTTCGACCACCCCCCTCCCTCAAAACAAAGGTACTTGAGAGCGGTGCACAAACGACACAGTCAATTAAGAAGGGGCACAAGTGCTATCGTAGGTATGAACAATCCCTGACACAAAGCGATTGAACAGTCAAATTAAAATGTCAAAAGGAATTTCAAGGGCCAATAGCCTTCTCATCAGGACATAAAAAGGAGCGTGTATCCATTAAAAGCTATTTGAAGGCGCTTTTTTTCTCTGTGGAGAGATGCCACTGCTCACCACAAATAAGTAGCGTCGGTCGTAGTTCTCGACTGCCAGAGATGAAAATTATTTCATTTGTGTGGGCTGTTTTCTTTGATGACATCCTATGTGTACAGCATCTAATGACAGCTTCATCGGTGGTCTGATTGAGAAAAGGTATCTGTACGCAGCCACTAACACAAATAATTACAGCTTAACTTCAATAGAATTTCACCATAGTTGGTTGAATGGATTTCTTTTTTGAAAGACACGTTAGTGCTGTGCAATGTTTGTGAAGTAAGTGTGATTAAAATAGGGGAGAGGGGGAAAGATAGGGAGAAAAAGAAGAAACAAAGGTATATTATATAAACTACCCCCACACCCCCAAAAAAAAAGAAAGAAAATTGAGGAATTGTTAGCTTTTGTTGCCCCCTAGCCGTGCTCAGGACCAGATATAAAGCACTGTATGTAACAAGTTCTTCATTAGAAGCAAACATTTCTGTAGATTTGTGTGCAAGAAGTGCATTTACGACAATGTATTTTAACAATACGCGATTTGAATGTATCATGTTTGTGGATAGTTTGTGATTCTACACAAAGTATTTGGTTGGGTTTTGAGGTTAAATATTAAAAAGGACAGCAATCTAAGACATCAGTGAATACTTGGCTTCAAATTCTGCACATGGTGTCAAGGTCTTACACTTATTGTCCAGTTTTGAGTGAAAGGGAAGATAAGGGAGAGATTGTTTCAAAGGTAAAAGAAGAGGGAAGGAGAGGGAAAGAAAGATATTTGGGTTCCCCTAAAATGTGGCCAATCCAGGGCTGTGAAATTCAATGTTTAATCCTGGTGCAATACACAGAGTTTATTGCGAATGATACCTGAATGTCCATAAAACAAAAATAAATAGGTAGAATTAATTTAATAGTTTACATGTTTTGGCACAACTGAAGTTGAAAAAAAAATACAGCTAGGTGACTTCAAGAAAAACGAGTCTTGAGAAATCGGTATGGGTCAGTGCAGACAGGATTACGGTAGTTAAGACACAGCACAGTAACCTCAAGTTGTGTTTGTTACAAATTTGGTTTTGTATTTATTACTTATTTAATCGTTCAAATATAAGCTATATTAAAATATATATATTTCTTAACATTATAAACCATGCAGTGGCTAATCCATTTATGTCCCAGTGAGAATGTGCACTAAAAGATAATGCCACAGCATAGCATGTGTTTCTTTCCCCACCTGTGTACTGCCTTCGAGTCTGATGTTGAAACAGGTCAGAAACTAACAAAGACCAAGACTTTGTGGACTGTGAAGGCGACTGAAGTCTCCTTATTTTGGTGAACTAAGCCATATAATCTTGTAAAAAATAATAATTTGCAGATTTTTACTTTAGTGAATTAGGTATACAGTACATAGAAACTGTACTGGGTCCAAGCCAATCTGTGGTCGGACCAGAAAAGCCACAAGTCATTTTAAATAGCCTGGAAACGCATAGAAAAACGCACTGTATGTGAAGTTTACGTTCAACAAAATTGTGACTAAGCTCTGTTGGTGAAAGGTACAAATGTACTAACACCTATAATAGAAATCACTCTCAGTACATGAATCATTATATTGACACTAGCACCACCATGTGGCCATTTTGGAGACAATGATTTATTTACGCCCACAAACACACATGCACACACACACACACACACACACACACACACACACACACACAACAAAAACACGCCAGCAAACGCATAAGCATGCACACACACACAGCAACAACCTTTGTAATTAACAGTGCAGCCTAGAGTGTATTTCGGACAATGCTGTTTCTATTCAATCTAACTGCAATGTCCTTTGGCATACATTTTCAGTTACAAAAGTGGCACTTTTTGGTTTCCAACACAACAACATTAGTTTGTCAGTCACTGACATGGATGAAAAATCATGTGCATGAACCAAAAACAAAATACTCGCCAGCTTAAAGGTATAATACGTGATTTGATGTCACTGCACGAGAGGTAATGTTAGTGAACACATGACCACGGCAGTGCCTGTAGTTCTCTGGACCACAGTTTCGCATTGCCAGTTCACCATTCAAAACGTTAAAAAACAAATAATTCATGCATATAATATATTTGATTCTAGTTTACCTATAGTGGTATTTAGGCAATCACTAATTCACAGACCCATATAATCGGATCCATCGTCTACAGCTAGACCTGATCAGCTGAGGCGAGTGTGCTCATCAGTCACTGCTTGGTCGTAGCCAGTGCAACTGCAGGAAAGTGTTGAGGTAGGCTTGTTACAAGTGATAGCTATCCTAGCAAGCGCTAACCAGCCTTGCTCACCTGTGAAGGAGGAAAAATGCTGTCTTGATATCGGAGCTAATAAGCTGAGCCACAGTCAGCTCTTGCCATCTTGTTTTTTATTTTGGCTCTTAGGTGCCATAGCTAGCTACTTTTATTCATTTTATTTTCTTCTTCTAACATGAGCTAGGTGGTGGACAGGAACAACTAGCGTCGGAGTCCAGTGTGGCTAACGGACGGATTGCAGTTTGTATGCGCTCCGGCGCATTCGTTTAGGAAGTCGCTCCGCCACTGAAAAATGACATCAGATCGCTTGGTATAAATTAAATTTGTTTATCGAACTGAAGGTCAAAGTGAATTAAGAACATTAGTAATCTGGACATATACTTTTTTAATAGAAAAAAGTAGTCAATAAGGGAATGCCATAACATAAACTCATGTCATTACCACACTGAGAAATTCTCTCTTCAGGTTGGCAGTGTAGTGTAATGGTTAGGGAGCTGGGCTTGTAACTCAGAGGTTGCTGGTTCAATTCCCACGTAGGGCACTGCTGTTGTACCCTTGAGCAAGGTACTTAACCTGAATTGCTTCACTAAAATATCCAGCTGTATAAATGGGTTGTATGTAAAGAAATGTAAACTGTGTAAGTCGCTCTGGATAAGAGCGTCTGCTAAATGCCTAAAATGTAAAATGTAAATGTCTTTACTCGAACCAAACCTTACTGACTTACACACTTGATGCGGTAAGACGGACGACCCACCTGCCGCTGCAGCAGGTCCTGGGTGACCCCTTCTCCCCTCATGGCTGGCTCAATCAGTCCCAGAATGATGAACATCCTGTTCAGCCCAGTGGCCGCAGACAACTGCATGACTTGGAGGGAGGGCACCAAATTTGTGTACCTTCAAGAAACAACAGACAGGCAATCTATAAAACTTGGGAAACATGGAGGTGGACAAAAACAACAGTTCTGGCAATGCGCGTTACAGTAGTCTGAAAACACAATGGGCTAACCATAAATGCACATATTGGTACAGTAGAATGGTATGTATTTAATATGTAGCACAGTGACGGAAGGACAGTGATTGACAGGAAAGCTGGTGGAAATGAGACCCCTTAAGGACTTGACACACTACGCAAGTTAAGGCGTTAGCATACGATGTCAGCGTAAATGCGCCAGTTTTCAGCAAGGATCCTGGCAAGCTCAGGAGGGCAATTAAAAGAGCTAAATTGGGGCTAAAATGGTGCAATGTGCACTAGCCTGTAGTGCTTTGGGAGAAGGTATCACTCTGGTAATTGGCCCATTATGAAGGAGGATGACCAGGTGAACATATGTATGGGCTGTGCATTCCTTGTTTGCAGCACCCGAGGGAGTGCTTTTTTTTGTACTAATATACACGTATACTCATTCTTGATATTTATAAGTGTAAATTGAGGCTCCAGACATGGAAACGAGTTTTAGTTGGACCTTTTCAAATATAATATAGTAAAGCATCATTATTGTAAGATGTAACCTTATTATACAGACCTTGGGGAAAGGGTTTGTTATAATATAATTGTTTAGTTATATAATTATACAGGTGACATGCAGGGGGTAGACAAAATAATGGAAACACCAAATGAAAAAGGCTTCATATTTTGAAGCAACTAAATCACAATGAAAAAGGAATCTACACATTTCATATTAATGTGAATGCCAATTACCTATAGGTTTCTGCTATAACAGACACTTTGATATGTGAGTTTCTAAAGAAACATGAGAGATGGAACAGAGTTTGAAAGAGGTCAAATAGTTGGTGCCCGAATTTCAGATGCATCCGTCACAGAAACGGTGTTGAAAATCATGTCAGCATACAATATAAAAACATATGCCATTTAGCAGACGCTTTTATCCAAAGCGACTTACAGTAGTGAATGCATACATTGTTCAGCATATGTGGTCCCAGTGGGAATTGAACTCACAACCTAAGCATTGCCAATGTCATGCTCCACCTACTGAGCCGCATAGAACCATACGCCAAACAAGGGAAAATTGTATGAAGAAAGAGACGGACACTTATACACAGGACAGTTGTCACCATGGCCAATGCGCAACGGTGCACAACCTGGGGTAATGAGCACAAAACCTGGACTTCTGAGCAGGGGAAGAAAGTAAAATGGTCTGATGAGTCGTCTTTTACTCTTTTTCCAACATCTGGACAGGTCTATGTTTGGAGAAAGCCAACGGAAGCCTTCAACCCACTTTGCCAGGTCCATCTGTTATGGTATTGGCAACCATCTCGTGGGAGTCGTTGGGTCTGATTATTACTCTGCATGGCAGAACTATGGCCAAGGAATACAAAGCCATTTTAAGCGACCAGGTGCACCACAAATTGTGCAAATATTGTTTCTATTGCAAATATTGTTTCCTCAAGATGTTCCCATATTCCAAGATAATAATGCCCCCATACATCCTGGTAAACGGACTCAAGAGTGGTTTCCTGAATACCAGGATGAAGTTAAACACCTTCCATGACCTCCCCAATCACCAGGTGTAAACATCATTGAACTTTTACTGGAAGTTCTGTGTGGCTCAATAGGGCGCTGACAACACTTAGGTTGTGGTTTTGATTCCCATTTTATTTTAAAAAATGTATGCATTCACTGCTATAATTTGCTTTAGATAAAACTGTCTGCGAAATGGCATATGTTATATGTTCTGTAAGTTCTGGAATGTAGAATGCAAAGTAGATTTCCACCGTCTTCATCTGTCAAAGAACTGGAGGTTTTCCTACTTGAAGAAATCATAAATATGATACTTTGTCATTCTGTTTTCACAATATGGGTCTATTGGTGTTGAACATTTTTCGAATATTTTCAGATAATAAAGCTCATGCATCAAGGCAATACATACGATTTGTGTCACATCATTTTGCATATTATATTTATGGGAATAAGTATACAAAATAAACCATCCAAACAAATGCACCAAAATGTGACATGCCAAGTATGACTAAATTGCACAGATGTCTCTGATTCACTAAAGTCCAACAGCATGATTTTTTTTCTGTTTTATTGAAGATACCAGATATGCCTGCACAAAATACTATCAACCAGACATTGGCTCGAAAGAGAAAACTCTGTGAAATAGACGCATCAAGTTCCCATTGTGTACGTAACCTGTGGTGTCCACCAATATTACGAACATAAACAAAGCTGTCCCGCAATTAAAACAAGATTGTATTTGTTGAAACGCATATCATTTCACAAAACACAATGAATCTATAGGAAGTGCATTTTTGTCTGTTACCCACGATTACAAATATATAGATTATATTTTATTTGAAAAAAATATTTTGTGTCCTGTTGGTTACAAATACATCATTGACCTCTCTCGAATTTCTCTCTCTGACTGCAATCAAAGTTCTACTGCCACTTGCAATGTCGTACTTGTGTGAGCTGGCGTTCTCATCAGTGACATGCATGAAAAATAAGTGGAGGCAGCATCTGTCAGTGGAGCAAGATCTGCAAGTTGCCCTCTCCTCAAACTGTACCCGTATCAAGAGACTGTTCTCAAAAGCAGGCACAAGTGTCTTAACCCTTTATAGGGCACTCATTGAAATACTTGGAAATTTAAAATTGAAACCCCAGAGTGTTATTGGAGGCTATTACCAGAGTTATATGTGCATTTTCCCCTTCCTGAAAAACAATGCTCCAGGCCACTGCTGATTGGTCAGATGCCATGATGACACGATCTGTGACATAGCATGATATTTGCTGATTGGCTGGAAGAAATCACATGGTTCCAAGACCTCACTGAGAAGCATGGGGGAAGGCATTTTTGATGTCCACGGAAATGACTGAATACGGTGCCTCGCACTATAAAGGGTAAAATGCCACAGTGACTTCAGGCCTACTTAGTTTTTTTATTTTTTTTATGTTTTTAACAGAGAAAAATGCACATTTCAGTTAACATTAATCAGTACATTCAAGTTGTTGAGAAATAATACATTGTTAAAATAAATGTATAAATGCATGGTTTTCTTTATGAATAGGTGTTGTTCAGGTGTAGCTCACGGACAAGTGGCATGTCATGAAAAGGTTGAGAACCACTGTCACTCAAATATCCCGCACAACAGTGACATCTGCTGGTACGTGAACCAATCCTGAACATACATAAAATCCAGGGTCGGTCATTTGAGGTGGGCTATATTTTATGTGCTGTAAAATTGCAATACAAATACTTACAAACCAAAAAGGCAGACCTTAGTACTGCACAACATTTATTTAAAAATATTTGTAATTAAAAAAGATTATCCATGAATAAAATAAAATAGTTTTATTTTTTTCACTTGCCCAGTCCGAACTAAATGACTTGGCCTAATATGGCGTAGTTCAACTATAACATAAAAAGCATGAAAAACACACTATTCTGTAACATTACTCTATTTCTAATGAAATGGACACTTTATTCAATTGTGGTGGTGTGTTCAACATGGTGAGTGTGTTTGATTTGTTTTTGAATGTTTTCACATTTTATGCCAATTTGGTGCCCATTTGCACCCTCTGTTCGAATTCAACTATCCCCCTTGTACTACAAACTTGCTGCCGCACTACGGGACCAGAAGGGACAAAAACGCTGAACAGGCTCCTCTGAGGCGGAACTTGACAAGCCATCGACTGTAACTGAAAACATTAACAAAATACTTCAATGTGAGCCTAGTGCTCTGACCGAGTGTATTAGCTATTGGCCTTAACATTCTAAGGCCATCTTTTTTCACAGGCCCCAATGTGACCCTTCTTGTACTTCCCTGTTCACAGCTCATTTTATTAGCAACGTTATCTGTCATACACACACACACACACACACACACACACACACACACACACACACAACACATATGCTGTGCTGTCTTGCACACATAAAGATGGAATGGCCAATCAGACAAGTCGCAGGTCGGGTTTCACTTGCCCTGTGAAATCGGGCAGCCATTCATGTTGAACCCTGAGATTAGACGTTTTTTGTAGTATTGCCTGTTTTACATCCTGCAGTATAAAGAGGAAGTCTTTGCTGCACTGTTTTAAAGAGGAAAGACAAACACTGTCAGAACGGATCGTTCAAACACATCATCTCTACACCTGTGTGATTTCATGCAAGAGCTCGCACTACTGAGTTGAAAAAAAACGACTTAAATGTCATTTAGGTGCACACTGTCACTCAACATATTTTGGGTTGACATTTAGTCTTTATACAGGTAACTGTCAAAATAAAGGAAACGCTTGAGTAAATGAAGGGTTCTGGTGGCTCTATTATGGTGTAGGGGGGCATTTTCCTGTCATGGTTTAGATCTACTCAACCCCTTAGAGGGCAAGTTAAACAGCAATAAATACAAAGCCATTCTGAGTGATCACCTTCACCCAATGGTGAAGCATTTCTATCCTGGTGGGAGTGGTCTCTTCCGTCTGTTTTATTGAATACAGATTCTGGAGCGGTGCCAGAGACAGCATTTTCCATCACCATCAACAAAACACCAAATGATGGAATTTCTCACGGACAAATGGTATTGCATCCTTCCAACAGAATTCCAGCCACTTGCAGAATGTATGGCATGATGCACTGAAATTGTTCTGGTGGCCCAATCCCACACTTTATATTGATGTTACTTTATTTTGGGCAGTTGCCTGTTTATAGAGCACATTGGGAAATCCCAAACATTTCAGAAGCCAGCAAGGAATGTCCCTCTACTTAGCCTTTGCTGAAAACGCTCAAGGGAAATGTTTTGGTAACGCAGAAAATTAAATGTGATAAATAAATGATGACTGAGAAACTGAGTAATCAAATCAAATCCCTTTTCGTGAATCATCACTTCTCTTCTCTCAAAGTGAGAGAAAACAAACGAAATAAGATAAAAAAATAATTGTGCTCCTCATTTATTAGCCTAATAGGACCGTATGTTTCAAGAACAATTGCAGAAATAATGATAAATTATGATAAAGCACAACCAAAATGCCCAAATAAGCAGCAAAACATGCCTACAAAAATGGACATGTTAATGTAATCCAAAGGCAGCAGCTAAACTCCTGTGCCATAAAACAAAGTATTTATCATACTTCCAGGGCTCAAGTGTTGAGGAACCGATGTCCAATTAAAAATATGAAATGTATCATATTTAAAAGTATAATGTGACCTATGAAGATGATATTTAGCATGAAGAGACATCCTGATGGTCTATACAAAGCTGAGAAATGTTGTAATCCAAAACAATTTGTAGGAATTGTGACCTTTCCAACTATACTAGCAATATTATTGGCTGCAGTGGCCATTACGAGGTTTGTAACTCAGCGGTTCCATTCCAAGGTAAGGCACCTGTACGCTTGAGCAAGGTGCTCATCTCAATTTGTTTGAGTGAATATCCAGTTGTGTAAATGTAAACTAAGTTATATAAGCAACTCTCAGTTCTTCTGAAGCAAATAAGTAACAACAATCAAATTTGTGTTTAATGATGACCAGTTCTGGTACATTCCGTTCACAGTACAGATGCGGCTCGTTTTAATAATCGTTGGGACGCCTGATAAAGTAAAGCGCTTGGGTGCTGTACCCGGGCCATAAATGAACCCTTTGCTGACCAGCTGTGGCCTGTGGACTGTCCATTGGGAACCACTGATGAAAGGCTTAACACTTTCTGTACATTGCCCTGACCCAAACAATGCAGAAGATGGTGTTTGATTGTCAGAACATGCAATTTAAAGAGACTGAAGTGAAATGTAGTGGGGAAAAAGCACAGAGGGTTTGATTCACTCACCTACCTATCAATGTCTGAATCAACGGAAACGTGTGAAAACTCTCAAAACTGCAACTGCACCAATAAATCATCAACCATCATCATCACCCAGTGTGGCAGATATCAAAAGACACTTTTGAGTTTGAGGAGGTCGAAGAAACAACAAACTTATAAACAAACTTTATCGAGAGGAGGGGCTAAAACAAATGTAAAAAAAATTTAAAAATAAAAAAACTTCCCAAAGGAAAGGGGAATTAGAACTTGGGGGGGAAGGTGGAAAATGAGGGAAATGAATGCTGGGATTTTGTAACTCAAGAGTCCCAATCGGACTCAGCTCACTGGTGCACTGAATTGGCTGGTCTCAGACTGCGGAGCCCAATCAATAGTCACATCCACCGTGCGGCTGCCGTTTCCCCCGGCAGGGCCCCGGGACGGGCCGGGGGCGACGCTGATTGCTCCCAATCGTGCCCCTTATTGACGGGGCATTAATGAGTTACAAGGGAAGCCATGCGTGGGCAGAATCGCAAAAAAACGATATTTTTAAGCGACAAGGTTAAAATCGCACACGAGACGAGCCCTTGCGCTCAAATCAGTTGGTTGGACAGTTTTAGCAGTAATAGCGCGATGAATTATTAATGTTTCTTCAGAGCCCCTTAGGATTAATCTTTCTAAATACTAAATTTAGACTTTAAACTTTTTTAAGCCAATAAAATAAATAATAAATGTCTGGCCAGTCTCTTGAGGGGGTCCAATTTACAATTTATAAGAGTAACATAAACTTTGATGGTGTTGCACAGGTCTTACTAACACCAACAATACTACATTCAAATAAGATGCTGTAGACATTTCTCTACGCTGTCAGAAATATACACCCCCCACCCCCACACACACACACAATTCCCCCAACCACCTTATGAGGTTATGGGATTGTACATTGATATTTCAAATGAAAAGTTCAGACTGACACTCCTGTGAAATCCACGTCTTGCGCAACCATTCGCTTCAAAGTCCTCCTCGTACCCCAAATCGTTACTCGCTCTTTAGCAACCCATTCTCTGCAATCACCTTTTCACCTGTCAGCACTTCCTCGGCCGGAGAAAGGGCAATAAAATTGAAACACAAGCCGTATCAACCCGAGTTTGATTCGAGTCAAATGATTTCTGTGGCATTGACATCGTTTCAAGGTTTTTTTTTTTTGAGCCACCTGGCCTATTCTCTCCTCTTCTTTCCATTTTTAATTCTGCCCGGGAGAAGGGATTATGCGAAGGAAGGCATGCGTGTCAGAGGGAAATTTAGTGGGTAAAGACTGCCAAGATTGGCGGGATGAATTAAACAGATAACGCGGGAGACGACGGGGAACCGTGTAGAGCAGAGCGCCTCAGTGATGTTGGTCATTTCTGAACCGTTTTTTTTTTAAAGGCGGAATGCAATATCTAAATTAATAAAGTGATGAAATGAGTTTGTGCGGCGGACTTTCTGCTGTTTGACTTTTCCATCTGGATTAGTGCAGGCTGAATGGCCGCTCTGTTACTTTTGTAACAACTGCGCAACTCACTGTCGGAATTTCTCTCTTCCCCCGATAGCCCCCCCCTCCTCCCCTCTCACCAGCTTATTACCATACAATTTCGTATTCCTGGCCTCTATGACCACACAGTGTGCTCGTGGACAGAACATGTACCATTACATGCATGGATTCTGTGATATGGACATGTCATATTTGTCCTGTGGAGAGATAATGTAATGCCTCTGGCACTGCAGTTGTATGGAAAGAAATACATGAGTTCGCCTAGTGCCTGCCCAGCCTTTTAAGTGACACATTTGTCTTTGGACAATTTGGACACTTTGGATATATGCAGTAAATATTGGGTTCCAATATTTCAAGCTATACTTTTTTAATGACATGCGTGTGTCTGTGCGCATGCGCGTGTTTGCATATACACATGGACACCCACAAATATTTTTGGTAGTTAAGATATCATAAAATATACAGGTCCAGCAATTGGCTTCCCGTTTGTATATTAATTTGGGCAATTTTCTACATGACCACTGTGTGTCAGTCAAGCACTACCCTCAGAATAACCACAGCCACCTACTGCCTTCACAGAGGCGCATTTTCTCCAACACAGCTAAATCAATACTATTGATTGGACTGAGGTTAATACGCCACCTTCGACTGAGCCCAGCTCCAAGAATAACAGTGATAATTACAGCAACAGAAATGCAAATTACAATTAAACAGTACAGTCTCCTGTCGTTCTGAAGGCCCACTGCTTCCTGAGTGCTGAAACACACAAGCGTACATGTGTGTGTATGTGTGTGTGTATGTGTGTGTGTGTGTGTGTGTGTGTGTGTGTGTGTGTGTGTGTGTGTGTGTGTGTGTGTGTGTGTGTGTGTGTGTGTGTGTGTGTGTGTGTGTGTGTGTGTGTGTGTGTGTGTGTGTGTGTGTGTGTGTGTGTGTGTGTGTGTGTGTGTGTGTGTGTGTGTATGTGTGTGTGTGTGTGTGTGTGTGTGTGTGTGTGTGCGCGTGTGTGTGTGTGTGTGTGTGTGTGTGTGTGTGTGTGTGTGTGTGTGTGTGTGTGTGTATGTGTGTGTGTGTGTGTGTGTGTGTGTGCATGTGTGTGTGTGTGTGTGTGTGTGTGTGTGTGTGTGTGTGTGTACATGGCTGTGGTGTTGGGTGATTAGGCTCCTCCACAGGACACAATCTCTTTCAGAATGAGACGACAAAGTGACACTTCTAATCAGACCCCCAAAAATTTGGCTCACAGGGAAAGTCAGGCCTTTTCCATTAGCGCAAATCAATGGATTTACACGCTGTGTCATATTTCTGTCCTTTGGGGATTTCCCCTTTCCTCGCTCCAGTGGGTTATTGAACACCCCCACTCTGTATGATCTGCCTCGCCACTGCTTCTACAACCGCACACCCACAATCTGAACGGCTTGCTCAAGTGGGTCACCGAGAGACACATATACAGTAGATACAAACAGAAATGTACATCTGCGCTGAACAATTCAACATATACACAAGACCATGTAAACAACAGTCGGCTTTAACTTAAACCCCTAGAAAGTTAGAACTAGGAGAGGATAAGACCCATGGAAAGTGTTCAGTCAGATACACAAAGAATTCATTTAATTGGTGTGTGCTTGGTCCAATATTCTCCCTGGGGCCACAATTTCAAATACTAAGACCTTTTTCTGAATTTCAATATCCAATTAGACTTAAATTGTGAGGTAAACGGGCATCCACACCAGAGGCATAAATCACCTATTGCAACACAGTAACCATCCGATCAACAACATTCCAAACTGCTGTGCTCAAACACTGAGTGACGTTTCGGTCAACTGGACCTCGGGGAACTCGACCATGAATCTGAGTTGAGTTGACCAAAACGTCACTCTCTGTCCAAGTTCAGGGATTGTTTCTCCTGGTTCAATGTTTGTTTTTCAAAATGACTCAATGAAAATCAGTCAGACTTTATTATTGTACAGCCCTATTTACAAACAGGCCGTCACACAGCGCTTCACAATGAACATTTTCCAGAAACAATCAAACCAATTTGGGGAAAAACTGGAAAATTATTCCCCAACCCCTTAAGAGCCGATAAAGCTGAAGTCCTGGGAAATGGTGGGATGCAGAAAGGAATAGCTAATTAACACAAATATACTGGAGGTCTGATGTCAAAATGTAAAAACTTTTCATGACTTTTCAAGTGGCAAATGGTTTCAATATGACACCAAAGATAAACATACAGGTAACTGCCAAAATAAAGGAAACATCAACATAGTATCTTAATAGGCTGTTGGGACACCACAAGACATCAGAACAGCTTCAGTGTGCCTTGGCGTTGTATTTGTTGGTGTTTACCTTGCCCTCTAAGGGGTTGAGTGGACCTAAACCATGCCAGGCAAATGCAGCCAACATCAGCAGAGACGCCAAAACCCTTAATTTACTTGTGTTTTCCTTATTTTGGCAGCTACATATATGTCTCCCATTTGGAATTGCCAATTGTACTACAGTATGTTCTGATGCCCCCATTCTGCAGCTGAGCGTGGGCACTCCACTGATCCACCCACCCCTGATCCAGTGACTATTCACCACACTACAGGCCACATTGTGTTGCAGGGGAGTAAGTGCTGATTGGAGGATAGGGGCATCTCTCACTGATGAAAACCAGGTAACCTGTAGGGACCTGGTGAGTAGCTATGTGGCGTTACGTTGTGGTAAGCCCAGGAACCATCGCTACCCCACTCCAGTGGAACCAATCAATTGAGTCTGGCCAAAATGTGCTTCTTCAAGACAGGGGGAAAAAACGATTTAGATAACAAAAAGCTTGGGAGAAAGCTTCATTCATGGCGATAAAAAATAAATTATAAAGCAGGCTGCAAGCTGTGCTGTTCCCGGCGCCTGCCATCGACTCCATTATGGCAGCCGTACACATTTTTAGCGATGCCACGATTATCAGTAAACGATAAGATGATGAATGTGCCAGGATGTGTCATCTTCGTTTGGGCTCATAACTCAATCAGGCTGCAAGCCTCACTGCAGCGCTTCCCCTGCTGAGATCTGATGAAGTTCAGCTTTCATCCATGTAATTCACTTCCGAACAAAAGAAGAGACCTTCTTAAAGACCCCCTAAATTGTTCCATTAAATGTCAGCTCCAGGTTGACAACCATTTAACGCTTTCACTGCTGGGCGTTCTCCTTACTTGCATCCCGTCCCTAATGGCACAGAAATCTCTTCATATCATTCACTAACCATTGACTAATCGCAGTTTAAAGAAGAGTTCAGAATCCACCCAGCAAACCCGACTGTGCACTCGCATTCCCACACCACTGCAGTCCCAGGCAGCTATTTATGTACAGGAAGATTGTGAATACAAAAGTAGCATTAGATACTAACAGGTTTATTAATTGTGCCACGCATGCTAAGCAACGGCAGCTTTTTATTCATTTATACACTGCGCAGTGAGCAAGTCAAGACCGTGCCTAATCAATATTGCACTACCTTCCTCGATATCACCCAAGGCTCTAATGAAGAGAGTAACTGGGACCAGGGAAAATGGACAAATAAAACTGTAATATAACCCTCATTTAATTGTACTCCATTGTTGTATGAATTTGTTACAATACTTCGGTCTGACGCATGGCCGCGTTTTCATCAGCGGCTACAAAGGGCTGAGCCATTCCAGGGGATGTAACAATCAATCAGCGGCTTATTAAACATGCGCCAGGACCATCCAATTAAATCAGGCCACTTCACGCCGCTCAGCAGTATTTTAGCGGGAAAGTAGACATTTTCATCTCCGGTAAATGAAAACGCCCCTCTCGCGGGCCTTACGGGATGAATGGCGCTTCAGAGGGCTGTAATATATGTGTCAACGTCTTGCGAGAGGTGGTTTGAGAGAAGTGTCTGAGAGACAATGAAAAATGGATAGCCGGTTCTGCGCACGAAGAAAAATAAAACTGCGGGTCTGAATTAATTCACCCGGACTGCGGAGCATCGAATGACGTAAACCTGGTCATCTCATCCCAGAGCGACGAGTTTCAGTGTGTCAGCAATACCTTTAATGTCAGCGCGCTGGTTTTCTGCTATAACCCGAACGCTAATCGCAAATCAACGGGATTGAGGGACACTTACACAGCACAGCCTGGCTGGCCTGGCACCTTTTCGGGTTGTTGACATTTTCGTCGGTAGGATGTCATTGAACGAGGACTTAAGGACATCTGTAACAGCTGCTGGGAGGGGCGCAGGGAGAGGTCAGGATGTTGCAGTCATTGTAGGCCTCCCGCGTGGTCCAGTGGTTACAACGTTCGACACTGGCCACGGAGACCGGGGTTCGATTCCCCATCCCGGCTCTGGCCACCAGGGGGCGGCGATTGTCTGTCTGCCCCAGGGAGGGGGAGGGAGGGAAGCCCAGGAGTACCGGGTTAAGAGTGGCCCCTGTAGTGGGTGCTGTCGACGGCCTGGTGAGTGCCATCACGTTGCCTTCATCACTACCGGTCGCAGGACTACGGCAGGGAACTCACATTACTAGGGGGGGATTGACATAAAAATAGCAGGTTTAATTGGCTACTAAATTGGGAGAAAATGGGATAAAATCAGAAACAAAATCTTTAAAGAATGTTGCAGTCAAGAACTTGTGCGCACTGTGACAGAGCTGCGAGTGTGCAGACGTCGAGATGTATCACGGATGAGTTACAATCGCTTGTGAAGCGCATTTTCGAGGCTTCAAAGACAACACAAACGTGTCGTCAATAGCTGACGAGCAGACGATGATGACATGAAAAAAAAACGGAAAAAAAATCACAAAAAACAAATCAGTGGGACCAAATGAAAAACACGCGCACGAATGCAATTTACACGGACTGATACAGGCTTTGCGGCAACCCCTAATGCGCAAGCGTATTTACTTCTAATCATACAGCATTATCTACGGTTCCAGCCTAGTGTGCTACGACATAAATGAGAACCGTGCTGTTATGTCTCCCGGAAATCCCCGTAGGAGAGTTGCTCCATCTTCCCCCCACTTTCAAGTCCGTGTAAAACATTCTCGGGAGACGCGAGCAATTCATTTTGTAGGATATAACAGAACTAATTTCGGAGTGAGCCATGCTTAATGAGAACCTCTTTGAAGTGGAAATCCTGGGCCCCTTGTTCGAGGCAGATACGGTCTCCGTAACCAGCAGCAGCAGGTAGAGTAGCGCTTCCCATTGGTCCTGCATTATCTTGTACACCCAATTTGACGATCACAAATGAAAAGCTAACCTATTTTTTTGTATTGCAACTACGTTGATAAGCCTCCAATGAAAAAATGAAAATAATGTTTCAGCCCAACAGCAAAAATGGAAACGCCTCAAACATTTGTATTGGCATTCCTGGAATACACAAGAAATACACTCCTTGTCCAGTGGCTATCATATATAGCTGTCAATTATTAAGTGTTATATAAGCATAAACTGTTTGTGTTTTCACCACAATGGAATGCACAATTTTTTAAATTTTATTATGCTATACATCAGGTCTATCCAATTAGTGGACTGATTAGTGCTTTCAACCAGCCTGTGAACAATCATGAACACAGGTTTTTGTCTTTTTTTTGTCAAGCTCCTACTCTTTTTATGGCAAACTAATCACAATAACCATTGTTCGCTCCTGCAAAATAGCATTTCTCATGCATTTCAAATGAAAGTGAGGTGACTTTTACGGCAAATACGTTTTTAAATTAATGAAACCAACCTCCCAGCTCAACAATTCATCGGCCCACCTGCACTTTTCGTTTTTTCAAATCTGGCCCCTGTGAAAAAGTAACTGAATAACCAGCTTTGCTATAAAGACTTTAAGTCTTGTTCTGCAGAAGCATTACCTCCTTTATTCAAGGGAAACTATGCACACCATTCACCAGAACACCACACACATGTTCAAGAAATACCACACAATACATTCCACCATTTTTTGGAAATTCAAATGAATACTCCAAGAGTAAGTATGCAAATCAATTCTGTCTGAATTTCTCTAAAGTACATTTACATTGTATCTTATATTAGAGAAATTCTGACAGAATGGATATACATACTTACTCTTGCATATTATTCAACAATAAGTATATTATTTACATTAATATATGAATCTATATTATTCAGAAAGTACCTGAGCAAAGTAGAACCAATCCTATTTGAGTCCTATAAAAATGTATAATTTTAAATCATTAATCATTCATAATTAAAAAATAAATTACTAATTTGTGATAAAATTATTTATTCTATTACTACGTCACAATAATGGCGATTGGATGATATGAAACCTGTAGAACACAGAAAGAATATTTAGCCAATGTACTTTCTATTCAAATTAAAATAGTGGATTTTAATAAATTAATCATTCACCATTTTTAATTTTGCTTTGTAAACCTTGGAAAGTTAAAAAAAAAACATACAGACGTTGCAGAAACAAGGTACTGTGCTGTGCTTTCTGTACATCGGCTCGGTAAGGAAAGACGTGAACTTGAGGGGTAAGGCCTTAAGGCTTCAGGGTTGGAAACGGAAGCTCTGACAAAACTCTACAGAGGTAGAGGGCGCAAGAGATCACAAGAAAACTGCATGTGATGATTAGTCTTTTTGCTCACAGCAATCAAGTTATCGTGTACTGCAATTACCACTAGTGGGAAAGCATTTGAACAAGAAGTGATTAGCAAGCGCTATCACAGTGACAGTAGCCGTTTCAAATGAAAACAACACAATGTGCATGTGGAAGGCATCGGTCTCGGCAGCTAATCAGGGCGATTAGTAGCCACGCCTACTGGCAGAGAAGTTTTAAAGCACACAGATGTCATTATTAGACCCAAGACCAGTGTGTGCGCTGGCTGCTCTGCCAGTAGGCGTGGCCGCTAATCGCCTTGATTAGCTGCCGAGACCGACGCCTTCCACAGTGCATTGTAGTTTCATCTGACGAGTGCAGCGGTTCTCAATCCTGGTCGTGGAGAGCTTTGTTTTCACCTTAAAATCAGAAACCAATGTAGACACAAGAAACCAGGTGAGATGAGTTGATCGTGTAATCCACCGCATCAATTAATCAATTAAGTGCCGAGTAAGAACGAAAACCAGCATACCCTGGTGGTTCTCCAGCACCAAGGTTGAGAACCACTTCACTAGTGGGATAAACATAGCTCAGTGTTTGTGTAGGGCAGGGGTGTCAAACTCATTCCATGGAGGGCCAAGTGTATGCAGGTTTTTGTTACAACTAGTGCACTACACCAGGTGATGTGATTAGTCCTGCTTCTCTTGGAGTAGTAGCTTCTCTGGGCAGTAGCTCAAGGAGTCGGGTGAAGCCTCTGCAGAACGGGTATGAAGGCCTGAGGTTCAAAACCAGCAGCAGACCTACCTCTGTTAAATTTATTATAGCCTAATTGGTTCTCAAAATGCAGCAGAATAGGCCATTGCTTACATGTAAGCCTACCTAACTGAGCATCTAGCCTCATATTGTTCAAATTGTTTGACCTTTGACTGTTCAGGGTAGAGTAAAGAATTGACTGCAGTCCTTCATTTTCTGCGCTATTTTTCCATAATTGATATTTGAATTGAATGAATAGGCTAAAGGTCAATGCTTGAGCTCATTTCTACAGTAAATACAAATCTTATTGAGAAGGTACTAAGTCAACTAGTCGTTAATGTTACACAACCCCAGCCGCATTAACACCGTGGGACAAAGTGATGAACATTCATTTTTCAATGAAGCAATTTGTTTCAGACTGCTGCATCTCCATGCTTGCAAACTCTAAATACAAAACATTGCATAACATGCATGTGGTGAGTCAATGTGTCAATGAATCATTTGCTAAAAATAAATATGAGGGTTGACTCAGTGTTTGAATCAGTGCCTGGGGACTGTCTAACGACGATTTGAAAGCCAAGCGTGTTGGTGAAGGTTCATTGATTATCTCTCGTCAAAGACACTAATGCTGTGTTTACGCAAGACATTAATGCAAAACCTCTTTCTGACAACCCACAGAGGAGCTTCGGCTGTCCTTTCCCGATGAACCACAAATACTGTATAACTCAACAAGCTGTTTACCAACATCAAGCTCCTGGCTTTAATAGCCTACTGGCTTCCAACCTTGCAAACCACACGTGTGCATGTGATGTGTTAGCCTGCAAACACCGCATTTCAACAATTGTTTACACCCTGTAATCATGAGCTGTGTTGTGACAAGGATGCAGACCTTCAGACCAGAGTTAAAAACATCCTCCAATTAAAACTTGTATGCATTCAATATTTCCGTACGTCAACACTCCTTTACTTCCTTAAAGTTTTATGACACTCTTGAACTTCCGCCTGGTTCAATTCGATTCCCAGCCGTAAGTGTCAAATTAAATTTTTCTGTAAGTTGCAATTGTTCATGAGAGCTATGAGGATATCAGATATGATCTTGAAGAAAATAAGTAAATTACTTTAACTTGTTTACTTCACTTACTTTAAAGGCATACATTGTAAAATGTTTAGCGGGGGGGGGGGTGGCAGGGGGAGTTTGGCACGCACTTGATTTTGAAAAATAAATGCACTTGTTTTTATTGAGAAGAAGGAAATGTTGAACAGTAGCATTTGCTGGCCAAAACATCTGCTGGCCAAAACCCGCTGTTCAACATTACTTTCGTCTCATTGAAAACAAGAGCATCAATGAACGCATTTATTAACTTTTATGAACTGTACTATAAGCCACATCCTTAAACTCTTATAATTCCTCTTGCTGCTACAGTTTGATTGTAGAAATAGCCTAAAAATAGTGGATGCTGGTTGTATAGTAGTATGCTGGTTTATATTATTGCTGAATACCAATTCCTTCAAAGTTGATGGTCAAGAATCTATTTGCCTGTTATTCGCTGAATTCCTGCTAATTACAGCAGACAGTGGTGCAATGCATTTTGCACCCAATTTCCATCTATTGGATGTATTCCTAGTTTGTATTCCTCCCGAAAGGCCTATTATGAACTTCAACTGTATCAAAATGTACCTGGAGATACCACAATTCTGTGTAAAAAAATCTGAAATAAAATTAAAACAAAAAATTCCTACAGCAAAGAGCAATGGTTAATGTAAGAGATGAGTATGATTAATGTATTTCTCAACTTCATATATATTCTAAAAATAAGAAATTATTGACTATCTGAAAATGAAAAAAATATGCACATATATAGTTTTTCGTTGCATGGGCTCAAATGTCAGCAAATGCCAAACTGTGAATTAAATACTTGGATGAAGCCATCTTTATAATAACTCTGGAAGTAAAAGGCGAGTAATGACATCGGTGGCAAGAGGTTTGCCAGTAAAACAGAAAGTGCATTCAAAACTTGATGTTCAAAGAGGATCAATTACAACAGTTAGCCCTGGGAGCAGAGTTGGAACAGAAATTAAGATATTACCCTTCAGGGGTAGCTCATACTCTATGCCTATAGTCAATTCAAATTGTATTTGTATAGCGCTGTCACAAAGACAGTTTACAGAAAACAGAAAATATGAAAGCACAAAAATACTAGGCCTAAACCCCAAAAAGCCAGAGGCAAAAAACTCCCCAGTGGGAAGAGAAAAACACTCCAACAGTGGCAAGAAAAAACTCCCCAGTGGGAAGAACTCTCAGTAGGAACCCCTATACGTCTCTAGAAAATTAAAGTGACCAAAATGTATGCATTTGCTTGCTTGTTTTGTAGATTTTTAGAACATCTTCCAGCTCTGGTCACCTCTGGGATAGGCCTTGAAAATACACATAGGCGTAAAAGAGTTTGTGTGTCTCTCTTTGTTAAACGTTGGCTTGTTGATTCTGTTCTGAAAGATCAATGATTCAATATTATGTAGATTCCAAATCATTTCCACAGGGGTCTTTGGCCCATCTCAGGCCCCGCAGTACAGGCCAAACAGAGAAGGGGGGTGAGCCAAAAGACCGTGGCTCTGGTCTCATTTTGTGCTTTATGAATATAAATTAAAGGCCTGATTAATTATTCTCCACTGTGATTGCGCCCTGCTTCAACACGTCATTACTCCCCTTCTCTGTGCTGAAAGCGCAAGGGGAGCCATTTTGCTCCTGCTGTTCTGGAGACACAGTTCAATCTCCAGCTGCATCCCATGTTTAATTGGTGCAAATTCCATTCATCATAGGGTGTCAAAATAGGAGCAGCACTCTAGTAATAAATAAAGAGGCCCTGTCCTGCACATTACTACTACAGAAACAGGCTTTTGCGTCAGACTGCTATCCGTTCTTTTTAAAGAAATTAATTTTTGATTAATAAAATGATATAGAACATGGAAAGCTAACACACTAAAGCTAATCAACTGAAGAATAAACATTGGTGCAAACTCCTTGCTTACGGTCTCTATTTTTTGGAGCAGCAGAATAAAGAAACATGTTTAGTATAAAATATATATATAAGCATACATGTGCATACAACTGCACGCGAATCACCTAATATTTACAGGTAACTGCCAAAATTGCAATGTCCAGATGTGCAAAGCTGGTAGAGACTTACTCAAATAGATTCACAGTTTTAAATGCGGCTAAAGGTGCTTCTACCACATATTAAGTCAAGGAGGGTGAATACTTATGTAATAAATATTTCCAGTTTTTTATTTGTCATTAATTAAGAAAAAGTTTTAGAGTTGTTGTTTTTTTTATTTACCATTATAGAGTATTTTGTTTTCAGTGGAAATAAATCCCAGTTAAACCCATTGTTATTCCTTTTTAAACCCACTGCATATATAGGTAACTGCCCAAATAAAGGAAACTCATGAGTAAATGAAGGTTTCTGGTGGCTCTGTAATGGTGTGGGCGTGCATTTTCCTGGCATGGTATACTTCCCGTCAACCCCTTAGAGGCAAGGTAAAAGCCCATAAAAACAAAGCCATTCTGAGTGATCACCTTCATCCCAATGAATGAAGTGATGGGATGGTCTCTTCCAGGACAATGCCCCCATCCACAGGGCATGAATGGTCACTGAATGGTTTTATTAGCATGAAAACGATAAATCATTCGCCATGGTCTCAGTCACCAGAACTCAACCCAAATGAACACTTATGGGAGATTCTGGAGGGGCACCTGAGACAGCATTTTCAACCACAATCAACAAAACACCAAATGATGGAATTTCTGCTGTAAGAACGGTGTTGGCAGTTACCTGCATATAATTTTTCATAACTAACTATAGAGCTATTGATATCACCTGTACTATTATTAGAAACAATAATACTATTATTAGTATGGTAATACTAATGGTTCTCGTGGTTCTCTGTGGCTCAGTTGGTAGAGCATGGCGTTGGCAACGCTTAGGTTGTGGGTTCAATCCCCACTGGGGCCACATACACTGAAAATGTATGCATTCACTACTGTAAGTCACTTTGGATAAAAGCGTCTGCTAAATGGCATATATTATTATATTATTATAGTAATATTAAAAATATTTGAGTCGTCCTGCAGACAAGGAGCAGCACCCAAAAATGCAGAAATGTCAGCGTGAGAGAAGTCGAGGGGCTCCTGGGGCTTACCAGTACTGCCGCCACTGTTCCTCCTCGAACAGATCCTCCGGGATGGGATCGATGAGGACGAGGTCCGACACTTCCCTGAGGAGAGACGACATCCCATGATGAAATGCGCTCCCCCCGCCCGCTCCGGCGGTAATGAGGGCGAGATGTATCGCGCGGCCCACCTGTCTGCCCCGGAGACGGATGGGCTCAGGCGACCGCGAGGCAATATTTTCATTCTCCGGGTGTCATCCGTCCGCCACAGCTTAATTTACTTTCTTAACCGCCGCACATCGCGAGTGATGAAACTTTAAATCTGTCACCCCCGGGAGAGGCCACTGGCGGTGTTAATCACGGTGTTACGGAGGGGGGGGGAGGGGGGGGGGGGTCGGAGAAAATTGATGTGCCGAGCTTTGATAAGTGCAGAGTCAGGCAGCGCACTTTTGACTACTTTTGCCGCGCTGATGTAATCAATGTGTCGCACGAGATCGGAAACGGAAGCCGCTAACTGCTCATCAATATTCTGTGCACCCGCGATATTGATGACGGCAGGACGTTGACTGACAAATCGGTTGTTAGGCGTAAGAGTTAACTCACGAGTCGTGGATGTGGCTGTAGAATCTCCCGTTGAGCGCGCCTAGTTCGGAGCCCGCCAGGATGAGAGGCGTAGCAATCTCGGCGGATTTGATGAGACGATGGAGGTCATCCACCATTCTGGAAAAGAGCATAATCCTCATTTCACACACCAATTCACAGTTTGCGGTTCACTCAGCCCTTATTGAATTTAGAACAAACGGCCACTTGCCTCACCTAAAACCCCATTCGTTACAATAATGCACCTGACCTCGTGACATCACAAATTGAGCGTTCCCATTTTAAAAACATCACACTCCTCGATGGAGAGCAGAACCAAGCAGCGAAAACAGTCAGCTTTAAAGCATAGCAACCACCTTCAGGGTTAACTAGGCCCTGTACCCCAGCTTTCTATGTTTCCCACACAGTGTGATTTGCTGGATTTATGGAGTTCAGTGTTATACAAGTGCTTCTAGGAAAACAACCTAGCCTAGCCGAGGGTATAAAATGGTTTTTTCCCCTCTGGCCCTTTGTGAGAGAAGAGGACAACATAAATGTACAGAACATTTTGACTAAAGAAATCATTAAATGACTGAAGAACAGTGAGGGCCATGCACCAGCTGAAATTTAAAAAGATGGTAACACAACTGTTTAGCATCACAACAGTATGCCATTACACGAAGCACATGACATCTCGGGTCTCAATTATCGGTGAAAAACAAAGACAAACAATGTGCTCAACACGCACCTACTGGTAACGAAAGCCCCTGGCTACTTCGCCTCGCAAAGCAGAGACAGCGACGGGGACGACAGCAAGCAGGACAAGAAAAGTGGCAGGAGAGGCCATGGCCAATAAAACGCAGCTCCACACACAAGTCAGCCATCTGCCTGCGCCGCGCTGCTAATGCTAATAGATCAAAGCCGTGCCGAGCAGAAATGAAGAGGTTTCACTGGCCCGGGGGAGAGGGGGAGGCGGGGGGGCGTGAGGGACAGTCATCAAAACGCCAGCTTGCTAGGTTATTGAATTCTGGGAAATTGATTGCTTGCATCAAAAAAAGCAGGAGGCCGCCTCCTGTCTGGGCCTTCCGCCAGGGTAAACGAGAGCGCTGACCGGCCCCGCGTGCCAATTTAATCCCTCAGACGATGCTCGGCGACACATTACCGTGTCAGAGACAAAAAGATTAGCAAAGAATTACAAGGGGCCGGCAAGAACACTTGATCTAAAGTGTCTGTGTGCGTCTCTGTGTACATTCGCCTCCCGTTGGCGATCGATGGGCTGGCCGGAGCGCGTTCGCAGGCAGCAAAGCTGACAGCAAGAGGCTGTGTTTAATGCAATACTGGATGCATGAGCGGTTTCCTTTTTTATTGGGAGGGTATGGAAGGGCCCTATATAATACTGTAGGAGTCTAATTCAAGGTCATTTCCATCCTCCGGACGAGATGTTATACCGAGGTTTTCGAGGGTAGGGGTGCTAAGTCTGCTTCTATATAAGGCCGCAAAATCATCCATCCTACATCTGATGGGTCACGCAATCCCTTGTGTTCCCAACCCACTTTGAGTCCCCAGGTTGTCACTACAAGAATGATAATTTAGTTATCAGTTGGCCTACCTGGTTAAATAATGGTAAAATAAACACGTGACAGTATATTAATATGGTGCAGGTAGAGTTTCAGGAAAGGGGCCAAGAAGCAGAAGGTTGCATATCTGTTCCTCTACAAATATATACAGTATGTAAAAATAGAAGCTAGATAACTCACAATTGCTCAACAAATTAACAATAATTATCAATAAACATCAGCAACAGCAATAAGAATTAATAACAACACACAGCCATCATCATGTATTAGAAAGATATGATAAACATATATACCATACAAGCAGATCCTGTTCATTGTTTCTCAGTTTTAAGGTTATGAAAATGATAATGATGAATGATTATTATTGTCATTATTATTATTATCATCATCATCATTATTATTATAATCTTCATGCGCTTCATCCTCATCACCACCATCATCCTCATAATCATCATTCCAGGCAAATCAATCCAATCAGTGTCATTGTTCAACCATTTAAAGCGGATGGAGCGGTACAGTTCACAAAAACAAGGGCATTTTGTTTGCCACATCCAGACACGTGCATAACGATGACAATGCATAAGCTGCAAACGGATGGAAAACATGATTATGTAACGACTATTACGAAGTAACATAATCAACACATATACGTAATACATCATTCTATACTGATGAATGTTTTACTAAATGTGTGCATGAATTAATGATGCATTAGACATGGAATTGTTTGCCCTTGAAACTGCGGCATACCTCCAAATGAGTCACATGGTCATTTATTATTTTCTGACATACAAGTTTGGCATGGAGATGAGATGGGAATATTCAATTTGACCAAGATTTGACGATGACGTGACTAATGCATTACTTTAATGAGCGTTCAGCTGCTTCACCTGCTTGCTAACACGCAATGATGAACATTTGAATGATAATTCATTGATTGTAATTATCCTGCCTGGATGTGCAGTGAAAACATCTCTTTGCACTGAGTGTGTATTGACAAAGAAACAGGAGTTTCATACAGGGCTTGGGGGTAGAAGAATTTTGATCTTGATTATTTGAATATTTGATCTTGGGAGAAAACCGAATATTCAAATGTCAAATGAATTGTTCAGGCCACATTATACACAGTGGTGTTTATTCAACTCAACTCCAAAAGGGACATGATGCACTCTATCAGAGTAAAATGTACTCTATCAGAGTTTATTTAACACATTTTGCTGTGTAGGCCCAGATCTAACCAATTGAAATGGATCTAGGTTTTTGGAACTTTGCACTGGTCTCCTTCACATAACGACGCAACAATGCCAGGAATATGGGATGCGTGTATTTTATTCCAGAAGGGTGGTTGTAGGTCAGGTCTCACATGAACTATGTTGTATAAAATGTTTCACCACAGAAACAGCCTTACTAGGGCATACAGCTGAACTTGAGAACTCCAGTGCTACAGAAAACAGGTTTTAGTACAAGGTCTCAAATGCCTTTACAGCTCTTCAGTGTAAAGATACACTTATCCTGGAAAAGAGCCACACAGATTATCAGAAGCACAGGCAGGTAAATAAATGTTTACCTAAACGGAAGAGGGAGCAGCCAGAGGTACAAACCAAGCTCATATTCAGATTCAAACCTATGACATATGCAAATGAATGTATGATGACGGTAATAATAATATTCACAGAGTAGCGCCTGAGCTCGCCATGGGAACAAAATGTCTTGTTATCTCACGGAAAAGGGGTGCAAATAAAATGAATCATAAGCTCTGGTGAATAACGTCTACCTCTGATATGCATCAGCTTTCAGCACATTTGGCAAAGGGACTTGCTTTCCTAAACGGTTTATTTAATTTCGAAAAATAATTGTACGTTTATCATAATTTATCATTTTTAATCAATAAAAACTGTGAAAATCAGTGGCGGCATCTAGGCTAACGTGGGATTAGATGAGGCACCCCACCCCCCAGCGTAATCCAAAGTAATGAATGCAATGTTACATTCATTAGGGCTTCAGCATAATGCACAACACTGTCCCAGTGTGGGTTCCCAGCCATAAATCAAATCATCATATTGTAATGATTACAAGGAGATCTTCTTTAACCTCCAATTATGGCTTAATGCAGAGATTAATCCTGACTCGACAGAGGTGAGCAGATTTGTTTACCTTCCAGTTGTTGACAATCTCCAGACTTTCTCCATTCCAGTCGTTTCATTCTGAATGGCTCGTTTGCTGAATCCCAGGCCTACTCTGTCGTACGCGCACACCTGGGACAAAATGAGACAAAGAGACATCAAAGCTCTGAACCACAACTGCCTACCTGCTGGCAGTTACCCACCTGGTACAGGGCCTTTTTCTGTTTGACTGAAGTCAAATGCTGGTCAAAACTACAACTGGCAGGCAACAACTGGCAGGCAGTGTGGTATAATGGTTAGGGAACTGGGCTTGTAACGTTAAGGTTGCAGGTTCAATCCCCAGGTGGGACACTGCCGTTGTACCCTTGAGCAAAGTACTGAACCTGAATTGCTTCAGTTAATATCCAGCTGTATAAATGGATTGTAAAGAAATGTAAACTAAGTCGCTCTGGATAAGAGCGTCTGCTAAATGAATGTAATGTAATGTAAAAAACTCATGTAGGCAGAAAAGACATGTCCACGTTGGCAGTTTAGCATTAGCAAAGGTTTAAAAAGTGGCTGCTGCATGGCTCACCTTGCCAAAGCATTGATCCTGACTGTGCCAGTACCGACTCTGGTCAGCATGCCCTACAGTACAGTGCGTAGTCGGCTGTAACATCACTCGGGGAGGGAGGGTTTTGATCAGAGGGATTCTCCACTGTCCCACCACCCACCAGCATCCCCTTTGGTAGATCAGATGCCTGTGGCGTGCCTGAGCCAGCTGCACAGGAAGTGCACTCCTCAGCTGGTGGGCTGCAGAGCACGCGTGTGTTTTTTTGGTTTATATTTATTGTCAACCGTAACTCCAGTACTCCAGAGCCACTCCTGTACGCAGCAAACTTCATGTCGGCTTCCCTCCACCCACCCTGGGGTGGACAGCCATTTGCAAATGAACTAGCTAGTTCTAGTTACACAGTATGCTCAATGTAATGGTTTTCCTAACATCACCGATCAAAACGTATGAGAATGTAGCACTCCATTTCCCTAAAAATGAATGATTATTGAATTTAACAAACCACTGCTTTTCCAATGCAAACAAATATCCACGTACTTATGCAAAGCAGATAGCATATAAATGTATACAACGGGAGCAAGCAGGATGCATAGCGCCATGGGTTCACCGGATTTGATACAAGGAGAAATGTGATGAGCTTTTCCTGATGAACCCTGATAATGAACCCTGTTAAAGCGAGTTGCAGAATTTGGGCAACAGCGCAGGCCTGGCTGTCAGTTTAAATCTTCACCTCTTCGCGTTTGTTTATTATTACGCGGTGGCAGACGTTCAGAGGAGCTCACTCCCGGTTGCTACTAACAACAGCAACGTGACCGTATTAATAAAATCACATTTGCTTCCTGGGGACCGCTGCAAAAAGGCATTTCATTACGGTGTATTATCCTAAGCATTAATTGCGGTTCGCTGCATATGGGAGACAGCATATTTGCTGTTCTCTCCGCTTGCTAAATCTGGAAGTCAGAGACTCGTTGCTAAGAAAACGTTCCTTACAAAACCCCAAGTGCTTGATGTACTGTCACTTTTTTTTTTCTTCCCTTCATATTAATAAAAGGCCCCAAAATGCAATGCAACCTTGTTTCTACAACAAACAGGGCATAGCTTCACCTACATCTAAGCAAATCATTTTTTATTAGAGTACAATACAGTCGAATTACAAAATAAATGTCAGACTGAGGTCCTTGAGTTCTGTGGTGTGGTTAATTAGGGTTACCATATATCTAGTTTTGTCCTCTTTTTCAGTCCTAAAACGTCCGTCCGACTGGATATTGTAAAAATCTAAAAATGTCTGTTTTTGTTCCAACCAATTACACTGACTTAATTTTCCAAACAACTGTATACACCAATGCTGGTTCCCTTTTTTTTGGGACCACAGTAAAGCGTTTTCATCAAGGATGTGTGTGCAGTCTGCAGCTGTAGCTCCTGAATTTATCAGAGGTCAAATCAAATACACAATAGGAGCTAATTAAATAATTATGGAGAAGTTGGCATGAAAGCCCTGTGGTCGCCAATGCTGCCGGTCAACTGGTTCCTTACACGCTGTCAACGGCTGCCTGTCATATGCGGACGGACAGTGCGTGTGCTCAAGGCGCCTGTCACATTTGCCTGCGTGGAGAGGTCATCTGGTTTGTTCAGAGTAAACCAGGATAAACATCACATGGGCATTGGTAGCGAAAACCTACGACAATATCAGCCAACGCGTGCACGTGGAACAGCATCGTACCTATATGTGTAAAATATTCATGCAATATAAAGTTTTACATTGGCAAAACCATTCAAATATAGGGTGTGCCGGGTGGCTCATCTTCCTAAAACATTGGGTTTCAGTGTAGTGATGCGCCCCATGGTCTGGTATCAAATCCTGACCGTGCTAGGGCCCTCCATGCCCACCCCTGATGTAATGTGTGTAATGACAGTCACGTCTTGTGTCGTCTGGCTGTGTGCTGTGTGTTATTGGAATAGGGGCACATATGTTTAGAACAGTGTACATTCAATCTGACGGCATTGATAAACATGGCATTCCTATAAGAAACTTGAGTCTTACAGGAACGATGTATAATGCACCTCCCAATCACACGTAAATTTGTGCATGACTTTTGTGACTCAGTAAGAGCAGAGGTTGGAGATGTACAACCAAAATTGGTTGTTTAGCCAGCACAGAATAATTGCTTTGTTCGTGAACTGATAAACAGTAGGTATTAGGAACAGCTCTAAATGTGTTAGCAGTAGTTGGGGGTCCATTAGCTCGGTCTCTGAGCATTTTCTGTCATATTGTCTCTCCCAGTGGTGCCCAGAAGTCACCAGCTGTCACTCAAGACATGACCTCAAACTAACAGACTGGACTAATATGGTTTCAGAGATCACTCTAGTCAGTCATGTTTTTGAGCAGTAAAACACTAAATTGTCATGACCATCAAAAGCATACCCAAGACTGGCGTTAAACAACTCATAAACAAATCTTGAGAAGACTTAATCACCAATTCACTAGCAATGAAATGTAAGTGTTAGTTAATTTCATCACGAATTACACTGATCACCAAAATTAACTCACCAAACTACATTTGTGAGGGAAAATTTATGCTTGTATTTATTCAAAAGACAAATTTGAATAAATGTATTCCAAAAATTATTTTCATTGAATACAGGCTTCAATCTCAGGTGCTATAATGGGATGAGTGGAAGGCTATGAAGAGAAGACTTTTGAGAGGCTGGTGACAAGACCCATACCTCAGTCAACCCACCAATCAACATCATTTATTGTTTCTGCAGCTGCTGGCATAATGAATGTCCTCCTTTGGGAATCAATAAAGAATATTTTATTCATGGAATAAACCTTTATGCATGGCCCACTGCGATTCAAAAACACTGAGGCCCCATATGTAGGGTCATGGAGAGCTACTAGTGTTATGTTTTGAGTTCAGTCAACATGAAGTAAAATGTTAAGAAGTGTATTTTTATACAAATTAAAGTAGAACATATATTTTCATGAAATTCATTCTTGCACCTTGCTTCTAGCACACCCGTTCTCAAATTTTGTGTTGTGTGACCTTTCTTGCAAATTCCACAGTACAAGCACATCTGGGCTAAGACGTCACATTTTCATTTCTGTGTTTCTGGGTTGGGTTAATTTTGTTTGTCCAAGTTATATCCATAAGACTGAGCAACAAGCAATCTCAAACTGTGCACGCCTCCTGAGGTTATTGTTAGAGGAGAAAAGCTGTAGAAATGAAGCAACATGCCTTGTTACTACTCTAGCACTAAATCAAGTCCGCTCTTCGGCGTCCGTGGAGAGAACAAGCCCACTGACCCCAAAAGAAAGTTGAGGTTACCATCCTCTGCGGTCTTGTAAAACGAGGCTAATTTTGCTCCCTGGGTTTTCCTGAGCTTTGCTCACGAGGAGGTGACAGCCTTTTGTTCCAGCTTGAGAAGGGGTTGTACAGAACAGCGACTGCTTAATAACAGACTTTTGAATGCGAAAACAGCTATTTGCAGGTTGGCGTGTTTGCAGCCGTAGATTAGCCGTGATTAAACAGTCTACACTTTTCTTTCCACGGGAAGATTCTTCCGGGGGAGTGTATGCAGTATTGGGATGATACAAGACGATGATACCTTAAATTTAGCCATCTGCCCTACATTCAGAGACATGTTTAATGAAGCTACAAGCACAAGCTGTCAACGTGGACATCACGGTTTATTTGCTAGCGATTTATCTTATAAATAACCAGGGAGAAACGTGAAATTGTTATCTTGCTAACACATCAGATCCCCTGTTTGGTATTGCTGCATATCTTACAGCAGCTCATTAGTTAGATGGTACAGGACATTGCAAGTTTATTTGACAAAAATGTGTTGAAATGCCAACTTTTAAAAAAAAAGTTTGGGTTTTTTTTTTCCTCAAAGGCTTGACATTAGCCTTCTTATTTTTTTATGATGCTACTTTTTAGCCCCATATTGAAATTCCCAGGCCTGTTTCAGCACTGCAACATCCTCTGTCACTACAGGGACACACACAATAGCTCCCGCTTCCACCCAAATAGGCAGTCGCTTCATTTCACACCGCAATCGACCAGATGAAATGTGCAGCAACTGCGACTAATTTGCGACTGACTCACGCGTGCAGACCATGGGCACCCACTCAACCAGCGTGAGCCGCTATTGAGCGATGAGGTGGGGGAACCCACGCGGACTGAACCCTTCCCTGGTCAACGCTACGGCCATTAACGCATTGCCCCATGGGACCTCCGGCCACAGTTGGCACTGGCAAGGCCTGGATTCGATCTACGAAAGCGCAGAGCGCACCAATGCACTAAGAACAAGTGCCTCCACGGGATATACCTATACCATGAGAACCATAATGTGCCTTTTTATGGTTATGGGTTCTCGAGTTCTCCCTGGCTGCTACTGGTTTTAACCATAGCCACACCTTCGATTCATATTAAAGCCATATCACCAATGCAGTCAAAATACTCAATGGACTGAATCAACAACTTTAAATTGAGTATCGAGCAAATTAAGTCATATACCTCTTAAACTGAGGGCCCCAAATATCTGAACAAAACACTGGATAACGTTTTATTGTTGCCCCTGTTTGTTTTCTATAATCTACAAAAATACTGTAATCATTGATGCAATTGTTTGCTCCTGCAATGTAGGTCCTAAGTGTAATCGGTTTTAGCTTGCCGAAGTGAGCAGGGCTGCCTAATTAAGTTATGTGGATGGTATTTTCTTATTTTGTAAACAGAAGCCATTCAGCTAATGGACTACATTAGCTTATTTGATCATTAGTATATTAATTGGTGTAGGCTATACAATTTTACAATTAAGTAATTAAATGATATTTGTTGGGGGGCACTCAAGCTAATAAACGATTGTTGGCAAATGGTGAATAAATATATTGGTGGGAACAGATCATTTGATGGATTATGGTGAAAATAGCTTGGGTGAAAGTGTCACAAGCTGTCCACAATCTTCAGATTCTCCCAAAGATGTTGACAACATCTTGATACTCTCTAAATAAACAGGATCAGTGGAGAATCACTTCTGCATACTAAGGAATCGCCTCAGTCGTGGGAATAGAAATGTGTAACTTTGGGAGAAACAAATGTCCTTTTAGGAAGTAAGAGGAAGGTTATGCGAGGGCAGAACTGCAATATAAAGACGGTCTACCAGGAGACAAGAAGGAAGAGAAGAAGCGGACGTTGCATTGGCACTTTCTTCTTCCACCTACATGGACACCCTCTGGACACCCTCTGGAGGCTGGCTGTTAGAGCACACACCTCTAAGAAATGCATCATTTGCAGGGGGAATCAACAGGGCTTCTCCCTGCAATATGTGTGGGCTTATCACCAAACACAGGGCTTCTATGGCCAGGCATTGTAGCCACAAAAGGGTATTAACAAATCCTGGCTCGCAAAGCCACATTAAGACACTGAACTGCTTGTTCACAGCTGTCAGTTTAGAGCAGGCATTGCAGAGATCTACTAAGCTTAACATTACACGAGTTTGCCCACAGGTGGGGCGAGTTTGAGTCCAAAATATTTAATTTAACATCTGGTCAGGCGGGTGTGCAATTAAAAAGGAAAAGGAAAAGAGCAAAATTAAAACTAGTTCATAAAATGTAGGCTGTAAATATTTTTGATAAATCCCTCTACATTTCCAAAATGTGGACTCTAATTGGTGTCGATAGTTCAAGCAGTAGCCCACTGTGGTGTGAGTTAGCAGGACAAACAACAATCTGCAACGTGATAACGCAAACAAAAATGACTATAGCTGAGTTGGAATCTATCGGAACAACAAAACAGCCATTTGAAAATAAAGAGAAGAATAAAAGTCAGGTAAGGGAGAAATTTGGCAAGCTTGTCAATGATGATGATGAAGAAAGTAGCAACTGGCTACGTAATTTGCAAGTAGGCTACGACAGTCGCAAGACAGGGACTTCAAATAGGCATATGGCTCGATAATGTATCCTATGGTGAGAGAAGTTTTGCTTGCAGGGAGAGAAAGAATTGTCACGTTTGATGTATCAATAAAAGTCTCTGACATGGTTGAACATTGGACAGTGCATTTTCAAAATGCGGATTCGGGTGAGGTGCAGGTCGATATTTTCACTGTAGGTTCATTTTGTTCTTAACTTTGGGTGGATGCAGGTCAGACCCACACATCACTAGTGCTTACTATCAGACCATCCTAGTAACATAGAGATCAGTGGATCTGTGCAGCACCAGCCTGCTCTGAATTGCTGTCTGTTGGCAAGCCAGGAACTCTATAGCAAACAGAAACTCTGCGTTAGGTGAATTTGGCACATCATTGAAAATTATAGCCAAGTGGGGGCCCTCACTTTGTGGGGCTGAGATCCCTAAACAGCAAACCTGGTTCTGTGAAGAAATCAATTCTGCATTGATACACGGAATTTGTCAATTTGGATATTTTTGTTATTTCAGCACTTAAGTTCATTTGGAGCCTCCTGCCAAAGCGCAATTTTAAAGCATCTCTCTGCCGTCGGTGCCACGTTTGAGTGGTGAGTTCCGCTGCATAACCGCAAATACACAAATTAAATGTCCCACACTACAAAGGAAAAAGTTAGTGTTCAGATTGGACCGCAATACTTCAAACAGAAGCGTAAAAACTAGCTGCTTTATTTGATTGGTACCGTTTTTAGTTTTTTTTTATATTCTAGGTTTTGGTCGCCCTAAAACTTACTCCTGCATCTCTTACTGTAAAATTAAATATGAATAAAATATTTTGGGATTTATGTGTGTGTGTGTGTGTGTGTGTGTGTGTGTGTGTGTGTGTGTGTGTGTGTGTGTGTGTGTGTGTGTGTGTGTGTGCTCAAAGTTTGTTTTTAGCAGATGCACTTAAACTAAAATGTTGAGATCTCTCTACAGGCAAACTATACATGCATTGATTCAGAACTGATTGCTCTACAGAGCCAATTAGGCCACTTAGCAAACAGAACCTCAGACCACTCTTAATAGCATTAGTTATGCAGTGCTCTCAAAATCCTTATTTTTATACCATTGCAATAACACAGAGCATATCTCCCTGTGATATGAATATTTTGGTGTGTTCTGTTCAGCGAAGGCTTGGTTAAAAGATTTGTATCAACATTTTTTCCCTTTTCTCCTTGTCACATCTTTTGCCAAGTCAGGAAACTGCAGAAAAGCACAACCAAAGTGTGTTCTGCCAGTCACCGCTTCATTTGTCTCTACAATCCTCCAGCTGAGCTGCGCAGTCATCGCCCCAGAGTAGTACACCTCATGTGCAGTTTGCCCATTCAGGTGCCCGTTCAACCAGAGGGGTCACTCTTGTGCACTGAGACAAGGACCACCCAGCCCGCTTCAACCCTCCCTCCCTGGATGACGATATGGGCAATTATGCAGGGGTGCCGGGAACAGTCTGCACTGGCACAGACTGGTTTCAATTCATGGACTCAAGACATGCGAGAACATACCATGCCCAATCTGCTTTTAAGGTCAACAATAACATTACATTTTTAGTGAAGTGTGCCTTTTAAGGATCTTCATTTGGGTAATGGAATTTGAGACCCTGTAAGATGTTTACTTCTATGTCAAGTGAACTTAACATCAACAGAGAGCAAGATAAGTTCTGATCAAGTGAGCCAAACTTGAGCTCTGCTGCAACAGAGCAAGGTGGATTTTCTGGACTTAACTGCTGGTTCTCACATTGGGGCTTTTTTTTGTCACACATCGAAAGCAAAAAATGTTTAAGAACATGTATGCACAAAGTTCTAACGCTCACCTTTGTTATGCGTGAAATGTCTTCCTGTATGTGGAACCAAATATCGGATGACATGCCAGTAGGAGCATCCAGCATTACTACATTGAAGTCAAACACAAAAGACGGATGAGGCAGTGCAAAACAAACTTAACCTACACTGAAATAGCAATATTTTGCACTGTAAATATTTAAGCCTATTTCTATTGACAACTTAAGCTCTTCAAAGCATCACATTTTATTGTAATACCTACTGCTAAACATCTATGTGGATTTCTTCCTCAAAACTTTGAGCGAGTGTAGAACCTTGCACACTACAAAAAATAATAGGCTGCTAAATTATATTCATTTTATTTAATGTATACATGATTCCTCAACTGTTATATGTCAACAGATAATATTTACCAATATATTTCGACAGGAAAATTGAAATCTGAAAACCTTTAAGGGCAATCTACATATAAATAAAAGCAGGGAATTAATTAAAAATCCATCTGGACTCCTGTATGAGTTTGGTATATATAACCCACCTCTCCTCAACTTATTGACTTGTTGTAGAAGAATCATGTATGTATTGTGGCCTCACCAGGGACAGCCCAGGGAAATGGCTGTCTGTCTCTTTAGGTCTTGTGAGCCACAACAGCCGAGAAACTACAGCTCTCAACAGCTTGTATTTCCACACCTGGCCACCAGCTGCATTGGGTGCAAAAAGGACTGTGCAGCAGTGAGAGAGATGTTGAAGGGCAGCAAGCCATGCTGCAGGCCTCATTGCCGCCAATATGTTGGCGTTATTGCTTTTTTTGGACAAGATTCCTTACTTTGAACATTATTGATTGAAAATTGTATTTTGTATTTGGAAAAAAAAATCATTAAATTAGTGTTTGGGAATCCTGCCTTCCATTGCCCACACTCTCTAAAAGGTCCTGTTTCTGTCACCAAACCCCAGAGATACTACAGTATTTTTTTTTTACTGATGCGATGCAATTCATTCTCTATTTTCCTCCTATTTAAATACTAGGAAGGATACTAGAAGGCAGGATGGACTATTGTTACTCATTGCAGTTACACATTCATTAGTATCACCTGTCTTGGGCGATCCTATAAGTAGAAGTTTGTCAGATGATGACACTGATGATTTTTTGAAGCACTTTTTTTTTGCATAGTTAAATAAAATGTATAAATATTTTTCAGCCTCAATAAGTTTTCCAAGTGTGCAAGCTCCTCTATACTCAGTCACGTTTTTGTACCTACACACCTGCTACTAATTGATTGCTTACAGAGTCAAGCCACAACAGCATTCTCCACACTTTCCTCTCTACTTTGACATATTGATGAAATACAAATATGATAATGTGTCTATCCTACAACATTGTGGTTCTGTGTGGCTCAGTAGGTAGAGCATGGCACTGACAAGGCTTAGGTTGTGGGTTCAATTCCCATTGGGACCACATATACTGAAAAATGTATGCATTCACTACTGTAAGTCGCTTTGGATAAAAAAGTGTCTGCTAAATGACATATAAAAATCATTACTGGCACATATACTGAAAGAGTAATGAAAAATATATAGCTTTACCAACTGGTTGCCCTTGTCCTTTGCAGATTAGGTGGATCTTCTGACCTAAACCAATATCTACTAACTGACCCCCTGCAGAAGAAATGATGATGAGCAATCACAGCATTCAAGTATGGATCTCACAAGTGGTTTGAAATTTGTTATCAGGAAAATAGTAGTGCCTTGAAACTTGTATGCTTCTCGACTGGTGGTGGTTTAGTGTATTGAGCAGGTTTGAGTATTGAGCAGAAGATGTCTGTTGGTGGTACAGTACATTAACACACATGCTTCTAGTAAAACCTGGAATGGCTACAAGTGCTATGCATCGGAAGTACCATCTCATTCCTGCAACATACAAGGCATTTTGTTCCTTTATGAAAGCTAGAGGTGTTACTATGAACAATAAAACACATGTTTTGTTAATGTCACCCAAACATATTCTTTCTTATATATTACCTCTAGCAATACTGTATGGACGTGCACACACATTTCTTTGATAATCTTTGCATTTACCTTTAGGTTGGAGCAGAAGTCCCTCTTGCTGCAGTGATGCATAATTCAGAAAGGGAGGAATGAATATGATGAGAAGTAAAACTTTTCCTACTGAGGTAACAGCGGACCAGATTCCTTTTTAGTCTCAGTGGGAGTGCCTTCAACAGCGCTCAGTGCCTGTTTAAATGGGCAAAACAGAACGTTAGCAACTTGGGTGACGCGCTAATAATAACGTAGCAACCACGATGTACGTCAACATGCCCGTAAAGGCGACAATAACAACAATAAGATACTTTACATTGCTGGTATTAGACTATTTAAGGTGACCTAGCTGGCTAGCCACCTACCTTGTTTTTATCAACTTTGGGATTTCCTACATTTTCTTCTTGAGCGGCTGTCCTTTTGCGTAACATGTTTTAGAGCAAAACTTCAACTTGCAATCAGGCCAAAACTACCCTTTTTTGTGTATCGCTACAAATAATTTAATATAGTTTAATGAATGAGCATGCATGTGTACACCAATGATGTGTACTTTCCAACTTCCTTGTTCTGTACAGTGGCCGAGTTAAGACATTTTACTCAACAACTTTTTTTAAAGCGTTTCGTCGTCTGAAATTGCGCCTCGCGAATGCATCTGTCAAGACCGATACATTTTCTTCCTTTGTTGCGCGAGATTGAAACACTGAAGCAAAGCGCTGACAGTAGTTGATTGGTCGTCAATGACGATGTAATTTACGTAATTTTAATGATAATAGGTCAGTTAGCTTGTCTTACGAGTAGCATAGAGAATTAACAGTAGTTTTCATATTTTTAGAAATATGATTTCACATTAAATATAGAGGAGGACAATCCAGAGTAAAAGCGCAGATTGCTGGTTGTTGTTTAATGTATTCAGGCACGCCACATATAATAAAACCTCAAACTATTGACAACCTAGAGAGCATTCTGCTATAAATGTGATGCCTCAGAAACAATGTCAACCCTCTAGACAGAGACAAGAAAAGAGCAATTGCTTACTGCAGGGGAGAAGTAAGACATGAGCACTCATCTCAGTCAAACCCTCGTTCCCTGACACAAGCCTTAATCAAGAGCACTCGTCTGTGGTCGTCTCCTGGAAGCCCCAACCATTCTGCACCAATGATCCGACCGGGTGCACGGAACACTGCACAGCACTGACATCCTGGTTACATCCCGGATTTCCACCAGCACACTGTGCCCTCCATCACCTTACACAGAAATGCCCAGCACAAGCATGTGGAGCACGAGGGTTTGGAGTGAGCTTTGGAGTCTGTTCACAAAGCTCTGCCCAGCCATGCCTAGCCCTGGCCAGCAAAATAATATAATAATATATGCCATTTAGCAGATGCTTTTATCCAAAGCGATTTACAGTAGTGAATGCATACATTTTCAGTATATGTGGCCCCAGGGGGATTGAACACACAACCTAAGCGTTGCCAATGCTGTGCTCTACCAACTGAGCCACAGGGAACCACCAAAAAACATGCGATGTAGCCTTGAAATATGAGGCGGTGGGGAAAAGATCATAATGGATCATCATGAACAAAATATTGTTGTCAACATTGAAATGTATGATTTCCTTATATTTTTGCTGGAGTGAAGGGTAGTGATGACAAGTACCTTTTGAAAACTTGCTGATACGATATCTAGAAAAGTTGTATGGTGCAGCTAATCCATTTCATACAAATATACTGGTTACTGCCAAAATAAAGGAAGCACCAACATAATGTGTCTTAAGAGGGTGCTGGTTCATCGCAAGCCACTAGACAGCTTCAAATGATGTGCCTTGACATAGATTCTGGTGTCTGGAACTCTACTGGAGGGATGCAACACCATTCTTCCACAAGAAATTCCATCATTTTGTGTTCTGTAGATGGTGGTAGCTCTAGAATCTCCCATAAGCATTCAGTTGGGTTGAGATCTGGTGACTGAGATGGCCATAGCATATGGTTTACATTATTGTATCATCAGTGGCCACTTATGCCCTGTGGGTGGGGGCATTTTCATCTTGAAATCAGGCATTGTCATCCTATCCCATTAGGATAGAAATGCTTCACCGTGGGATGAAGGTGATCACTCAGAATGGATTTGTATTTATTGACTTTTCCATCAAAAGGGGTTGAGTGGACCTAAACCATGCCAGGAAAATGCACCCCATACCATAATAGAGCTACCAGAACCATTTACTCAAGGGTTTCCTTTATTTGGGCATTTACCTGTATATCCTGGGTTGATGGAAGAAAATATGAAAATTAGGTTTTTGGGTACACTTTAAGCCTAACACTACAATATCAACTGTCATTTTTTGAAACACAAGTCAGTAAATACAATACTAATAGGTACTACTAACTACTAAGGATTTCAAAACAATCCAAAAATCTGAAAATCTGAAAATCAAATAGGAAGAGATCAATCAATAATAATCCCATGTAATTATATACACATGTATTCCTATGTTGAGTATTATGATTTTGTAAGGATTATCTAAATGATAATGCTGAGTTTATACTATTCAGTATTAAATACACCTGCTATATTAGGTTATTTTTTTAAATACCAATGCCAATAGGATTAAAATACAGAGCACCTAAAGTAAGCTTTTGAGAAGACTGTTTTACATTTTACATTTTACATTTTAAGCATTTAGCAGACGCTCTTATCCAGAGCGACTTACAAGATGTGCATTAATACATGGTAGGAACAATCATAGTTAGCACACGAGATCAGTGCAGGAATACAGCAATAGACATTATTGCAGGCAGCTGCGTACCATACCTGTAACACCGGGAAGGAAAAGGTTAGTGATATTTTTTTATTTTTTTAAACATGTGGAAGCAGAGCATATCTAGATTCATACAGTTTATTTACTGCTGATGCAGTCAACATATATGGTGCACTGAATGTTCTAGAGTCTGGATTGGCTATTGTAAATTACAGCCACAGTGCAATACACAGACATATTGTGACTATATGTTTCTATTCCCCAAACTGACAGCCTTGAATCGGATTGTCTTTTAACTAAATCCTTCAATGGTAGAATGAGGAAAGAGCACACAGTTATTGCGATATGAAGCATACTTAAGTGCTCTATCATCTTCTCTTTGGGGAAAAGAATGTGGAAATGTCCTGCTGGGCTTACTGATTGAATCTCCTCAGACATGCAAATTGCATAATTTGATATGAGCAAGAACAGAAATGAGACCGACTGGAAAGCTTAGGTTCCATTAAGGCCTAATGTGTTTCTTAATTTCCATGCACACAATTGTGCCTGCTAATTAAATAAAATTATGGCTTTCATGGCACTTTAGCTATATGAAACAGAACTGAGGCTGTAACTATAATCAGCAATGTCTGATAGTGTTTTTGAAATGACTTGAAATGCTCAAATGACCTTTTTTGCTCTTTCAGATTTCTGTTGAGTTGAAATAAAAATATACTTTTAAAGTAATATTATTTGAAATGCATTACACCTGGAGATATGAGTTCTCATGGGAACCCAACATTAGTATCTCCTTTCACTGTGAATCCTGTCAAAAATATATTACCTGTGTGAATGTTCACTCTTTGTTCATTAACATGTTCTTATCATGTTTATTTTTAAAAGAGTTGAACAGGAATTGTAGAATATCGCAAAACTGCATAAACAAAATGTCCCTACCTTTCTCATAGTCGATTTGTGTAAATATGTTTTAAGATTTTTTTTTTTTTAAACATTGTTAGAAATAAGATATTTTGGATAATTACTGTAGCTACAGTCTGGTTTGATAAATGAATGCATCTTTCAGTGTGTGTAATGTACAATTTATTTACTGATTGTTATGTATTGTCACGTAATCTTGCATTTGCACTTTTTTGTGTCAAGCATGTCTTGTTTTCTTGCTAAACATGCTGCCACTTTGGACTGGGGAAAACTTAAGGAAGCAGGATTAAGGAGATAGCCAGTTAACCTTCATAAGTATTTAGAATTTTATGAATTTAAATTTTGAGTAAAAAAAATATTTGAGAAATTTAGCCAGCTAACTCCTTAAACCAAGGCTGCTTTGTGAAAGATCCCCCAGTCTTCTTTGTAGAAAGATAAAGAGCTTCTTTAAAGAGCCCCTGAAGTGTTATTTTAAGCACACCAAGAAAATGGCCCAGGTTAGAGGTTTTCACTGACCTCTTATTTAAAAACACCGTTCCAGGCTCACTGCCACTTTAAAGCCAATCTTGTGGGACTGAGTCTCCGAGGCAGGGGTAGGGGTGGGAAACCCTAGTCCTGGAGACCAACAGGGTGTGTTGGTTTTTGTGGTTACTAGCACTTAATTGACCAATTAAAGCAGTTGGTTACACGGTTAACTCGCCTCAGCTGGTTTCTTTGGTCTGACTTACCATGATTCCCTACTCCTGCTCTGAGGCAATGGTGGGCAAAGAGGGCTCTATCGGTTTCTGGATTTCATATCAACCTTTACTCTTAATTATTGAATTAACCAAATCATTATGTGATGTGATATATATATTTTTTTTCTATAACTGTATTTTTCAAATTTTACCCCCTTTTTCTCCCAATTTGGTAGCCAATCCCCTTTCCCTCAGTTTGCTGCCGTAGTCCTGTGACCGGCAGTGACAAGGGCGAAGTGCTGCCTCCTCCGAGACAACACTCGTCGTGCCGTCAACTGTAATTCCGGTACCCCAGAACCACTCATGTGCGCAGTGAACCGTGTGTGTCGGCTTCCTTCCCCCCTCCCTGGGGCGGACAGCCAATCGCCGCCCCAATGGCACTTCCGACCAGAGTCGACTCTGGCGCGACGGGGAATCAAACCCCGGTCGTCGGGGCCAGTGTCAGACATTGAAACCACTAGATCACGTGGGAGGCATGTGATGGGATATTTAACTAAATTTCTTGTTAAGCTCATAAGTAACAGCTGAAGACTGTTCTTGCGTCACCATATGAAGCATTTACTGTGGTCTAATCTACAAGTGAACCGGTACTGGTGTATACAGCTAATTAGCCAATTGATCCAGGGGTAACTTGTGGAAAAACCTGCATACACACTGGCCCTCCAGGAACAGAATTGCCCACTCCTGCTCTAAAAATGGCCAAAAATTTTGCGCAGTCAAGATTTTGAGAATCTTTATTATAAATATTAGTCCTAGGCTCTGCAGTGGTTGCAGGTGTTTGCTCTAGCCAATCAAATGAACCACCTGATATTAATTAGCTCACCTCTTAAACCAAGGTGGTATACTAATCAGTGACATCAGGTGTAGGTACTGCTCGGCTGTAACAAATACCCGTAGCCAAATTTAAGGTCGGGACCAATAAGGATAAGAAATAAGGACAAATCAATTTGTCCATCTCTTCAATTGGTTATCACTTCACTGCGTCACCACTAATTTGTCTAGTTACTAACTAATCTAGTTAAAGGGCTGGCATTTGGACACCGGAGAGTTAGGAATATGATAACAGTAATTGTTTTCTCTCTCTTTCTCTCAAATTCAAAAATGCTTTATTTGCATGGCAAGAGAGCTTGCTAAAGCGGCAAATACATAGATGACAAGATGACATTAACGCTCTCTTTTTCTGCCTCTCTCTCTGTATTTCTCTCTCTCTTTCGCTCTCTCTGGCTCTCTCTCCCATAAACTGTGAGTTACCTCACTTTTTGTTAGCAGTGCACATACCCTGTGAAAAACTCAGAACTCCAAGTTGCACAATTGGGGGAACCACTGGGCTCAGCGGTGGGGGCTGCCCACACACGCTCCAGTACATTTTCAATCTTCAGTATTTTTGTCTGAGCATACAGTAGCCTATTTTAATAAGACTTTTATTCTCATCAAGTGAGCTACAGTGGCTCGTTTACATTTTATGTGAAAACCCTGGTTATCACAGGGCACCCAGGCTCAATGGACAGAAGCTGTAAAAATGGGAAATAATCTTGTCTACATAAACCCTCATACCCTTACACTGATAGTTACAGGTCAATTAAACTTAATATCCAGATCATAATCAAAAAAATATTTTCTCCACAATGACTTTAATAGTTCTATTTTTGAAGAACATATCAAAATGTCCTCAGTTTAGGCTGCATTCGTTTCAGACCCTGAAGACAGTGTCGCATAGTAGAACATCCCCCTCTTTCTCTCTCTGTCTGTCGTACTCTGCACAGCCTGTGGCAAATTCTACCTCTGAAAAATCTCTTACCCCAACTACAGTATGTACTTGTGCCACCCCTGTAAGTTGTGCTGGATAACAGTGGCTGCTAAATACATAAATAATAACTAAAGACCGTGAAGACATGTTTATTTGTGTCAAGGCATTTGTATTGTTAAATAGCACTAGACAGTATTTACATGCATTACTTCTATGCAATATATAGTAATATGATTAGTCCAGTGTTGTTTTTAATTTGCCCTCTAATTTAACAAACCTACAAGATGGCGAGGGATGGCCAGCCAGCCAGTTTTAGCGCTCCACTTGCTCTAGTCATGGGTGACAGAGATGACAGGTGTCGTTATCCGACACAGGTAAAAACAGTCAGTCAAATGGCCAACACTACATTGTCGCTGTTATAAAACGAGATTCTATCACAGTATAGGGTTCTGTGCTCCTGCAACAGTTATGGCTAATATCTACTACATATATACAGGTAGTTGCCTAAATAAAGGCAACACTTTGGGAACCCGGAGAGGTTAAACAGCCTTGGCCCAGGCTAGGAGTCACAGCTGGGTGGGCGGGCTCATTGAAAGGAGAGGGCCAGACCTATCAGCCGGTACTAGCCATGGCAACCCCCAACAGACACTGCAGTTTTGGCAGTTACCTGTATATATATATATCATGTTTTGTTTTTTTATAAATGTATATTCCATTGGGAATTGAATTTCCAATTAATTTCTGTATTTTAATTGTTTCACTCAAAGTTTTGAGTTCAATGACACTGACATTACCTGTAATGTTATCCTGTCTAATAGTGATGCACTGAACAGGTTGGGATAAGGCTGTACAACACAACAGAGATGTGTAAGAAATCTGACACATTGCACAGCTTACGTGCAACCCCTGGAATAAAAAACAACAGTCTGTCAGTACAATCAATGTGTCACTGTAACACTGAGTACAACACAGAAAACCAATGTATATGTTTTTATTTCACAGGATGAGCTTGCTGGTGGTGTCGACATGTCCCCACTACCCCTCATACAACTGTACATTGTAAATCTCCCTAAACAGTAAATGCTTTTTCTTCTCCTGCTACTACACACATACACGCAATACCACTACATGCCCCTAGGTGTCCCCTTACCCCAAGTGCTAAACTGTTCCAAGAGAAGCCAGAAATGAGAGCTGCGCAATAGATACTGGTGTAAGTACAGGCAGAAAAAAGTTACATTTGCAGAAACAAGACAGTGTCAAGGCAGGCAAGAGCAACCACTAGAAATCCACAGATGGTGGGAGAGCTCAGAGTCGTGAGAACTGCTGGGATCAGCAGCACAGGAGCTCACAGTTCCAACATCTGCCTCACTTCAACATGGTACCATACTGTAAGTAATGCCACAGGAAGGAGAATGTCAGGAACGAGTTTTCTTTAAAGGCCAGTCAGGAGTTAACTATAATGTCAATTTGGCTATGATGGCACTTGCTGAAATTATGGCATGTCTTTAGATCAATAACATAAATTGTTTGCTTTATCAATCAATCTAGACAATCCGTCCATTGACCAAGCAGAGCTGATTTGCGTCATTCAGGTCCTGCCAATAAAATTTGCATGTTTCACAACCTGAGAATAAACATTGGTTAATTATACTGCATAACTCATATATGAGTCATTCTGTATCAGCTGGGACAAAAGTGTGTACAAGATGAAAATCCCTGATGTGGCCACAACAAAGGTTAAGAATTAAGGACATATGTATGATAGCAGAGAATGTGAAATTGCCAACTATTCTGTGGCGTTCCATCATTGCATGAATAATATATCCCGTGGCTCATACGCAATATACCCATCAAGTTACCCATCAATCATTCCACATTTTGCAGATTCTTGGCAAATCTCCCAGCAAAAATGTTCATTCCTTGTCTCAACATATATTAATATGTAACTCTAACAAGACTTTCCTTAAATTAATTAATCCAATACAGTGTTGTTTAATTCACTGGAAATTAATTATGACCTTACATAACATGGACCTCAATGTGCATATAAAATAGTATCCCCCTACATTTCAGCATACAATATCTGCCAAGGCTGAAATTGGAACAGGTGTACATCCACATGATAACATTAAACGAACACATTTTTAATTAAGATAAGTGGGAATTTTTGGTCAACAAAGTCAAACCATAAAATAAATACAGTTAACGGGAACAAGACTGCAGCCAGGCAGTAAATTAATTGCAGTAATTAAAACCGTCGACCAGACAGGAGTGATGAATGGCACTTATTGACTCTCCTGTCAGGGAACGTGGGCGTCAGATATTTTTAAATACTGAAGCCGAGACCTGGGGGGGAAGAATTGAGGCTAATGTTTACTGAGAGCAAAATACCCTAACAGACCTTCTGCATCTGCTTAAACTCATAATTAAACTCTATAGATCGACCGTGTTTATCACATCTCGGCCGCCAAGAGACCAACCAAGCCCTCGGTTTGTGTTTACACGCGTGTGTTTTCCACTGCAAGTCTAGAAGAATAAATCTCTGTCTCGTCACAACACATCATGCACCCTTTGCACTGACCACCAGCTATCGTTTGGGGGTAGAGACGCACATTTATTCACCATGGCTTTGCATCTTAAGCAGGTAGGAGTAGCTAAAAATGCTGCACATTACCATAGAATTGATGTTAAGATCGTGTTTGAAAAAACTGTGTGGCCTTTTCTATGGAGTTATTTTCGAATAATAAGTCTCCTTCGTGAATTCCAAATGCAGACTCCCGGCTACAATACAAACCCTCCACAGCAAGGAGGAAAGAGACATCAACATACTTAGCATTCATATTTTCCCCCAGCGCTGCCAACGGTAATTAGCTGACCCTGCATGACGAGTGCTGTAAACGGATTTGAATCACGGGGTCAATTCCACCCAAACATTGATTTAAAAATAATTACCTACAATGCCCCAGAGAAATCAACTGTAACTCGCGGAGTGGCAACACGGACTTCGGAAAAGTGCCGAATGTCCATACCTGGCACCACAAATCACTGCGGCTCAACAGGAAGCTCCACAGCCAGCGATTCCGTAGTTTCAGTGATCGATTAGGTTTTTTTTTACACGAAAGGGAAGGGAGTGATTATCAATCAATCGCTTGGAGGAATTCAATTACCGCCACATACATATATTGAGTCACACGAGCGCGGTGTTAACATTATTAAATCGGGACTAAAATTGGTTATGAATGGAGTTCGATAACCAGAGAAAAAACATCCTATTTTAAACTTCTCCACTCCTAATCTCACTCAAGGTTGTTCCACCTGCTTGAGATGTCTGCATTCCATTGATGTGGAGTTTTCAATCCGAGGGAAATTTTGAGCTGGAATCTGAGTTACCTTGTAGCCTCAAGAGAAGGTCAGCCAGTATTATCTTTCTATTTATGTAACAAGTATTGTTTTTTAACAATATTTTTAGTGTAACTTGGTCCATAAAAGAGGAAATATTTTATTCAGAATAAAGCAGCAGTAAAAAATAAATTATGGTTATTCCTTGTTCATTCAGAAAACATTGTTGTCCAGGGAAAATTTGTTAACATACCTTGAACCCAACCAGCCCAATGACTTGCTGTCTGTTAAGTAAGGGATGTATTGTATGTCTTGATTTGAGCTGCCTGTTTTAGATTACCAGTACTACTGGTGCCAGTGATTGAATCCCTCCCTCCCTGGGCAACACTACTGCCAGTTATGCATCGCCCCATGGGGCTGCTGGCCAGAACTGTGGCACTGGCACGGTTCGGACTCGGAACCAGTTCACGGGGCCCATCCACACACAAGGACACTGCCTTAACAAGATGAGGCTTTGTGTTTATCATTTGTCGATACATGTGTGGGTTTTATCCCCTTCAGTGACCCGATTGCTATAGTTTCTTCCCTATAAGACAACCATTAATTGTTGAGTAGTAGGCCATGTATTTTTGTTTGTGTGACCATAGGCAAGGGATGTCTACATGGTAAAAAAAACAAAACTTTTTGTAAGTATATCTGATTATTTTGTAAAGAAAGATTTGTCTTCTTTAAGATTATTATGATGAACTGTCCCTGTGTATCTCATTGGTTTTATTTGCCATTTTAAGCGATTGTTGCATCATACAAGGTGATGCCATTAGGAATGCAAGAGCATTTGGGGTTGTTTGGTAAAATACGATGAATAGTGTTACTCCGCTTCGCTTTGTGCCTAACAGCACCCCCCTAGCTCTGCAAACATTCATGATATAACACAGGTTCTCATAGCAAATTGCTTTAGTAAAGCACAGTACATTCTGAGTGAAATGAATACAATTTGGCTGATGTCCTGGCAGAAGAAACTGTGTTCCATATTGTCTGCGTCATGCAAAACAAAAACTTTGTTGTCTTTTTTTTTAATTGTGGTGTTTTACGTACCTTGAAAGTTGTCATCCAGTTCTATGTACTGTAAATGTCTCATAACTCAACAACTAACAACCAACAAAGTTGGTTTAAAGTCCCATGTGACAATAATGTTGTGTCGGGAAATAGAAAATAAAGTTCTTCCTGAGAATTAAATTTTTTTAGGCGTAGGAGCCTTTTATGACAACAGTGATATTTCTGAGGGTGATGGGACCCCAGTGGTGGGTGTCTGGCTCTTGCCTACATTTTGGTATGAATTATTTGCACACCCTTTGCTAAATCCTACTCGCACCTGCGTTGCATAACTCAGCATACAGCTGCATTGCATAATGCCACAAAACATAGGAGTTTCTCTTCTGAAATTACTTTATTAGTACTTTTATTTCATGTGAAGCACTTTGGGCTGCAAGCCTTGTGTGAAATGTGCTATAAATATAAAGTTATGATGATTATGATTATGATTATTAATAATTCATAAATGTGTTGTTTTTCTCCATGTACTGCTGGCCCCATGTGTCGATCATTCCTGCCTGTTTGAGCAGCACAATTAGACCCATTCGCTGGAATGCAGCTGATAAGCAGTTTCACCCACGCCGGGCCTTCTTGACATCTTCCTTAACATTTCTACTGTGTCTTAAGGCACCAGCCCTTTTCACTGCCACATTCTTCCTCATGTCTCCCCTTGACATTTGGCTACAGCATCTACACCGTGGTTCATTCTCCCCCACAGGGCTTGTGTTGCAACTATTGTACACTGCTGTCGGCAAGTGAGAATTGAATAAAAATGTGTATTTTCTGAATCCAGTAGCCTTAACAGTCAAATGCTTGTTTGACATTCAGTACAAAACACTGAACACAAGTGGTATTATGTGTTAAAAGCCCCTCATTTATCTTACATGTCAAATATTTGTATTTAATTTAATATAATAATTATTACATTATGATACCAATTATTATATGAATCACTGAATTTGTTGATAGGCAGAGCAATCATCAAAATATACAACTCACAATTAAATTGAATTTTATTGAATATAGAGCTGGTTTATTAAGTTACAACGCTAAGACAGATGTAGTTACAACATCTACAGATGTAGGTTTACTACCTTAACAAACATTCAATCCTTGATATAAAAATGACATATAGCAATCACAACAAGTTTCTCCCCAAAATGCACAACACATGTAGCCGGGAACAAAGCAAAGAATGCCACATCTCCCCAAGAATGCCAGACTGTGTCGAATGAAACCCTAGAAGAACTAGCAGAAACTGACCCAAGCCATCAGCAGGTCACACTTTAACTGTTCATGGTAAAGGGGTGCACGTTAGGCTAATTGGAGAGTCTAAATTGCCCGTATGGGTATGAGTGTGTGAGTGAATGGTGTGTGTGCCCTGTGATGGATTGGCGACCTGTCCAGGGTGTATTCCTGCCTCTCGCCCGGAACGCATGCTGGGATAGGCTCCAGCACCCCCCCGCGACCCTGACCAGGAATAAGCGGCTTAGACAATGGATGGATGGATGGATGGTAAAGGGGGAGGGAGCCCTCTCTCCTTAGCCCATGCATCAATAATTTACGATTTGGGGAAAGATCAGTGCAAGCCTGGTTTGGACTCCTTTTTATATATATTTTTATTTTGGGTCACTTACTAGCACAAGACATCTTTTCAAGGTCATCGCTGAAATGATCTTCTCATGGTGAGTATCGTGGTGACCCCAAACACTGATAGGGCCTGGGGAAGAAGTTGGTTGAGCTGCTATGTGTGGACATTGGCTCAGGCAATATTAAAATATTACCATGCGACAAGACCAACCATGGCACGCAGACCTCTGTTTGTCTAGTGTACCTGACCCATCATTTCCAGCATAGATAGATAAAATCCCAAATTGAAGTGTGTGGCATCTAATATGGACCACACTGGCACCAATGTCATGTACCTTAGTGCCCTGGTTTCATTGAAGGAGTGATACAACCTGTCAGTGATGACACCAGCAGAGCCCACATTTGTTTATGGGCATCAATGAGTGTGTCTTTTAGAGAGAAGAGAGATTTCGGTCATGCCAGGCCGCATGTATTTGCCTGGACAGGATCATAAAATGCATAGAGTTATGCTTGGGTCAGTTTCTACTAGTCCTTCTAGGGTTTCATTCTACACAGGGCTGGCAGTGCAGTGTAATGGTTAGGGAGCTGGGCTTGTAACTCAGAGGTTGCAGGTTCAATTCCCAGGTGGGGCACTGCTGTTGTACCCTTGAGCAAGGTACTTAACCTGAATTGCTTCAGTAAAATATCCAGCTGTATAAATGGATTGAATGTAAAGAAATGTAAACTGTAAAATGTCTGCTAAATGCCTAAAATGCCAACACTGCATATTTGTGGTTTGAGTGGTTTATCCCAACACTGCATGGGAGTATTTTATACAATTTCACTCTTGAATCAGACAGTCACATACTCAAATGCACAGATGTAAAAATAATGCTAGGTGTTTCTGTAGTATACGCTATAACTACACACACATACAGACATACATACACAAATGGGAAAACACTCACACCAGCAGTCTGGATGAAGGATGGTTTCTGCATCTTTTAAACAGTATGTCATAAGGTCACAATCACAGGACGCATTGAGTCTGTTGATATTGTTTGTTGGAAATATGCTGTAGTGTAGGTTCAGCACTTCGTCCTGGCTTGTTTATGGTCTTCCTCAATTTCTTTGGGGAAATGCAAAAATTGAAATGCTCATCTTTAACAGACAGGGCTCTCTTTTAGGTTCCTCATCTGCCATCTGTGAGATATTGTAGTTCACTATATTTTCACCGCATCTTCCAGATATATAGAGTCACTGTCATTTTGATCACAACTGTCATCCTATGTACTATATCTAAGCCACAAGGTCACAATCTCAAAAAATATTTTGAAAGATGTTTTTTTCATTTACGTTTCTCTGTACCTCGAGAATGACTGAATCAAGCCGTCATATGTTATATTTACACAGATTAGAAAAAAGGCAACATGAAATCTAATGCCAATTTAGACAGCACGAGAGTCCATGAAAACCCATTTCCTGTTTCTCCTTATCTGTTTATCAGATAGCGCAGGTTAACAGGGAAACATTTCCGCAGCAGGCAGCCGCTATCACCAAATGGCATCAGTCGCCTCTGTGGGGCATCCACTGGAACAGGCAGGTGTTTATATCCACCACCCCGCTGCCCTGCCAGTATTAATTTGATAATGTATTCACCTCCCCTGATGTTTTCATATATTGGCTCTGTTACACAATTTCTCATTTGAAATCATAAATAAACCACTGCAGTGAATGTGTAGGGAAGCTACTGTACAGTTTCAAATTTGTGAAGTTTGATAAATTAAATGTTCACATCCCTTGTGTGTATGCATTTTCTTTCCCCCCACCCACCTTTAAGTCTGCAACTGCGGATCCAAATGTATCTACCCTTCCTAAGTAAGTGTAACAGGGCCCAAATTACTACTTTTAATGTAGTTGACTACGCCACTCTGGTAGGTGAGAGACCTTTAAGTATAGTTAGGGAAGTACCTCAGTGACAGGTGAACATATACGACAACACAGAGGTAGGCAATAATAATATTTCTTAAACAATGGTAAAAACCCTAACAGGGTGGGGAATGACCTGGGCTGTCCCGTAATGGCAGCCACTAAAACTGCCCAGCAGGCCAGAAGAGTTAGGTAGTCGCACACTATAATTCCACACAGTAAACCAGAAGAGTAGGGTACATACACACTATAAATCCCATACAGCAATTCAGAGGAGTTGGGCAAATACACACCGTAATCCCCACAGTAATCAGGTGTGCAACCCCGCACATATAAAGGGCACTTAAAACAGCTAAAAGTGTAGTCCTATAAGGCACAGCCGAGCCTTCCCCAAAGGAATGAAAATAACAAAGTTTAAAACACATCAATTATGATTCCGTAGCAGAATAATAAAACGCACAGTAAAATAACCTCTGTTACAATTACAATATTAAAAAACAGGGATCCCAATTTAAAATATAAACGCAGGTGCACGGTATCTAAACAGAGCGGCAAGACCAGGAAATGCGATACCATACAAACAGCGAAGATAGCCAAAACCGAGGCGGACTACATTGGCGGATAACGCTATACACACCCAATAGCGTTACACTAACATATCGCAGACTTTACATACGGCCAGCAACGAACCGGCTTTCACACCTTATACGATACCAAACAACAACGCGGTGGTTTTGCAGTTCCCAGCTTACTCGCCCTGGAGCGATCTCTTGCTTAACTCAATGCTTCCTTTTTAAAAGTCGCCGAGATCTGCAGCTTCCATTACAATTAGCCTGATTGAGAACAGCTGAGCATCGGCACCACCGCTCGTCCGGGACATGAAAAGGAAACGACCAATCAAGTGGAAACAACTAGCGTAAAACACAGCATGTTAGGGTAACGTCATCACCAGCTCATTGTAAACATGTCAGTCATATACATACACATTTTTTGTAAACCTGGGCAACCATGTATCAAATAAATTAGATATTACCCATGGAATTTCACAGGGAAGCATTTTTGGGCCGCTTTTGTTTTCTTTGTATATGCTCCCACTGGCCAATACCATCTGTTATCATAATGTAAATTGTCATTGTTATGTGGATGATATACTGCACATATCAATTGAACCAAATAACCACAATGCTCTCAGCACATTGAATGCATAATTGAGTGGATGGGTAACAATTGACTGAAATTGTATAAGGATACGAGGTAGACAGAGGTACTTTTAGTGAGCCTCAAATAAATAAATAAACATTTTACATTAGGCTGGGTAGTCTGGCTCTACAGACAAAAGTAACTTTTTTTGGAGGCATTTTACAGTCAGACCCTACATGGACAAGGTGACTGAGACTGCTTCCTTTCATTTAATAACATTTTTGGAACACGTAAAAATGCAGAAATATTGATAAACAATCCGCCTGGACTATTGTAATGCCATTTTTCCTGGCCTGCCTAAGAAATCCATTGAGAAACTAAAAATGATTCAGACCGCTGCTGCCAGAATCTTAACTAAAACCAAGATGAGAGAGCACATGAGAGAGCCCTGTTTGCAGTACATTGCTCCCCTGTGTCCTTTATCATTGATTTTAAGATAATTGTAGTAGTTAATAAAGCTCGCAGTGGTTTAGCATCATCCCACATTTCTAATTGCCTATCCTTTTATGTCCCACCTCAACCCCTTGGATTCTCCACTGTTGGTTTGCTCAAAGGTAGCACACAAACAGAGTGGAGAAGCTGCCTTCTGGTGTTATACACGAAAACTGTGAAACACTTTTACAAAGAATGTTAGAGAGGCAGGATTTATTCTGATTTCCTTTGTTCTTACAATTGTATATTCTTCTCATTTTTATTGCTTTTGTCTCCTGTTTAGTCCTGTTTTATTTCTTGGATTTTTTGCATTTATTTTACTGAAATGTCTTGCATTTGTTATCAAGGGTGGAATTGAGTTTTTGTTACTCAGGGATATTTCCCTCCCATGTTAAACAAATGGGGGGGATTTCAAGAAACAATCCCATAGATTTAAAAAGACTACACAATGTAAATATGATAAATTATTGCATACATATGCAGCATGCTTGTATTCATGTTTAGATTAACCTTTGAATTGTTGCTTTCTATGCATCTTACATGGGTTGCTGCATCATAAATAATGGTGAGTAAAAAATTGTGTTCTGTTCTCATACGACACACAATTTGGTACATATTTTCATTTGTTGCTGGACTTATCAAACTATGATGCTGAAGTTGTTAATATCAAATATATGATTACTGATACATATACAGTGCTTGCAAGATTTATTAACACCCTTGGCCTTGATAAAAAAATATGGGGGTGAGAAGTAGTGAAGCCTTTATATGAGTGACCCTGTACACCAGGGTTCCCCAAATCACAGTCCTCATTGGCTGAGCACTGCTGTTTTTCTGCCCTTCATTTACCTGGGAGTCAGGTGTAAAGATACTCTGGCCAATCAATTGCATTAATTGTTCAATTAATTACCTGAGAGAAAGGAAAACCAGGACCGAATTGAAATTCGTGGGCCAGATTTGAGGAACTCTGCTGTACAGCATTCCTTTGCTGAAACAAATTAGGCCAGCATAAATAAGATTAATATATTATATTGTCTTGTAGGTATATACCTGAAGTAAACATATCTACAGAAAACAATTACTATACAATACCACCAAAATGTGTGAATTTTGTAATTATAATATGCTCACACCCACAGACACACTTAACTTGGAATATATGAGAAGTCATATCTGACTTCACACAAGTCAGATATAATTACACACAAGTAATTAGACATTTGCTATTATCGTCGGTTGACTCATCAAGAATTAACCTAATCACATTTATTTTCATTTCAGAATGGCTTTGTATTTATTGGTGTTTATCTTGCCCTCTAAAGGGTTGAGTGGATTTAAAACATGCCAGGAAAATGTACCCCACACCATAACAGAGCCAACCCTTCATTTACTCAAGTGTGTCCTTTATTTTGGCTGTTACTTGTAAATACTGGGTGATTTTCATGGCCTGCAATTGTATTACTTAACTATTACTAGTTGCTTACATATATTTTATACTAAACATGTTTCTTTGTTCTGCTACCCTTGTGATTGGAAAAATGTAGAAATAATAAATACAGACCGTAAGCAAGGAGTGTGCACCAGTGTTTATTCCTCAGTTCCAGAATCAGTTTCTTTATTGTTTATCTTCATCGCCATATCTTTTTCAAGATTGTCTATATACAGTGATGACAGGGTTTGCATTGAAATATTTATATCTGTATCACTAAAAACAAATATACATTCATATATGGCACAGTATGTATGTTGCAGTGGCATGGTGTGAGGTCACTCTCCTAAGGCTCAGAAGTGCAGGCTCAGAAATACAACTTTTTTGACTGACTTAACTGGATCGACCGTCATCACACCTGCATCTAATTTCACTTGTCACCTCATGGATAAGGGGCAAGCACCTGCAGAACAGGGTTCAGTAAATTGTTAGAGAAACTAGACAAAATAGATAATCATGTCTACTGCCATGAAATAGCAATAGCTGTTTTTCTGGATCAATTCTGGATTGAAAGAGACAATGAAGGTGTTATGAATCAAACAACTTGACAGCAATTAGGCTCAACAGGCCGCCAACCTACCCTACCAATGCAAGATCCACAGGGTGTCGAACCAAGTGGTGATAAAATGCTACCTTAATGCACTGCCCTTCAATACCAAGGCTGACAGCAAACAAAGGGAGGTTTTGAGACGCAGACCACTTTGTGGAGCTGGATTACCTGCATCAAGCGATTACTGAGCTTGTGGAGAAATGTGAAGAAGCCACCAGGCAAAGCCCATTCCAACCTGTACATCTAGCTAATTGGCATCACCACTGCCTTCTTGTTCAACACTATATACCCCTGCTTAATCCATTTAATTAAAAAAATGTTTTGAAAAAATTACTAACCTTTTCCTTCCCGGTGTTACAGGCATGGTACGCAGCTGCTGTACAAATGATGTTGTAGGTATGAGGAATTCATTCGCACATGTGCAGATGGTGGATACTCCATGAGGGATGCTTCTGCTACTTATGAGTCCTTGAGCTCGACTGCCTTCCACAGTCAGCACTGGCATGGTCCAAATTCTGTTCAACCATAGGGCATATCATCACACTAAGGACAAGTGCTTCAACAGGATGTGCCACTCAGGACACCCAGAATGCTGCCTGAGAGACTGTGGAATAAAAGACAGCAACAAATCACAAAGCAAACCATGAAAGGTGAAAACAGGCAGAGTAATCCCTTGTTTGAGAAAGGAAATCATAGGGTCTAATGCCTACTTTCCCTATACATGTTGAAGGTAACCAGTTGTAAGGGACTAATTACAATGAGGAGATTAAAATCTACCCCTCAGTAGCAATATTTTTATTTTTATGCCACTTATTATCCCAAAGTGATTTCCCTGCAAGCTGCGTCTTCTTGCAATATTGTGGGAAACATTTCAGCACTGTGGGGATCCCAAAGGAGTTCCTAAAAGCTGAAGATACGTACTTGCCTTCATGTTCAAGATCACAAAACACCTCTGCCAGCTGATCCATGTACAACAATGCCATGCATCTGTAACAGAGTTGGTTCTGCCTGCAGCAAGTTTCAAACCGAGGATCTTGACACGACAAGAGTGACAATTAGCCTGCTGAGCTAAAGACTCAAGTCTCTAACGCTGGGAACTAATTACACTCTTATCAACGTCACATTCTGTAGCGGATGCTCACGTGTTAACACACGTACTGGAGCTCCACCCCTACACATCCATGTACTACTCCCAGATAGAGGAAAACTCTGAGGAAGGTGATTTAAAAACCTGTGAATTAGAGACAACCCCCTGTTGTCTTATTTCTTTCATTCTGAAATTCCACAGGCATGTGGTGGATTTTCTCCATTTAAGCTGTTGTACACCAGACAACCAAGAGTTTAGTGAGCATTGACAAGAAGGCCTGGGAGGAACAGCCCTGTTCACACTGCAAATAATTAATTGAGCATGTGGATGGAATGCATAACTGGATGATTGAGGGATGGATGAAAAGCATTTGGCCCAGGACTAGGGATAGCTGGGAGAAGTGTACAATGAAAACAAGTCAATTTCCTGATCCCTGAAATAATGGTATGTATAATAGGTGTTCTCAAATAATATGAAAACAATTTCTTGATAAATAATATAGAAGTGGGGGGAGGTGAAGTGCAAAGTAAGGCAACTCTGGAAACAAAAGTAGACACAAATGTATTCGGAGAAGCCGTTGAGGAAGATCCCACGATCAAAAGACTCTTTGTAGCTGTTTACCTTCCAACTGGATACGAAACGTCAACTGAGGACCAACATTAATGAGGTAAAAATGGCAGGAAGAACAAATGCAAACGTATATAGGTTTTTTATACATTTCCAAAGGCTGAAATTGTACTCTTATCCAGCTTCTGGACTGTGTGTGCTAACTGACAGGCCAGGGAAAGATATATTCTTCACTGGCCTGGGCCTTACCAAGGGCTATTAGCAACTGTCATTACCCCCAAGGTACAGAGAAAAAAATAATGTACCTCTTCAGATGGGTTATATCATTATAAAACCTCACTGTTTGGTTTTTAAAGGTCAACAGGTATGTCCCATCATGAATACACTGCGGCATAGCTGGATGATATTATAATTTATGGTTACTTAATAAAACTCATGACAGTGCAAAATGCCCTGAGGAATGCATTGCTAGCAAGGAACTCAGAGAAAGTAGATGCGGTAGGCAGCCCTGGTTCTGGAGTGCCAGAGATGCTTCTGTTTTTTTGTTCCATCTGAACCTACATCACTGGATTACTTGTTAGGTTTAAAAGGCACTCTGACCAAAATCCATTTTTTTTTAAACCTACCAAGTCAATATTCATCTTTATTTAATTCTCATAATTGTGTGTGGCCAGAAAAGACAGGAGTTACTCTTGGGATATTTTGGTGTGTAGTTATTTGGTTAGCCATTTGTTTGACAATTGACTCCCATTATATTTGCCATTTGGACGCTCACACAGAAACAGACATGAACGCAAAAGTGTCAACAATGCCATGTGGATGGATCAGCGAGACATATAGTAAGTAGTACATCGTGAAATTATGGATTTTGGTCAGAGTGCATGTGCTGGAGGTATTCAGCGTTTTCATCATTCAGACTTCTTAATAGGCTTATAGTCTTAATAATCAAACAGTGCAATCAAGCTCAGATGGAACAAAGACTAGAAAAATCTCTATCATTCGAGGTCCAGGATTGCCTACCCCTGTGCTGGACAGTTTATTATTGCAGGTAATGTAATGCTTTTCAAATATAAACCCACAACATTTAGGAAAGCTGAGCTGCTTTTCATTGAAGGTGAAAACTGGTGTTATGTAGTCATTTTGTTAAATGTGTTAAAATCTTGTTCATTTAGAAAAATGTTTAAAAGACAGAAAAAAGATATTGAAAAAATCCAAAGGATACATGGCTTTAAAAAAAAGAGCCAACCGTCTGCTATTTTGAGCAGATGCTGCAGGCAGGATATTCCTTTGATGTTCATTTCTGATGTTGAATGTTTCCGAACTGCTGCTTTGGGGTGTTTTCTGTCTCTGTCTCTGTCAATTAGATGGAGTATAACAATGTCCTTGCATGGGAAACCCGTGTAAGATGGAAGGATGAACACACTGCAAATGACTGTTTCTGAAAAAAACCCTGCCTGTCTTCTTACCTACTTATGAGATCACAACAAAGTGTTCACGGGCAACCCTTCAAAAACACCAGTCGCCAGTTCTCTGGCACCACACAGTGCTCGTTGACTTTTCTCCACTCACCGCTGACACTTTCCATCAGTCAATACAGTAACAAGTCTTCATCTTTTTTAATTCAAAAGCCATTGTTTCCGGCTCAGTGGACTCAGGCTGCCAGCGACACTGCTGAAATAATGTTTAATGATAACAATGCTTTTATGTACAAAATAATTGTCATTCAAGTTTAGTCCTGGGACACATTTGCTTCTTGATTCATACATATATATGGGAGTTGGAATTTGCAGTGATTAATCCAGATTATATTGTTTGTCATAAAGAGGGCAGGGAACCCATGAATACCCTCAGTCCTCGGGGGTCAAAAAAGTATATACAGTATTTGACCTGAATTTGTTTTGGGTGCAAAGCAGACGTACATCCATTTGATGCACATTTGATCCCAGTGGATAGCACATGAAAGTATAAAAGAAGTATTTATTTCCAATGTGGTGCTAAATGGTAAACCAATAACATCTAGCATCTAACAAAAGAGGAAATACTACTAAGTACCACAAGACAGACAACTTCAAGCAAATACAACATGATCAACAATATTTGGCCTTACATTTACATTTTACATTTTAAGCATTTAGCAGACGCTCTTATCCAGAGCGACTTGCACAAGAGGAACAATCATAGTTTGCGCAATTAAATACATGGCAGGAACAATCATAAGTTTAATTTATTTGTATTTCTTTTTTATTAAATGAGAAGGCAGGGATGATCAGTGCAGTAATGGTGATGACAATAGATAGACAGAATTCAGTGGTAGGCAGCTGAAAAGGTGGGTTTTGAAAAAAAAAAAATATATATATATATAGTACTGTAACACTGGGAAGGAAAAGGTTAAAAATAGAAGTGTAATTTATTTGTATTTATTTTTTGATTAAATGAGAAGGCAGGGATGCATAAAATAAACAATTAAAATTTATATTTTTGAAAGTGTTGAACAATCGGCACAACAAAATGGTGATGACAATAGGACCACAGTGACACCTGATCAAGTAACGACCAGCTGAATATTTCAAGTGGGTTGATTCCCACTACACTGGGAGAGGAGTGGAGTCTGAAAGGAGTGCTGGTTTTGAAAGAAAAAAAATCTAGCAATATATGTATTTATTAACATTAATTTATTAACAGTATGTGTAAGATTGGAATTGTATCTATTTGTTTTGTGTTTGTCATGTATAATAAATTATCATTTTTGTTTATAATACTGCCTTTCCTTGTTCTTTAACTTGCTGGACATGTGCACCCCTGGGGACACCACACCTGCCTGGGGTTTTGGTACATATTTAGCAATATATGTATTCCAGCTTTGTATTTGGAGTTGGTGTTGTGGACATGGCACCTGGGGCCCTGGGGTGGACATCACCAGCTTTATTAGTTGGTGTTGTCCTCTGGGCTACTGAGTGAGTTGGAAAGGGAAAAGGGAACCTGTGCACAATATGTTCCATTGCCATGCCATGCGACCTCATGCTTCATCAATATACCACACATTAGAATAACTCACCAGTGGCATACAAAAATAACTATATTGATAAGACCAAATAAATGCAGAGTTTATTGAATGTCTTATCTCTTACTTTATCCTAATATTTACATGGAGCTCTCAAAGTAAAGAAAAAGTCAAAGAAACCATTGTTTTCCTGAGCAACACCTTCCTGCAGGAAGTAAAGAGAAAAAGTCTAAATAAACCATTGTTGGGTTCCCAGCAGCAACACCTGGACAGGTCCTGCAGGGCACAAGGACTCTCCAATTAGGCTAGTGATGTCTTTGGACTGTGGGAAATGCCCACACGAGCTGTGTCCTGGATTCGACAGACTCTTACTGCACATACCACTGCACCACCGTATATAATATTTATTTTCCAATACTTGTTCAGTGCCTTCCTACTATGATTCTTCCCTGGGGCCAATAAGTTCCATTTCAAATTCAAAGTTTACACACAATGCATCATGGGAGACTATCGTAAATGTTAACAAATGCATGCATGTCCAATGCCTTGAAAATGTCACAGGAATTTTTCAGCACATGCAGATATTTTTGGTCAAATTTCAATGCAAGCGTAAGCAGAGTTTTACAGGACATGATGAAATCCACTTGCTTCTGTTTTCCTTGATCAATAAAATATTGTGCAATGACATGACTAGATTTTGAAGTAGATTTTTTTTAAAGCATATTAACCACAATGCTTTCAAATTGCAATGTGCATCCAGATAACATTTGAAAAATGAATATTGAAAAAATACATTTAAAACTATTTTTAAATAGTTTTAACCCCCCTCCCCCTCAATACCGAAGCCTGTTACCATGGATTCACATCTTCAATGTTGTCACATACTGGGTTGTGTAAATACATACAATATGAGGCTGCAGGAATTGATATTGACTCCATTGAGGATATGCTAAGGGAAAGTTAATCTATGAAAATGCCTGTTATGTAAGATCCACATCTAGCATTCTATTAATATCATTGAATGGATTAGGCTAGGAGGCCCTGTGACCAATAGCAATGATTGCAAGCTGAGCCCATGTCTTAAAGGGGTGATTAGTAATGGCTGTGTATATGCATGTAGCATACGAGCTCGTATGAAAGCCTATAAGCAGAAGAAGACAGAGGGACGGTGACACAGTCACATTTAGTTACATAAGGCATGCAGTTAAGGCTAAGGTGATATTCATTGATAGTTTTCTTTCTTTAAATATCACCGACCTCCTCAACCAGAACAAACTAAGTCAACCCCTTGCCTTTATTTGATTTTCCTCAAATAAAGAGGATGAAAACTAAAAGATCCTTGCAATGCAATCCCAATTATTTCCATCCTTACTAAAAACGAATGACTTCCAACAAACCACTTCATTTCATATGGCTCAGTCATTTTTCTCGGCCGATGATAGCTTTGACATGACTTAGTGATCTGGTAATCACCATGGTAACCAGATTTACTTTATAGGCTGTAGCATAAATCTTCTTCCTGGCAATGCCATTAAAATGGAATAGAAAATATTTCAGGTATTTACCTGGGCTGTATATAGTTTCCTCCAGAAATATTTAAAAAAATGTTTCTGGTTGTTGCTCAGAATTACACACAACATTTGCTCAATAGCTATTTCAATCAGCATTTAATTGCCTAAATTATTAACCCTTGAATGATTTAGAGATTAATCTCACAATCTGTCTTGAGATAAGAAACACACACAAAACATTTTGCTACGCACGCTCAGATTAATGGGCATGAGGAGCGGTTTAGGAAATTCACACATTAAGCAGGTTCACAGGTTCAGATTTTTCAAAATGAAAGTTCCCAGGGTTATAAGCTGGCACCATTTTTTTCCATCACCATTTATTGAACACCAAGAGACAATTTTTTTTTTTTTTTAAACCATGTTACCTCCTCAACCCCATATTCATTTTAATTACATTTCTCACTAGGATCCAAAAGGGTGCCCACAGAGCCCAACTCTCTCTCACCACAATATATTTGTCAATTCATCTATCTATGCTTGAAATGAAGGGACTCTTCATTAACCTTTTTCAAAAACAATAGTAATATTTTTAGCAATAAGAAATATGTTCTATGCTCTTATTGACATTTTTGGTTCCTCTAATTATCAGCTGATCAATCTTTATTCTGTATTATACCATTTACAACCAGGTTGTCACACAGCAGGTCACGGTGGACATTTTCCAGAGGAAGTTAAAAAAAGAAAATACTCAAAAAAACAAGCCTCACACAGATGGAAAGCACATTTATACACTAAACACAGACAGATAGGAAAGAAAGGCCAGAGCTTCCAAGGCTGACCGGGCAGCCCGGGTCATGTGACGGCTAGCATTACTTATCATTTACAAGAACTGATGCAGCCCAGTCAGAGATCTGATGGGATCAGGACACAGCACAAAGTCCTTTAATTAACACATGACCAGCGGCCCACCAGCTCCATGCCCCTCATCTGGCCCCTGGTCATAGTCTCCGCGTGGGCAGCCGCCAGTGCTGATCTGCTCCTGATCACGGCCCTGTGATTCCAGGATGGATAGCACAATCACAGTAGATATAGCGAAAAAATAATCCTTACTCAGTGGGCCGCCGAGTGGCTCGTCCTGTTAAAACACTGCTTTTTGATGTAGTGATGTGCCTCTCGGTCTGGCATCGAATGCTTGCCATGGCCAGTGACAGCTGTGGCCAGCATGCTTGAAGGGCGGTGCTTAATTGGCAGACCATGGGCAGCGAGCTGGGTTTTGAAGTCAGCTGGACTGTTCCCCTCTCAACGCACAAGAGGGACTCTTCTGAAGTGCACTGCACTCCTTTGATGCAATGACTGTGCAGCTCGGCTGGTGGACTGCAGAGTGGAAAGAAGTGGCAGCTGGTGAGTCCTGCTGACTCCACTATTTGTACAGCATAACCTTATGTGTCTCTGAATATTTAAAATGTTAAATATATATTTAAAGCATGCATTTTCTATTGTAGGAGCCTTCAATGTGATATTTTAATCTGAGGATGAAGAATATGTACAGGAAACACCAGTATCTTTTATTTCAGCAGGCACTGGTGTTTGGAACTTTATTGGAGGGATGCACCTCACTCCTCCATGAGAAATCCCATCATTTGGTGTTGTGTTGATGGTGGTGAACACTGTCTGTTTCAGGTGCTGTTCCAGAATCTCCCATCAGTGTTTAATTATGTTGAGATTGGGTGACTGAGACGGCCATGGCACATGGTTTACATCATTACTGAATCTCCTGGCAAATGTTCCCCCACAATCACCTCTCTCAAAGTCAGTGAGATCTCTTCTCCTGGCCATGGTAGCCAAAATAATGGGCAACTGGGCCGGCCTGGCATTTTTATACATGACCCTAAGCATGATGGGATGTTGATTGCTTAATTAGCTCAGGAATCACACTTGTCTGGAGGCACCTGCTTTCAATATGGTTTGTATCCCCTGCTTTTAATATCAGCTGTATAAATGGATTGTATGTCCTTTATTTTGGCAAAATGTTACCTGCAAAAAAGTTACCTGAAAAAGATAAAAATCAGCAGGAAGAATGTTGGCTAGTCAAAATAAATAAAATACATTTGAAGCCCAAATGTACATGTGATTTGATGGGTTTGTGCAGGCATTAGGCGTGACAGCCTGCACAAGTGTGTACTCTGTTTGTAGTCTCTGCCGTTGTGTGTACACTTAGCTGAGACTCGTCCCCTGTGAGGCAGCAGTCATCTGCCGTGTGTGTGTGAGAGCTTGCCAAGGCTGGGACTCACCCTGCACTGCATTGCTGCACTGCTCCACGGTGCTTCCATTCCGGGTTTTTTGGTGAGAGCATGTGTTACTCCGTCCAGTTTTTGTTTTATGAAACCTCCATTCTTCTATCACTACGTACGTTGCATAGTCCTGTCCAATTATTCATGTGTTAGCCTATGTGATGCACGTGAGTATTTTCATTCAGACCCTTTAAATTGATGTTAGGGATGTCACGGGGCACAAGTGCTTCTTCAGTTCCCTAATGTTAATTTGTTATCTTTATCTTTTCACAAAAACACCATACTGTGTATGTGTGTGTGTGTGTGTGTGTGTGTGTGTGTGTGTGTGTATATATATATATATACATAATTTTATTTTCTTTTTCTTTATTTATGAAGACCCGTCAATATACATAAACCAAACCACCTTGCTTTATTCATCCCTTCTGTAAAAAATACAGCTCAACTCCATGACAAATTCATATAATTGGGGTGCATACAAAGTTCAGCCTGTTATGTTTTGTGCATGGGTCCTGGAGGTTTTGAAATAGCCTATTTATATTTTCTCCGCAGAATTTTTGTTTCTTCTCGCCCGGCACGCCACAGCCCCAGCCCCAGCCCCCTCCGCTGTGAAAAGTTGAGTGATGTAGCTGGCTACAGCAGCACACCCTCTTTGGTTTGATCCGTTCCTCCCCTACTTCCACCGACAGGGATGGTAGTTTCTATTATGAGAAGGTCAAATTACTGAGCATGTCTTTTATACGCAACTGAGGTATACTTGCTGATGAATGAACAGCAAGGAATTTAGTTTGCATCAGAATACGGTGCATGTCAGCAACGGGTAATGGCACACGTTTCAGTCTGAAAGTAAGTAGCAATTTCAGTGTTCTGTATGCTTGTTTTTGTGCGGCTCGACTTGCCTTGGCCGCGGTTTTGTAAGTGATGCACCGGATTATCTCGGGTAATTCAAGTTCAGGGTTTGTGGAGGCATAGGCAAATATGGGCGTAAAGGACACTGCTGTCGCTCCCGAATGCTGAAAACCTCACAGCGGTGTGTCCCCGAAGCTGTCCTGACACCGGCTCTCATCGAGACAGGTGCACTTTAGCTAGCTTGCTAGCTAGCTACTTACAGTTTGCAAGTGGACCGTGCGTGTCTGAAAGGACCCTCAAATATCGACGTAACTTGGTAGTACTTTGTCATAACCATTGACTGGTCTCACAGTAATGCTATTTCTTAACTTTGTCACTAGTTATGAGATGACCTACTAAAATGGCGCTCGCAGAATAAAAAAAAGTATGGTCCACATTAGTTTAAAAAAAAATTGGTTACGTACATATTTAAGGTTTTCAAGGTGATTGTTTGAACCAGACCTACAGTTGAGGCATTGTTTTTCCCACGCGGGCAGTTACGTTCGTTCTGGCTAAGTGTGACTGCCAGTAAATAGGCTGCTGTACTGCTCCAAAGCTATAAAGTGTGACAATTTAGCGTGCTATCGACGAATACGTTTATTTACAGAAGTTGAAAGCGAATCGGCACTATATTGCAGTTCAAACCTGCATACATTCGTGTCAGTTTTATTGAACTTAAAATGCGGCATTTCCTGTGCATGCGGTTTTATATTGTAATTGTTGTCAGCACATTGTGGTCATGACAACTAAAAGTACATTTTAATTATTTGTGAATGTGAAGTAAATTAATAAAAGGTATCACAAGTTAATGATGAACATTAGTAACTTCCCATGCAAATGTGCGGTACCGCTTTATGTTTAAGTAAACATGTATATCCAGGATAAATGAGTGTAGGGTAGTTCCATAACATGAGTCCCTGTGTGTTCACGAGGCCTGGCCTACCCATTGCACCAATATTGGGTTGCCTAATTTGCTATTAATGAGATATAGCTCGACAGAGCAACTGAATTGCCTATGAACTTGCTTTAATATGTAGGCTAGCTCTTTAAGAGTTTTTGCTGTCGTTGTTGGTGTTGATGTTGATTTGAGAAACTCAACAAGATGTAACAATTTGTTGTTGCTCAAGTGCTTCATTAGATTCTTGTGGTAAGCTAAAATCTAGAATTGTGTCCTTGAGATGTTCTGACAGTGTTTTTTAAATTATTTTTTCTGCAAGATGTGTCTTGGAGAGAGATCATGAATCATTATTTGTTGATAGAGAATGCTCATAAAAATGATTATATTACACATGTATATTTCCCTTCCTGTGTATCAACTGCTTTATTCTCGTCAATCCCCAGGGGACTGTTTTAATTTCTCAACTGCTGAGAGCATCATTCTGCTCCCTTTTCAATATGGCCGTCTTAAAACAGAATTTGATTGCAGTCTCCATGACAAGTGTGCACTCTCAGTTCTGGACATTGCACTAAAGAGTTTACCCTTGTACCAATGTCATTATCCGGAAAATGATAGTAGGCTGTATTTTATTTTAAAACTGATGCAGAAATTAATATGTTTTTCCCATATTTTTGGAATGGAAGTTATTGACTATTAAATATTCCAGAACTTAGATATGCTGAGAAGTATGAAGTGATGCTCTCACCTTGTTTCAAGTATTAGTTTTAAGAGGGTTTCTAGTCATCATATAAGTGATGTTACCCGGCTGGGCACTATATAGGGTCTTCCAGTTGGAAAACACAGGTAACTGCCAAAATAAAGAAAACATAAAGTGTCTTAATAGGGCGTTGGTCCACCACAACAGCTTCAATGCATCTTGCCATAGATCCTACAAGTGTCTGGAAATATATTGGGGGGGATGCAACACCATTCTTCCACAAGAAGTTTAATAACTTGGTATCTTGTTAATGGTTGTGGAAAACGCTGTCTTAGGCACTGCTCCAGAATCCCCCATAAGTGTTCAATTGGGTTGAAAATTGGTGACTGAGATGGTTTACATCATTTTCATGCTCATCAAACCACCTTGCCCTGTGGATGGGGCAATGTCATTCTGGAAGAGACCACTCCCATCAGGATAGAAGTGCTTCACCATAGGATGATGGTGATCACTCAGAATGGCTATGTATATATTGGCATTTACCTTGACCTCTAAGTAGTTGAGTGGACCTAAACCATGCCAGGAAAATGAACCCCAAACTATAACAGGGCTGCTAGAACCATTCATTTACTTGTGTTTCCTATATTTATTACCTCTAGCTTAATAACCATTGTTTTAATGTTTAACTACAGCCTTCTTATGTTTTGTTTTTAAAGTAAACCTTAAGGTAAATTGTAAATGTTTTCGTTATAGGTAAAATAACTACATGGAGCTACAGGCTGAAGTCATTGTAGAAAGTAGGCTACATTCTAGACCTTGTATGAGGGCTGTCTAAATATTTAAAGATGCACAGGACACTGTTGTATTCAGCACTGTCTATAAATACCTGTAAATACTTTATACTCTACCTTAGCTGGTGTTTCCCCACCACTGCTTTTGCATCATGTAGTAGCGCTTTGCCCCATTGACTGTAACTATTAGATGTACTGTAGACGTTTTACAATTATAACACTAACAATTAGGTCACACTGTACTCGTCAAGTTCAGTTAAATTGAGCATCCTCATTTGAGACTAAGCGGGTAATTTTTAAATTTTTTAAATTTTAAATTTTAATACATTTATTTCAGATTTTTTCCCCGTTTTTCTCCCAATTTGGTTGCCAATTAAACCCTCTATTTACTTCAATTGTTTTTACTTTTGCATGTAAGCACATATTGAGCCGTTACCCCCCTCCCCACTGCTCACGTCTCCAACCTTCTGAATAAAGGTCATACAAGTTCAATATTTGCTTTTGGAAGCCAATTGAAAATGTATATTATAAAATGGCATGCGGCAAACACAGTAGAGAATGGTCTGTGTTTGCTCACTTTGCCATTCCTGTAGTTTTGTAAACCACGTTAACAGGACTGACACAGGCTATTCACTCATAGCAGATGGAAATGAGCCACAGCATGGGGCTGTCTGCTGATGTGTGGCTTGTGCGTCACACAGTGGATGGAAGCAGCCCTCTGTGCCCTGTAGCAATCACTTTAGTGACTAATTCTGTGGCTTATGTCTAATGGAGAAAGTAGAGAATATTAGGGTGGAATAATTGCACAAGTTTGCAAACGGCAGGTATAAAAAGTATTCACCCACTTTGGCATTTTATGTTCTCACTTCGTGGAATCAAAATTGATTTAATTGGGACTTTTTGCCACTGATCAAAATTAGGTGTGCACTGATATATTGGTGGACTCTCGGTATCTGCTGATATTTGCCTCATTGACTGCAATCGGCTTATCGGCAAAATTGCTGAAAATTCTATTTACCAATGGCAGTGGCCGATAATTATCCGTCAGTTTGTGTTGCATCAATCTGGTCTAAATGTTCAAACTTGAATGGAATGGCAGAATCTTTTATTTACAGGCTAAACTGACTGAAACCACGCCTAATTTACTCCTCTGAAGATGCTGCGATTGACTAGCTATCACGAGCACTCTGGCACTCCACGCAGTCTTGCACAAGATGCACGCTAGAGCTGGTGGACATGGGCAAAAATAATTAGCATGATACATTGACCAAATACTTTGATAACGATATTGAAATGATAATAATAATAATAATAATAATGTACGCCATTTAGCAGACGCTTTTATCCAGAGCGACTTACAGTAGTGAATGCATACATTTTCAGTATATGTGGCCCCAGTGGGGATTGAACCCACAACCTAGGCGTTGCCAACGCTGTGCTCTACCAACTGAGCCACAGAGAACCACACAAATGATAATTTGTATGCGGAAAAAAGCTGAGTATATAGGCCTACAGTTACATTTTCAAGCATAATTTCAAGTATAAAGTTTGCATGTATATGGCTGCTTTTTCGTGTCTGCATATGATCTTTTGCTTGAAATTCTTTTTTTGTTACTGCCTTTCTTGCAGTGTGAAACTCCCTTAAATTGAAGGCCTTCACTTTGTCAGCTATTCTGACTGTACTTTGAGACTTATTCCGATGAGAAATCTGATTTTATATCTCTGTGCCCAAATGGAAAGAGGCCCTAATTGAGAGAGGGGCTGCATTTATCAGAAGAGCAAAATACAAGCAGCCAATTTAAAATGTAGTTAAAGGGCAACGGCAGTGCTGTAAACTTTAATCATAGCTTTCTGCAGTATTTCAGGAACTTTAACTTATAATAACCTTGAAGTTGCCTCACATTGCATCTTATGAACTGGCTGCTATTTATTTGGGGAATTTAGAGTCTTGTTTAAAGAACTGTAAGTTTGATAGTTTCCACATAATAAGGTACTGTGTTTTTGGTGTGTTATATTGTCATTTTTGGGTCATGGGTTTCAAACCAGTAATGGAAAGGGACCAATTAAAATAACTGAATGATTGTGTTTTGGTGTTCTCTCACTGCCACTGTACTCCTCTAATCTGCATTGTGTCAGGCGATGGGCTCCATTCTTTAAATCCCATAGAAAGTTTTTGTCCTTAAAATGTCTTTCGGGATGTTTTTAACTATGTCTTTGGCATTTAAAACTGCATGCAGTTTAATGTGATTTTAATGATACGGTTGTGTGAATTTACGTTCTTATGTTATGTTGTTGTTGTTGTTGTTGTTCCCGGGCCATTGTTGTATTGTATTCCAGCAATACGTGTGTGCTTTAGCCTCCATCACCTTTTCACCTGGGCCAGACGTAACGGTTTAGATATTGTTTGTTGTCGTAGGTCAGCCCTGTGGCTGGCTCCAACAAAAACAACAACCGCACGATGTGAATGTGTCCGGATTATAGGGGATTTGTCCTCGTAAACCTGCGTAACCCAACCTGTTGATCCCGGAGTCGCTCCTCCCAACCCTGTCAGACGCTGTTTCCTCACCCACGTCTAGTCATCTTATTGACAAAGTGGGAACCGTTCCAGACGACCCAGTTTCTACACTCTAGTTGTCCGGTAACGCTTGTACAGTAAGTACAGTGCTGTTGGTGTTCATGCATTTTTAATCAGCTACACTCGAGGCACGGCTATGTTTATTGTAGAATACGCCAGATTTGAGATTTGTTGAATTTAAATTGAAACAGTTTTTAATGTTAAGCTGTGGACTCTGAAGAAAGTAAACTTTCAAAGTAGCAATTTGGCCTCAGTAAAGAAAAAAATGAAATGAAGTTTTAGTATGTTTGTAGTCATAACGTGTCACTAAGCAAGTGATGAATATAACAAATACACGACATTGTTCACACAGTGCTGCCAGATACCTTGAAGTGCAAGAAGGTCTCTCTTACAGGTGATGTTGTGAATTCTGCTTTGTAGAAATAAACCCTGTCTTTAGTTCTGCTCTCTATGGCTTGTTGGAATTAGATTAAGCCCTGAAAACAAAGTCATTTTTGAACGATGCTCTAGGAGCATTCATCTCTGTCAGCCTAATTTAATTTGGGGTAATGAGTTGCCCGAATAAATTCAAACAGCCCGTATATCTTTAATTTATATTGACAGTCCCTTGCCTACCTTGCCAAGAGGCAAACACAAGAAGGACTGGGGGTCTGTGGGCTCAGTCATGTAAACATTGCCCTAGAATGTTCTTGGACCTTTTTGATGCATTACATCATCAGCTACCTGATTGGACAGCACATGGCTTTTAGTATTGTACTCGCCACAACCCAAGGCAAACCTGAGGAGCAATGTTTCTCTGTACATTACACAACATTACATTACACAATGTCATTTGGAGGCCTAAGTCAGTTCTATCCTGTATAATCACACATAGATGGCTTTATTGCTGTGATGCAGGTATCGTATTTTTATAAAAAAAGAACACATGAACATCTCACAAAGCCCTCCAATCCCTTTCACATTTCCGGAAAAATGGTCATTTGCCACTATTGTCCAGAATGCTGTGTTCACATTACAAGCTTTGTTGCTGTCTTCTTAATGTGGAAACCATTCATTTTTATACAAAAGCACTACAATCAGTTGCACCGAGGAGCAATCTCCGGCTCTTTCTGCATTTCTTTCCACATTGTCATGTACCAATGCTGTGATGTCAACACCTGACCTCCGCTCTCTCTAATACATAAGTGCCAAATGGCCCACTATTTATAACCCATTGTTACTTTCCGCCCACCCTCCCCCTTCTCGATACGAACCTGTGCTCTTAACCGTTCAGCGAGTTACATCTTTTGACCCGTGGACAGCTTATACCTGTTAGAACTAGGCTAGGGCACAGATACAATTTTTGGATATTACACAGTTAGTTTCAAACACGCTTAGCATACTAAGAGAAGGCTGCAGTATACAGCATTGTAGCTAAACATTGGGAGTTCGTCTTTATGTCTTTAAGTGATCAAGAATGGTTCAAAGAATTCGTGTCAATGTTACAGACTGCGAATCAAAGTCTGTGGAAGACATGGGATGGCTTGGGCATGGCACACTTCATAAACATAAACTTCTCGGATCCATAACCAGAGTTTAATTAAAAAAGCCAAACATTTCACCCTGGTGCTCTTGGGAGAAGTCCAGCTGTTTTAAATGTACTCCATGATCTGTAGCATTAAACTTCCTGTCAGCACTGTAAAATTAACCATATTACAGTCTTTTACCAAAATTACAGTTTGCTGACAGACGTATGACATTTTTGACAGTTACACAGCATATGGATGGTAGAAGCTACGACCAGCCATTTTCTGCCAGGTGCTGAGTAGAGATATTCAGCCATGGTATTTTGGCAGGCTGATAAAAGCAGTTCCGTTTGGATTTGTCAGTATAACCATAAATATTATGCGCTTTTAACTTGCCTAACTTACAAATGTAAGTTTTTTTGACAATATTTTGGTCTATAGAAAATGAATAAATGTAATCTAAACTCTTTTAATTTGATGTAAATAAAAACACAAGAATATATAATGAGGAGAACATCTCAGCCCATCTTGGCTCGTCTTTTGACGTTGCAAAATAGGTACATTAACTACAATAATGTAACAGAATGACAGAGCTAATCGTGGGCTCTATTTTAGTTAAAAAAAAAAAAATTCTTTCAGATTTTCTCCCAATTTGGTAGCCAATTACACCTGCTATTTTCAAGTCAATCCCCCCCTCGTAATGTGAGTTTGCTGCTGTAGCCCTGTGACCGGTAGTCACAAAGGCAAAGTATCGTCTCCTCCGAGACCGCACTCACCAGGCCTTTGACCGCAACCCGGTACTACAGAGCCACTCCTGTGCGCAGCGAACATTGTGTCGGCTTGACAGCCAACAGCCTGACAGCCAATCGCCGCCCCCGATGGCACTCCCGGCCAGAGCTGACTCTGGCGCGGCCGGTGGAATCGAACCCCGGTCGCCGTGGCCAGCGTCGAACGTTGTAACCACTGGACCACGCGGGAGGCCCTGCGGTCTCTATTTTGAATATGCAAATAGCCTCTTGTTAGTGCAAACGCAGCTATCGCTATTCTGCATGTTTTGCAGAGCTGCTGCAAGAACGTTTGCACTAAGGTTGCTATTTTCACCTCTTTTTTTTTGTGACTGCCCTGGGTTGGTGGAACAGGAGCTGGGTTGGTCATTTGGGGGTACGGATTGGGACGCAAACTCATTGGTGCAGTGGTATTTAAACAGATTTAAGGGTCTGAAAATTACCAGAAAACCTCATCTTAGGGTAGAGAGAACCATGAGCCAGCAATACCTTTTCTTGATATTTGGGTTATTATATTTTTTTTTAATATGTTGCAGAGGCATCCACACATGCTACTACAGTAACAATATCATACCTAAATCAATATCATCATAGCAAAATAAATCATGATTTATTTATTATACAACCGTTTTTCATCTAATATTTGCAAAGAAGATGTATACCGGTATGTATGATTGACAATAGAGCACATGAACAACATGGAATAAATCAAGCGTATGTTATGTCATCATAGCAAGGTTATTCCCATCCCTCACGGATCAACTGCGTCAATGCAGTTTCACACAGGCAAGGCAGCCTATACTGTATATATGTAAAACATAAATAGAATACGCGCTGGCCACAAATAAGCCAAAGATGTCACAGGCAACATCTGAGAGCCAGGTTATAAAACTATTATCTACGTGTTACATAACTGAGCCCATACAAGCTCCATCTTCCTCAGCCTACTGGTTTCTGAGATAAGTTGCTTGTGCCTTGTCGCTTTCCCTTACCTGTCCGTCTACAGTTGACATAAATCGCATCGCTCAAGAATTCCATTTATGTGAACCGTGTAGGGGTCCATTCTATCAAAACACAGATGAATGTGTGCTGCAAAATGCTGCACGTCTCACGTGTTGAATGGAGCATAATCGTGATCCATTCAAGCTGTGGTGTGTTATCCCTTAGCAGATGATGACTTCAAGACAGCTTCAGAACTTTACATCATCGGCTGCATTGTGTTATTGAATGAATGTTTGAACTGCTTAACACACCTTTTAGGTATCTGGACAGTTCAGATGGTATACTGACATTACAACCCTCACTTTAAGAATGGCTACATGTGCCCGGGAATGGAATGACTACATTTTTTGTTACATTGTTGTTATTTTTAAAATTATGATGATGATTATCATGATTCTTATTTTTAATCATGATGATCAAAATAGAACCCTGTGTTTCTTACTTTTTTCCCTAATATCATATTTATTTACTTTATTTGCAATTTCAGATTTTCAATATTGGGCCTGATGTGGCTTAAGTTCTGTATATCTTTAAGAATCTGAATCTTCATCACAGAAGTCTTCTTCATCCTGGGGAAAAGCTTTGCTCATAATCATGACCTTGTGCAGGTGGGGGTCTGGAAGCAGCGATTTAAGCCAACTCATTGACCTATAGCACAATTCTGGTTCAAACTTGGCACAACCAAACAGGAAAAACTTCCCCTTCCCTTTCACTTTCGAGAGAGAGATCGTCTGAGGTCGAGACTACTCGAGATATAATACTAATGCGCAGACCAGACATTGAGAATAATAACATTTCAGTGGAATTGTCTGAGATTATGTTTCTTTAATAATGGAATTTCTTGTGTTGCCTGGAAATGGAGGGGGGGGTAGTTAATTTAAAATGGCATGATCTTGGAGTGCCACTTCCCCGACTGTGCCATTCTCCTGTCCTGCTGTTTGATTTTTCCTCCCACCAGTTAGACGGAGCTTCAGTGAAATGCCATAACTGACAGAGCGTACTGTAGAATTCCCAGAAGCCCGCGTGGCTCTTGGCAGCATCTCTCGAAAACTCCTCAGTCAAAGCAGAGACCTAAATTATTCATTAAAAACAACTGTGTCTTGAGTTGACAGCCCAGGGACAAAGGACAAAGCCTGATTGATATTTTACTCTGCATTACTGAAACTGGGCCTGGTTTGTTTTAAGTCGGCGTGGACTCATTAGAAGCGATGTTGTACAGTTAAATGTAAAGTATGTCTGTGTAATAGTACTGTCTTCTCCAGCAAAATCGGTAACTTATTTTCTGTGAAGTAATGAAAGATTTGTAATATTTCGATATGTGACTAGGTATGTGAGCCTGAATCAGGAATGTTCAACTGCTGGTCTAAGTATAAATATTTCAAAATGGTAAGATCTTTCAGTCTGTGTATAAATGGTTCTCTTTGCCTCCTGAATGGAAATATGGAGCTGCCATTGAGTTACTATTGATAGGGCCCTATGATTTCCGCAGTGCCGAAAACACGGAAGAAATCATGGAATCGAGACACAAAAATTGAATTTGCTTTTAAATGCGGAATTGCACTGAATTTGAAAGATATTTGGTTAAAGTGCATCAAAACGCTGCTTAAATTAGTGGAAATATCAGGAATCCGATTTGGTTTATTTGTAAAATGTAAAGATGATGAACAGAGCAACATCTCCCCCTGTTTTGGAATGGTATGTGTGGGGAGCGGGGCTTTGTACATGTTCGGGGGGAAAAAAACGTGAGTTGTTGAATGGAGGACAAACATGTCGAAGAGGCCATCTGAGACTACTAAATCTGCTAAAAAAACCATAGAAATACAGCACTAACTGCAAAATTCAGGGCAGAGCGGTATCCCAATGATTTCTATGAATCGGGACAGCAACTGTTCTGCAAGTTCTGTCAACACACCAAAAAATAAGTGTGATGACCATGTAAAATCGAAAACCCACCTTTGAAACAAGGATAAGCTACGTGCTTTGAGTTACCCCTCCAAACTACAATACAAAGTGCAACAAAATCGTCAGATGCAAGGCGTGAGTTTGTTGAGGACTTTGTGGCTGTGTGCTTGGAGAAAATGTAAAAGCTCCGTCCGTTCCTAGCGAAACATTGTAAACAGGGAGGAGCGTTGCCTAGAGAACTAAAACAGCCTTTGCCAGACTCGTTTGCCACGGGTGTTTGAACAACACATGGAGGCAGCCTTCCACAAGATCCGAAGACTGCCTCCGTGAAATGTCTGTTATGGTTGATGAAACGACTGACATCCGCGATTGCAGTGTTCTCAACATTGTGATAGGTGAGTGAGTCATAAAATATTACAATCATTAGGTGTTACTATGTTCATAATTTAACAAGTTGTATTGATATTGCTTATTAATAATGAGTAATATAATCTAGAACTAATGAAACTTGAATATTAAGAACCTTATTAGTTTTGTGCATTGTTTTCATTACAGTATTCTCATCTGTATTTTCATTTATACTGTGAAGCACTTTATTTGATGAAAAATAACAATACATTGTTATTATGTTGTCTAATTGTTATGAACTAATTTGATTACACACACTTTTTGATGATAAAAATGAGTAAAACTGTAAAAACAGAATCCAGAAAAAATAAAACGGAGAACACAGAATATGGGAAAAAAATTTAACGGATTTCATAGGGCCCTATATTGAACAGTCCAAATTATTGCTGTACATAAAGATAGTTTATTTAGAGTTATCTAAATAAAAGTTACTAACGGTAAAGTTTCTGCCCGAATTGAATGCTGATTGCGTACAGCGATGTTTCAGCCCAGATTGAATACAGATCATGTATGGTGAAGCTTCAGCACAGATTAAATGTGGATTGTCTACGGTGATGCTTCAGGCCAGGCCAGATTGAATGCGGATCATGTATGGTGAAGCTTCAGCACAGATTAAATGCGGATTGTCTACAGTGATGCTTCAGGCCAGATTGAATGCGGATCATGTATGGTGAAGCTTCAGCACAGATTAAATGCTTCAGCACAGATTAAATGCGGATTGTCTTCAGCACAGATTAAATGCGGATTGCCTGATGCTTCAGGCCAGATTGAATTCAGCACAGATTAAATGAATGCTTCAGGCCAGATTGAATGCGGATCATGATGATTCAGATTAAATGCCCAGATTGAATTGATCGTGGCAGTACTGATGATTCAGCCCAGATTGAATTGATCGTGGCAGTACTGTGGCTGGGTGTCCCAGGGGGAATGTCCCAGTGTCTTGGAAGGAGGCTCTCGAACAGCAGACATCCCCCCCTCCCACCTCATCCTCTGGTCCATCGGGTGCCTGTGATCTGGTTGCAACAGCTGCGCTGTCCTCCGCGTTTTGGAGAAGAGCGCATGCTTGTTTGCGAATACGATGGGGCGTTCCAAAGAAAATCTGAGGTGAAATTTGGTTTAAGAAATGGACCAAACGCCCAAAAAAGGAGAAAAATTGAGTTCTGCGCTTCGTTGAAATGGCGACAATCTCGCTTACCGAAACCCTCCCTCCCTGGATGTGGCCAATTATGTGCTGGCCACATTTGGCGTGGTCAGTATTCAATTTTGGCCCGTGGCATATGTCACTGCACCAAGGACTTTAGCTTGACTTGCCACCTGGGAGACCTTGTTTTATCCTGTTTTAAAAGGTATATTTAAGTGATATTAAATATCATAATGTAGAATCCTGTAGGATTCCACTCAAACACCAAATGCCGGAAGTGTCCAACTGGTGAAGGATAGCGTGCAGTCTTACCTTGTGATACCGGAACAGCATTAAATGGATGTTATCGAACTCCAATTACTCTATCTGACTCCAATTAATGTTCGCTTTCTCTCTGTTACTTATATAATTGTATATGCAAATGAGAGACTAGTCTCTCAGCTCGCGTAGTGTGGTTCTATACGTGTTGCTATCTCTATATGAGATGCGGACGTGCCTTTGGCCTGCGTATAGCCTACAAAGGATACAGTTGCGCATCTTGCAACGGCACTAGTGTATAGGCGAGTGACTACAGGGTGCACCTAACCAACAGTCTATGTGAGTGTGTGTTAACGGTAACCTTAAACACACACAATGTGTAACTGCAGCAGTTTAGATTAATGAGAAATGCTGAGGTATAAAAATGTATTAGTCGGACTTGCAGAAATTGTTACAGATACATCAAACAGAATTTGAATATTTGGGCAATACCATTGTTTGCACATCTCACCTGCTGGCTCCCTGCTGGCATCATAAACACAGTTTTGGGTTATTTCAGGGCATTGTTCTGTGAACTGCAATAACATGCAGTATAACAATCTTAGTGTGATGGGTTATGCCAGTTGACAAAACACATTTTATTGGTTGTAATTAGTTCCTGTAGATGCAAACATTTAAAAACAAAAGAAACCTGATTTCTAGATATTTCCAAGCGATTCTGGAATGTTACGGCCTCTGACCGGAAATGGCCGATTTTCAGCTGATCGGCCTCAATCGGTGACTTGATCCCGATCACTCCACATAGCCGATTCTGTGCGCCGGTTTTCTCGTGACGTGCGCGCACCCGTGAGCCAATGCAGACAGATCAGATGAGCGCAGCGCTGAACACGCCTCAACATGTCCTCAGTATGGGCGTTTTTCACAGTCAGTGAAGACGACTTAAAGCTTGCAGTTTGTCATACATGTCAATCGAAAATAAGCCGCGGAGGAACAACCTCGAAAACGTTGAAACGACCAACCTAATCAGACACTTGAAAAATCATCACCCAGGTACCAAGTCTACAGTACCGGGGTTAATTCATAATTAACTTCGTTGCGCTAGTTCGGTTCCTCTGAACCATTTTCCATTAATAGAACATGGTGGTAGTGCATAAACTTGACGTAATAATGCCCTGCTGAAGCACTGAATTGCACTGAAATCATTATGTTCGCTAATGAGTGACGTTATGAAACAGTGCTATTCACTCATACAAATCTAACTTATTAGACCTAATGATACATTCATCTAACGATTTCTAGCTAAACCACAAATGGTGTATTAACTATGTTGTGCATGAAGGTACCAGCTGTGCTTTTTATCTAGGCTTTGAAGCTAGTTAAAGTCGTAGTCGTTAGGCTACCTGACTCACGCAAATAACGAAATTCTGCTGAAGAGCGGCTTGTTTCAATGCCTTTGACAAGCTCCGCAACTGAAACATCCGCCCTTATATCGCTACAAGTGTTTTCCATTGCACTATATAGAATTGGGATCTACTCTAATCCACCTCTAGCAAACAAATTAGTCTAGCGCATCATAGGTTCGAACTAAAATATGGGGAGGAGGAAAGAACAAAATGTAGGCTATATTTTATTTATTTTAATTTGTATTTTGATGTTGCACCTGTTTTCTTTTGGAAAAGTAAATGTGCATAGTAGCTAGCTGTGCACTGGATTCTCTTTTTATTCATCATTGAATTTAATTTGCACAAAAAAGAAAAGCTCTGTCCAGTAACCTGGAACACTTTTTTTTTTATTTTGAAATGTGTTTTAGTGAGACCTACCTCATGCTTCTGACCTACCTCAGAATTGTCAATCTTAATTTTCTATTAAAGCAAAGTTACAAAAATGTTTGTGTAAGTTGTCAATTATTGTTTTTAGGGAAAAAAATCGGAATCGGCCAAAATCGGTATCGGCAAGTCAGACTAATCAAAAATTGGAAATCGGAATCGGCCAAGAAAATCGCAATCGGTGCATCTCTAGTTGTAATTCTATTTTTAAAAGTATGGTCTTCAATGATTTATTTGTAGCTGAAATTTGTGACTATTGATTTCACTGCTGATTTCAATGAAACATTACTGTACCCTTAAAAGTGGAGCAGATGTAATGGAAAGTGTTTTCACTAAACGGCCAGTTCCTTTCACCGATATCCTTAGCGCAAGTACCACAACTTTTGAGTGTGCTTTGTATCTGCCTATATGCAGTTCCTGTATTTAATGTAAACATACAAAATTAAAATTAAAATTCTAGATATTTCCAAGCTAACAAAACATTGGAATCACTTTAGTGTTCTATGTCACGTTATTAATCAGTTATGCATTCAATTTGCAAGTCGTATTCTGGAATGTTACAGAAGTAGAAATTGGTACACGCGTTAACATTACTTTCTTGGCCTCTTTAATGTCCACCACAGAAATGGGAACGATTTTCAGCCTTGGCAGACAGCTCCACCGCGTTTCAGAGATCTTGTTTCTTGCAAAGAGATTAGATTGGTTTGCTTCACTGCTCTGTTACAGAGCTCTTCTACATTTTCTTTTTCAAGTTGAATTGCATGGCTGAGTGTTTTTACACAGATGAAAGTTGAATGCAGTAACAGCGACCGTCCTCCACAGGAATTGAAGTTCAGGCGTTTACTGGCTTTACCTAGTGTGTTTTTTGGTGTATTACACCTATTATAGTGTTAGCGAAACGTGCGCTCCAGCGCATTTTTTCATTTTCGGGTATGAGCCCGTTTACTCTGTCCTGCTTGTTGATGCCCTTTTTGTTCCCATTGCCCATTTTTCATTGCACTTTCACATAGCGAATTAACTAGATTTGTTTGCCAGATATGCACCCATTTGCACTGTTTGCCAGTTAGCCTACTGTCTTGAGCCTTGCTGCTATGGTTACAGATACTACATCAACTTTTTGTGGTGATGGCTGGGAACAGCCAAGAATATCATTTTCATTTTTTCATGATAAATTATTGTATGTCAACCCTTCTGCGCCCCCTCGGAAAATCCCTGGTTCCCTCTAAATGGGGGAGGGCTCCTCGGAGATTGGGAAAAGCCGGCATGTGCTCTAAATACGACTTCTCATTATGGAAGGAATTTTCACCAATGGCCAGTATATGAACTCAATTTTATTTGTGGCTGGTTGAAGAGAGCTCTCGGAAGGCCCTGAAATTGCATGTCTGCTTCCCTCACATTAGTTCGATTTGCAGTTGCAGGAGTTTAAAGTGTCTCGTTACCATACAGTACATAAAGCAGTTTATTGATCTGCATTTACTGGAAGTACATTACACGAGTGGGTCAGCGCATTGTCTATAATATTGGTCAAAGTTCATTTTATTACTGTAAGGGTTAGGAAGGAATATTTGATATGTGCTCCAGGGAATCTCTACTGTGTGCTGTGGCTTGCATAAAATGTGTAACACAGTTACTCATTAACTCAGTAACCCATTTATAACTGTCTCGGCACCAGCAGTCTAGAGACCGATCAAGAGTTTTGAAACTCAAGGGACTCTGATAGTGTAGCGGACTAACGCCCCCGTATTGGCTGGTCCTTTGCGAGTGTGAGCTGCCTATTGCGGTCGCGGTTTGAAACCTCACTGTACCAGACCAGTCCTGCTGGGGAGCCCCAATCGGGGGCGGCGTTTGGCCGTCTGCCGCAGGGGGGAGGGGGGAGGGAGAGCTGGCACGAGCTCACCGAGAAGCGGTAAGGCGACCTCGTAAGGGTTGTGCGAGTTCCGTCTCGGAGGAGACGAACATTGCCTCGAGGTGTCAGCTTCTCCCGTGGAGGCCGGCGGCGAGTTTGTGGGCGAGGGTGAAATCGGCTACCAAATTGGGGAAAAATTGGGAAAAAATACAATTTAAAAAAAAAAAAGAGTTTGTGAAACTCAAGTTCCAGGCATTGTGCGTCCAGACGTAACTTTGTCTCCTTGAATTCCTCCTTCCTGAATCAACCAGTTTCCTTTCCTCCCCAGTGGCATTAGTGTCTGCTGCAGAGACAGAGTTCTGATACCCCGTCAGTTATTCCGGCATCAGCAAATTGTCACCGGCTGTCACTGTATTTTTTTGCATATCAAAGAGCAGCATGCAGAACGCCCGCGACGGCAGAAGAGAGAACGAGAGCATCTGAACTCAGGTAACACCATTTACATGAAGCCGGGGAGCACGCCGCGAGTATCGGGGACAAATGCAAACAAGGGAATCAAAAATGGGAAACAAGAGTGTTTACTTGTCTACACTGACCCCCCCCCCCTATTAATGTCAGTGCCTCATATTAGGGTGATTGTAGGAAAGGTTGCAGCTTCGTGGAGAAAAGGAAAGCAGGGTGTGTGTGTGTGTGTGTGTGGTGTGTGGTGTGTGGTGTGTGGTGTGTGGTGTGTGTGGTGTGTGGTGTGTGGTGTGTGAGTGTGAGTGTGAGTGTGAGTGTGAGTGTGAGTGTGTGTGTGTGTGTACGGAGCTGAACACAGCATCACTGAGTCATGGTTCTACAGTACCACACGTACAGATTAATAATATGTTTATTTAAACCATGTAGCACCTTTCATACAAAGTGTTCAAAGTGCTGTACGTATGTAAAAACAGGGAAATACATAGTAGGTGAACCAGTACATAGATAGTACAATAGACCAGTAATCCTCACCGGTCTTTCTTTTAAAAACTGAAACGCTCCAGAAAATGACCCTCAGGCCGTTCTCCAGTGAAGCCTCGCTCGTATTACTGTAACTTTGCTTTACAGAGGCCAGGGTGTTGATCTGAAAGGACCCATGCTATTGAAGCACTGATTAAGTTGACAACAAGCAAACAAACGTCCTCCTCACTCAAAAACGCTGTTGATTTACACTTGACACTTAAAAACGTTAACATTAAAGAACCTTTGGTGTCCTGTACGGCGGGTGATGGCTGCTGACAAGCCTGTGGGCTTTCTTTTGTTTTCAGATTCATAATCTTGTCAAATTCGGTCTTGAAAGTTCGACCTCTGTGGAATGTGTGGGTAAGGACAGGCGGATGACAGATAGATCGATTGCAGGACAGGCGCAGAGAGACACCCCATCCTACCAGTGCCCACAGTTTTCGATTTTTCTGGGCACATCTGAAGGGCACCAATCGTTGTCCTTTTAGCATTCCATAAACCGAATCCAATTCATGTCACGCCATTCTTTTTTTTTTAAAGGGGAAAAAAACTAAAACAGCCAGTCATCCTTGTACTTAATTTGCAGGGTTATAGGATTATGTGTTGTTGTGGTTTTCCATGGATGTCTGCGCGTGATGCGTTTCCCGTTAACCAGACTGCTGAATCACAGACGACGGGACCGGGCCAGATGCCGCGATCGTGTCAGGCGGCCGCGCGGGAGGGAGCGTGCTCATTGGCCCTCGTAAAGCCGCTGCGCTGCGTTGGCTCCGCCAGCCCTCCGCGGGACTCTTAACCTACAGCGGCGCTCTCTGTTTGCGGCCCACGTGACTTCCGAACGCCGCCGAGGGCTCCGCCACGATCCATTAAACGGCCGACTGCTAATTGTGTTTGTCAGGACACTCTGTCTGTGCAGAGACAATTAAGCTGAAACACAAGCCTGGGTTAATTAACCTCAGCAGGGATCCCCCCCTTCCCATCCCCCAGAGAACGTTCTTTACCCCCGCCCTGCTGAAAGTGATACCCCCCGTACTGTTTACGGGGGTGTTTACGTCCCAATGTCCCGGAGCTCAAATTTAAAAGGTAAGAGGGGACAAAGGTACCTGTGCACTCAAGTGTGACGTCATACACGTAGCGCCCAACAAACAGTGTAGCACGCACTTCAAACCACTGCTCTGGATAACACAATACATTTAGAAAATGTGTACTTTTGAATACTATAGCTCTATACCCATAAGCAGCATGCAAATCGATGAATCGGCCCTAAGTCACTTGTTGAAGGCCATGTCAAAATGGAGTTGTCATGTCATATGTTAGACTTTTACATTTGTAACCTGTGCCAGTCCTAAGCTCAGAGGTCCTGGAGCGTGGACGTGCTGAATTCCAGAGGTGACGCCCCCTGCCCTACACACAGAACAGGAGTCAAAGTGCTTGTGAGGTGACTGTGAGGTAAAACGGAATGACTCCTTCAAATGGTCCAAAGTCAGACAGATCAATGAGTTGGACTCCTTTGATGCTTTCCTCTGGGCCTCCTGTGTAGGTCAGTTTTTGGAGCCTGTGAATCCGGGAGAAGGGTTCTAATAAAATCTCTGCTTTTATAATCACTTAAAAGCTTTGGACTGCCGCAGAGCAGAGATGAGTCACATTTGATCAGAAATGGGGGGGACGGGGACACTCCTCTGAAAATGTTCCATTCTTTTCCAGCTTGCATATTTTTGAGTTCGATTGGAGTCGAGGCTTCCTCTGTGAAATTACATAAAGGTTTTTTTTCTTCCCAAAACAGGCCACGGCAGTTATGATTACGTTTTCAAATGTACACCTTTTAACCGCTCTCCTACACGGCAGTCCTACTTTTGTAAAAATAAAAATCAATGATAAACGTATAAATATCGATAAAGTTGCTCAGAAAAATCGAACTTGCTGTGTGTTCTGTTCTTGAAGGAAGTGATGACCAACAGTTTTGTGTGTGTGGCCATGCTTTATCACTAGTCCCTATCTCCCCAAGTAAATAAGAGAATGTGTAGCGCACCGCAATGCTATACTAGTGCCGTTATCAAGTTTCATAAACCGCACTACCTGACGGTGTTGTACATCCTTTTGTTTGAGATAACCTCACAATGTTAACAATGTGGTGCCCGTTGCATTTCATTCCTTCTATGACCAGGTACGGTGGCTTACTTTCCCCCAAAATAATGTATTTTTTTATTTATTATATGAGTTACATTATAGGCATCATTATAGGCATTATTAGTTTGATAGGCATCTCAGATTTGTGCTTCAACCAAAATTGTCTTTCCGACTTTGTGGCATAAAGTGTATCATCTCTCACGCTCTTCTCAGCATGCGACCATGCGTCCACATAAGGGGAAATGGCAGGGGGTGAAGGGGGGGAGCTGGCTGAACTCCCAATCCACCATGTCTCCCTCCGGATGCAGCACTATTGTGTTGTGGGAAGTGGAACAATGCTCCATTTTTTGACAAATCACTCAAACGATTTTTCCCCATTTTTCTCCCAATTTGGTGGCCAGTCATACCCTCTATTTATTGTGTGTATGTACCCCCCCATGTGATACTCACCCACAGAGAAGCTTTCTGTGCGTGCGGTGAGCTCATGCCGGCTTCCCTCCGCCCTCCCGTTGGAGTGGACAGCCAATCACCTCCCCCGAAAAGGACTCCTGGCCAGCGCCGGGCTGGCACAGCCAGGGATCGAACCCAACAAAGAACTTTATTCAACTGGCTAACCAATCAGAGGATGAGGAAGGATATTTGAATCTCCCTCAAAAGCCCCCAGCCTAAAGCTTTTGCTGGTATTTTCTTTATACACTGTTTTATCTTTGGCAAAGGCAAATAATAATGCCATTGGTTGATTTGCTATGAAACATTGTGCTTTCCTGAAAGTCAGATGAGTGTGTTAAGAATGGTTGGCTGTTACCATGCCTTGTATAGCTACCTTTTTGGCACCTGGATGTTTGTTGTGAGCTGAACATTGAGCTGAAGCTTTGAGTCTTTGTCCCATAATCCGTGACTAAGGGAGCAGTGAATTTGTGAAGCAGAATCCTCATTGATTATGGAGGGCCTATAGTTTATTTAGTGTGTGCACATCTCCTTTTGCTTGAAATGCAGTGCACATCACTAACAGGTTAAGGAATAATATGTGATGTTATGTGATGTCTATGTCAGAACCACAACAGGATACATTTAGGCATGTTTTTTTTTTTTTTTTTTTGGGGCCCCCATTTTCTCCCAGACCATTTCCCTGATTCTATCCCTCCCTCGTACTCTGAGCTTGCCACTGCAGCTCCAGGACCGGCAGTGACAAGGGCGACAAACCATCTGCTCTGAAATGGAACTCGCCAAAGCCATCGACTGTAACTCCCGATACACAAAGAGCCACTTTTGCATGCGGCGAGCTCCTGCCGGCTTCCCTCCCCCCTCCCTCTGGGGCGGACAGCCAATCGCCACTCACAAACGGGAGCCCTGGCTGCAGTGGGCAACCTGCACTCCAGGCTGGTGCCTTTATGGATGCGCCAACCGGGGGCCCCTGACAAGGCTCTTTGAAAGCTCATTGTCATGCAATTTTTTCACACAATTGCATATAATGTAGCCTGTCTTGTAAATTGAATACAATCAAAATGAATGTATGTTGTAAAGGGGGAAATTAAAAGTTGCTTGGTCTTGTGGTTTTAGCAGACACTTAACTAGACTGTGCTGTGGTTAATTAGATCTTCCCATATAAAATGGCACTGTACCGAACCAGGAAACCTGTGAGGGTGTGTTTTGCTTCTGGATCTTTCTTTAACTGTATTGCTGATATCTTTAAAACAAGCCTTTCAGTCTGTAAATCATGCTGAATTGCAGGATTGGACACAAAAAATGCATACTGTGGTATCTTAAGTGTCAATTTGAATCCCTGTCATATTAAGAACAGGGTTTTCACCTTGTAGACCTGTATGTTGCTATGAGGTTCTATGGTTTAACCATAGAACCTCATATTATTGCATGTGCAAGAATCATTAACTGCCATGGAATTCCAACTCCTTAGGCTGCAAAGCCAATAAGGCCTCCAACAGTATAAGGGCAAGGTTGCAATATCTATGCCAGATTTACTAAACTGTTGCAATGGGTCAAATCGCTGTAATGAAGGATGCAATTTGTGGGGGTAACGTCACTCTGCGACTTTCCTTTAACGTAGTTAAATCTGTTCATGCAAAAAACGTCTAAAACAGAGTGGAGATTTAGTAAATTAGGCTGATTTACCAAAGCATGCCTTAATTGTGACTCTCCCTTTTGCGTGACACTTTTAAGAAGACCTGAAAGCAGGCATTATTTCCTGAGTGCTGATATAGCCTAGCTCACGCTCTATAAACTGTTCAAAGAATGTGACCACAATAAGGAGCTAATTGTTATGGGTGATTTTCATTTGAACTGGTCTGAAAATAAAATAAAATATATAATCTAGATCAATTAGTCAATGGTCCAGGCCTCCCGCGTGGTCTAGTGGTTTCAACATTCGACGCTGGCCACGGCGGCAATCGAGTGGCTGTCCCACCCCAGGGAGGAGGAAGCCGACAAGATGTTTGCTGCACACAGGAGTGGCTCTGAGGTGCCGGAGTTACAGTTGTCGGCTTGGTGAGTGCCGTCTCGGAGGAGACGATACCTTGCCTTTGTCGCCGCCGGTCACAGGGCTATGACAGCAAGCTATGAGGGAGGGATTGACCTGAAAATAGCGGGTGTAATTGGCTAAATTACCAATTTAAAGCATACCATATTGTTTCAGACCCTTTTTATGAGTGTCTCCTACCACAAAATTGTGAATGTGTGAGTTTTATTTCTTTGATTGCGTAATTAGAACCAGTCTTAGTAAATTGGAAGTAAATCTTAGTAAATCTGGCCCTCAGTGCTATAAAAATGTCCCAGCCGGTGAGAGTATTGATTTCTCTTTTGTTATTTTGATCATTCATAGCTGCGATCAAACATATGTTTTTACCCCCTCTATACATAGTGGATAGTAAATCTTGGAAGTATGAAATACACAATAGTATTGATCGAGACAGTTTAATGAAAACTGATTTGATAGCTGTGATCTGGTAGGAATTTGAACCCTACCAATGGAAATGCGAGATCCCTGTACCATATTATGTCATTTAACGAGATGGCCCAGACACCAGTCATTGTCTGCCTATTGTCGGGACACGGCCACTGCAGACCGTTTCACAAAGTGCGGAGCTCTCCGTGCCCTCTCCCAGTCACTATCGGGATGGGGAGTCCTGGGAGGGTGACAAGGGAGGGGGAAACGTATGGCCAGTTAGGCTCGTGGTTTCTGGGTCCGTCCGCTTGGCTGCCTCCAGTGCCCAGAAAGGTCAGGGCATTGCCTGTCACTTTTCATCACGCGCTTTATTAAGATGACAAAAGGAACTTGGTCTAATGAGGAGATCGGATCTTTGCCAGCCTAGATACTGCAATCGGCACAAACCGATAAGAGGTTTTGTTTTAATGATGGCCGCTGGGAATAATCATTCGCCACATCCCTCATTTCTAAACCGTTTAAATAAGAGTAATAGAGTATAGCCCTGGCAGAATTGGAAATCAGATGAACGTGTGCCATGCGTCATCCCATAATATGAATGAAGTCCATGAGTAGCTTGTTTGAAGCTTCGGTTTATAATGTAGTATAGCTCATTTGAAACAATGTATCAGGGAGGAATTTCTTCTAAGTTTCATTCCAGCAGGTTACTGCCTTGCTCTGCTTGTACATTGAATCATGTTGATTCTGCAGGAATTATTTGGAATATCACCCTTTCCCCTTGATTGCCACGAGAATACGTGCATGTGCATGTATTGATCTTTTTAAAAATCTTTACATTTTAACATCCAACAACTCCCCAGTAATGTTTATTGCTGACATAATTTTAATGTATATGTAAGAAAATTGATCATATGTGGCTCTCATTGAGATCTGCTCAAGCTCAAGAGAAATGGATCAGTCTTCAATTATTATGAGTTGCCTTCATTTCCACAGAGACTGAAGATGGGCACAATCACAATATCAGCCCTCACTCGGCCAGACTATTTAAAATTTTTCAGGACCGTTAGTCATTAGATTTTTGGATTTAAAGAGATAAAATAAAAAAATCTCCTTTAATATTAACAACAAATACACCCCCACCCAACTCTTGAGCTTAAATTTATACTGGGTTCTTGGTGGCATTTTCCACAAACAAAAATATAGGCGTTTTCTCAGACAACACAGTATCTGGGGCAACAAATCCCCTCCCCCTCCTCCAACTTCAGCTATTTCAGAAGCTAAAGAGGGAAAGTTATTATTCAGTTACTTCATTAAGTACAACAAAACCACTGTATGTCTCTCCCTGAGGGGTAAATGCTTAGCCTTTGTTTGAATAAGTTGGAATATAAAAATTATTTTACCACAGATGAACTCCAATATTGCCCCCAGGGTTATAATCTTAACATTATTAATGTGACTTGTGAAACTATGCACAATGCCCTTTAGGATTGGATGCTAAAGTAACCTTTTTAAATACAGTTTAACCGGGTTCATATAACAAACCCACTGTCATCTTGCTGGGAAAAACACAGGCGGGCTGTTTAAAATTCTGTAAAATGCCATGGCATCCGATGGACACTCGTGGTACTGCACCCATTTAAAGGACCCTTCATTAACTTAAGTTTGCTTTATATTGGCAGTTACCTGTGCATTAGTTGCATTTTTACAGAGGCATTTATACATCACAAAGTATTTCAATGCCTGTACAAGGATGCTAAGGCAGTGTTTTACTTGTGGTTCAGACTAGCAAAAACAGACCTGGGCCTGTATGTACAAAGATAGGAGTGCTGATCTAGGAGAAGTTTAGCCTTTTAGCTCATAATGGATATGGTTAGGATATGGACAGGGGAAACCTGATCCTAGATCAGCACTCCTAGTCTTAGAATCTTTGTACATACAGCCCCTGTTCTGTTTTTGCATCTTGACGAAAGAAGATATCAGACTCCAACAATATCGGTATGTCCCTGAGTTTCAGTTTATGTGGGTCACTCTGTTAAAACAAGTTGAATTTTTGGTTTGATTTCCACAGGCTATTGTAGACAACATCGTATTACAGTTTACTTTGTGGTTTTTGGGGGTTTGTCCTGTCACATTTGTATCAGAAAGAATGGAAGCTGTTTGTAGCTGTAGGTGTAGCAGATGAGATGAACTCTGCGTTGACTTCTGGCGGAGGGAAAGAGGGAGAATGTGTGAGCGGTAGGCTAATCACCCAGCCCTCTCGTCGTCTCCTCATTACTGTATGAGCGCGTGGCTGTGAGCGAAACCTACAGAAAGATGCATTAATTATTGAATCCCCTCCCCTTCTTTGATAACCTTTTCATGAAAGAGCAGTCGGCTCATAGCAGGCAACATTACCCACAGCACTGCAAACCCATCGGAAATGCGTATCTGTGTGGACGTGTGTTTTCATCCAGAGAATTGTCCGAACGTTCCAGGTGTTGACTTATTTATGTATACATTTCTATTTTCCTTTACAGGTTTGAAGATGTCCATGTTTATGTTTTAATTTGCATTGTACTTTATCTAGTTATTTTTATTTGAAGTTTTTGCTTCAAGCACTACATTGGCTTACTTGCACACGTTATAACCGCTACATAAACATGACAGACTCTGTGACTGTATTCGTATTTTTATCCTTCGGGGTAGAATCCGCTCTCTTAAAAAAAAAAAAGCATTAGTCTTCGCACCAGGATAGTGTGCTTATGGGTGAACCACACTGTTCACGTTGGTGCCGCATGTGAGTGTTGGACATATTTTCCCATACAGGTGTCAATGATCCCACTGTGTTCAGTGGCTTCCAAGCTTCCATTTAGAAAAAGTGTCATACATAAATGGCTTGCTATGCCTTGTCCCCTTTTCATTTTTAAGTGTTGCTTGGACAACAGCACTCAAGGAAAAGACCAAGCATCCACATTTTGTGGCAAAGGGGCAGCTTTTCTGTTAACCAATACAATACCAACAATAGCCATAGTAACCATTTCACCAAAACATTGCCCCAGGGTTTGAAAGGTGTTAATTATTGACCTTGGAACTGTGTAGGGTAGACCTGGGTCAATTGCGAATTTTAAATACTTTAAGTTTAGATGTCGGTAAAATTTGTACAACACTCCTGCAGATCACTGAGAATGTTACTAACTAAATGATAGAGGTGTATGAAAGACTCATTTTGGTATATTAGTGATAATAAACATTTATTTTAAAATTGCCAGTAATCTTAAGGAATTTTCCTGGTGTCTAAAGTGTTACATTTAAATAAATTATTTGACCCAGGGTTGGTGTAGGTCTGTGCTGCTCTGTCATTACAGGAACGTTGTTACAACATTGAAAAGCTCACCTTCCCCCTCTATCCCCCCTCTTAGGTGGACCACCCTTCCACAGAAGGCCTGCCGTCTCATCTCACCACCAACAGTCATCTGAAAAGGAGGTACTGCCAAGATGTTCAGCACCAAAAGGTTAGTGTTCTTGCAGTTGTGTCTGTTGTGTTGTGTTTTTTTGTCCTCTATAAACATTTGTCACAATACTCCGGCCGTTCTAAACAACGATGTCTGATGTCAAATGACATGTATTGGTTGGGTGTTTTGATCTGCTTTGTCTCTTTGCTTGGGGTCATTTGTGACTGGTCATTTAGGTTCAAACACCAGACCTTCATTCATTTTGGTTCAGTCTCATTATGTTAAATGAGAAATATCATAACAAATATAAGTGGATTTCAAAAGGACACTTTTTTGTTTTTACATACAAAGAGCTTGTGATGATGATTACTGATACATTGAAGTTTGTTTCGTAGATTTTAACCCATGTGCACCATAGCAGTAAGTGGATTTGTTATTAAAGAGAACCGGCAGGTTGTTGCCATTGTCCATGTTCATATCCCTCCAAATGTAATGAAATGCTGCTGCATGGAGAATCAAAAGTTAAATTAATTCAGTCGGAGTAATCTCTTAACAGCGACTCATGACACACACGTGCACCCACATGCGCATGTGCACACAAACCGCTTGCCTTTGCCATTTGACACAAGCCTGCAGGGACTTTGTGTGTATCAGTGCTGATAATCGCAGCGCTCGTTTCCCGCGCGCGTTCTAGATACAGATGTTTGTTGTTGTTTTGCTTTGGCTTTGCTTGCACCCTTGATAAGGGAATGAAGTGACCTTTGGTGGTTATTTTTATCCAATCACTGGCAGACATGGTTATCACGTGGCGAACACGAGTTATCCCAAAGGGTCTTTAACCCATTCTGACTCTGAGCAATGGCACCTGAAAATAAATCAGCCCACTTCTCCGCGCCACCCGTTTCTTCAGCATGTCTTGCAGTAAAGCGGCACGTGGTCTGTGTGCGCATCATGAGAAGACGCACTTAGCTGGCGTTAAGGCATGCATGACGACAGAGCAGATGGCTGCTTTTCTGTTACATTCGTAAAAATGGTCATGTCAAGTCCATCGCATTAATAACTAACAAGTGGAATGGCACTGGTTTACAAATTTGTCATCGACAAGCCTACAGCGCATTGTGTGACCTCGGCAAATGCAAATAGCAGGTACCTTCTCTGAAGCTAAAAGCCAAAGCCATATGTTGTTAAATGACATTTAATAATGCTTTAATAAAAAATCGATTTCAGATGGAATTGCCTCCTTTAGTCAGAAGGAAACTGCCACACTGTTTTGGTTTTGCACCAGATTTGTAAAAATATGACACACGGGAGATTAAACACCTGGCGTTTATTTTTAGGCTATCGCATTCTCACACCTATTACAGACAGTGTTTTTTTATGTGAGCAATTTATCATTCAACACAACATATGTTTATTTAGTTTTCGCGTCTGCCGCGAACTGAAAATGTCCAGCAGCAAACCAGAGCTAAAGCCTGACATGTAAATCACCCTGTGGCGATGCACCATTTCTAGGCATTGGGTGTAATGGAAAAGCAGTAGCTTATATCAAAGGTTTTATACATAAACAACCTTCAGGGAAGATTATGCTTCACATATTTTCCTCTTGTTGGTGAATGTTCATAACCTGTGGCATCGGGTTCCATTTACAAATGACTCTCCAGATAGGAGAGAGCAGTATATCATGTTGCTGATGTACATTTTATTTTCCATTTTAGCTATTTGGCTGGGCTGGCAGTGTAGTGTAATGGTTAGGGAGCTGGGCTTGTAACTCAGAGATTGCAGGTTCAATTCCCAGGTGGGGCACTGCTGTTGTACCCTTGAGCTAAAGGTACTTAACCTGACTTGCTTCAGTGAAAATGTCCAGCTGTATAAATGGATTGTATGTAAAGAAATGTAAACTGTGTAATTCGCTCTGGATAAGAGCGTCTGCCAAATGCCTAAAATGTAAATGTGAATGTGGCTCATGGCATTCACGCTTTAACGGAAGGCATGGTGTCTCAAGGCAATATTTGATTATTAGATCAATTGGTCACTTCTCGGTAGATTAAAGTTTTGATTCCCTTAAATTATTATTTTGTATTGGATTTATTTTTTAACAATTATTTTATTGCTACTCAATTTGCAACAGGTTCATAAATAGACGTTCAGGTGCTACAGTACACATACAAAATATTGTTTGGGTGATTTTGGTAGGATGTAGATTAACTAGAAACAAAATGTAATCAATCATTTCATGTTAACAGATCTCAAAATGCAGTAATAGATTCTGACAGTAATTGAATAAAAACAGGGGGTGGTTTGACTTGCACAGCAAGTTTCAGAACACTCAATTGAATTTCAATTGAATTTCAACAGTATGTTCTGGACGGCACATACAAAGTGCTATGTACTGGTGATTATCCTAGCAGAATAAACTTGATACTCTCAAAGTCATACACTGTGCACTTTGCATAGTTTGATTTGGCACTTTGTTGTCGACATTGTTTACAAGTTACAAAATGTTATATGCATATTCTCTTTTCTCTCTTTTCTTCTTTTCAACTTCATGTATACTTGCTTCCCCCCCCCTCCCCTAGGGTATCTGTGCTTTGGTTCTGGAACATCGTTTCTATGCACCCCACACATAACAGCCGGCAGAGACCTACATTTTAAGAGCCCTTTAAATTTTGAAATAAAGTTCTGTAAAGTTTCCTTTATTTTGGCAGTGACCTGTATTTTTTTAAATGGGTGCAAAAATCTTTGAAGAAATGCTGCCTTGTTGCTATGCCACACATACAGTGTGAAGTGCTGTAGCAGACACTGGAGCATACTGATAAACTTTGGAAGATGGTAAATAGAAGATGTTTGGTCAAATGATTTGCCAGCAGTATCGCGCATGCAGAATTGCACCGATTTGTCCCGTTTGGCAACACCTCTGACCCGTTTTGAAACCAAAAGGACCCGCCCCGTGGCGATTCTAAAGCAGTTTTAAATCGCTTTGTCTCACCTTCCTGAGTATGGCTGCATGTCAGCCCGGTCTAGCCTGCGAAGGTGCCTGCAACCTCTCGTTATTTTTATTCTTGTCATCAGGCTTATGCAATTCCAGGCTGATGTATGGAGCATGTTCCCATGGTGTCCTCCTGATCCTCTGGCTGTCACCGCCGAACATTTTGAACGCTCCCGTCCCTGCCAAGGGATCGGGATGATGCAGATGTGCGGAAAAAACCCCGAAAACTTACCGCTGTGACTCCCAATGCTGAAATTACAAGACTTGCGTGCATCTGACTGAATGTGCAACAAAACACTTTTTTTTTTTTTAAAGCTGAACTGCTGAAGTAGCTGCTGAAATCTTTATCTTTAAGCCTTGGCTGCGTCTGGTGATTTTAATATCGGTTTGCATTTCCCCCAAGTCACCGAATCCTTGGTCGCTGTGCACACCCAGACTTTTAATTAAAACGCTTCCATGAAACTTTAATCAGCTCAACACCTGACATATTACTTTACCTTTGATTCTATTGGAATGAAGTCTTAGGCGGGGGCAAGAATAATAAATCGACGCCCTTTCTGTGGGAAACAGATTAGCGCAGCGTGGCTATGAGTTCATTTAGCGCGATGCCCACCCAGTGCTGTTGTTATTTTATTATAATGGATGGCAGATAGGTGGGTGTCTCTGGTCTAATCCTTCCTGTTTACACTCGCTCATTAAAAGGCAACTCGAGCACCGTTAAATTGAATCTTTCATTTGAGGGATTGTTTATTAAGCCAAGTTTGAGCAACTCATTAAAACTTTGCCTTTGCGTAGCTATAAATCTTGTTCAGAAAAAGAACCCATAATTCTCTTGGAGGTTTATGGAATTTGTATGTGTGTTTTTTTTATACCAGAGATAAGCTGTCCTCTAATAAGGCATCCTTGTGTTTACAGTAGAGTGAGCTGTTTTAGAAATACCCCCGAGGATGTACCTCTCATTATTCGCCCATCGTCCTCGATGTCGACATGGCCCTCTTCCGATCTCTGCAAATAACAGTGACAGTTTTGTACACATATTGCTTTGGGCAGTGCCCGTTAGCTGAATTTGGCCTTCGCTTCCAACCCAACACTACATTTCCTCTGAGGGCTTTGGCCCCTACCATAGCTCTTCAAATTACTTACAGCAGGTCTTTGCGAAAAGCCTAACTAATGATTCCTCTCAGACGACAATTTGTGCGAGACCGTTTTGGATGCGCAACTAAAGCTTAACGACTGACAGCTATACAGCATCTTGATCAAAGTAAAGTATTTTAAGCAAACGTGAAATGGTCAGCGACTGCCAAATCTGTGTTTGTCCGTTTTGAAAACACGCTAATGTGGAAGTCTGTCAGACTTGGAAACATAATTGCTTTCAGTCTGGACTTTTTTGTATTTGTGTGAAGGCAAATGAAGAGTAAATAAATGTCTGAATGTGTTTCTAATACACTCAAATTATTTCTGTGTCTTCCCATTAGTGCATTTCCATTGAAACTACTGTTTTGTTGTTCATTTTTTGCGTATGAGCTGGTTGTCATCATGCCCCAAATTTACACACATTATGAAACAAAGGAGTTAATTTATGACATGGGACCAGATGAACAAACTGTTTAACGAAGGACACGTTAATTTAGAAAATGTTGTTCTGCATAACTTGTGAGTGCGTGTTCTGTGTGTGCATTGTTTGGGTATCCCCCTCAGATTTTGACTCCTGCCTCATATTTAGGTTAGGAATATACTGTTTCTTATTCTTTAGTCATAAATATATTACAAAGGGGTTATTTGTAGATTTATGAATTATGTATTCAACATGGTTTGGGTTTGGATTATGCCATATATTTCTGCACGATGCTATTTTGTATTGTCTGAGGAATGTATTATCTTCTTGTGTGTGTGTGTGTGTGTGTGTGTGTGTGTGTGTGTGTGTGTGTGTGTGTGTGTGTGTGTGTGTGTGTGTGTGTGTGTGTGTGTGTGGGTACATGGGTGGTATTGTGTGTTTTGGGGGTCATCTCACCTCCCCCCTGCCCTTGGACTCTTACTTCTACTAGTTATATGAATGGAATGGTCTGGATATAAACTAAACATAAATCAGTTTCTTGAAAGAAAAAAAAGCCTGTTTATTAATATAATTCTGTTTATTAATATAATTCTGTTTATTAATATAATTTGATGCTGTGCCAGATGTTCCTGTTACTTCTCAAACCCCGGGATGCCTTCAGGACTTTGGACAGTGGTTGCCTCTCCTACAGAGGCTGATGGGCAACCTCAGGCCTCTTCTTAAGGCCTTTTGCCCATTGCCCTCTTCAGACCTGTTTATAAAGGCACAGTTTTCTGTAGCATTTGGGGAGGAATGAATACAGCCACTGTGGATCCACTTGTGGATCTGTTATGTGTGCGTTTTTGTTGTTCTATGTAGCTAATGTCCCACTAAAAGAATAAAGTGGACTTTGTCCATTTTACTGTGCACCTTTTATGCAGGCAGACACGATGGCCACCTGGCACTGTGTCACAGGTAGTAAAGAATAGTCAGGAGAGATTTGAACCAAGTGTCAAGAACTAATAATAAGATTTGTGCTATTCTACAAGATTTGTGCTTATACACTCAGCTTATGAAATGCCAGTGCGAACATAGTGATTATGGAAAGGTTTGACTTAAAAAACATTTTGTAATCGAATTTGAGCAATGGACATCCTCTCTTTTTCATCTCAGATATGTGATGTTAAATTCACTCTACCGCCATTACAGTCAGTGACCTAGTGCCAACCAAACACATTAGTTTCATCCAGTAAAAATAATTGTACTTTACGAGATAAGATTTCCGCAATAGAGGAAAATGTGTCAATGCACAGATAAAAAAGCTAGTAAAAGAAATGCAATTGGAATGTTATTGTTGTGCCATTTATTTTTTATTGATTCCCAGTGAAATTTTTTATTAGCGGTCTCAAAATGCCCACATTTTAAAAGGTCACTTTAGCGAAAGCTTTGGTGCACTTTTATCAGTCAAGAAACTGAGACTTTAATGAGAGTGTGGTTAAAAAAGTGCTTGTATCATGGAATACCACATTTGAATACTGTCTGGTTTAAAATCCTGTGGTGAGGGTTTTTGTTCTAAACCTACAGTAGTTGTCTCAAAAACATACTGATCTTGTCCTTCTTTGGGTGTGATTAGCATTTAAAGGTCTCTTATCAGCATTGTAGCTCAGACATCGGTAGCTTTGTACTGTTAAGTATGCATACATAGGAAATTAGAATGAATGCTCTCATGAGCATTCAGAGTTGAACCCCATGCAATAGCATGCAGATCAGGTAAGGATTGGCTTTAGCCGATCATGAATCTGTGCAGTGAAGAAACGTGTCTACACTATACTGAATAATTGACCTCAGTCAGATCATTCCTATTTTCTCCCCTACATTACATTTACATTACATAACATTACATTGCATTACATTACAGGCATTTAGCAGACGCTCTTATCCAGAGCGACTTACACAGTTTACATTTCTTTACATACAATCCATTTATACAGCTGGATATTTTACTGAAGCAATTCAGGTTAAGTACCTTGCTCAAGGGTACAACGGCAGTGTCCCACCTGGGGATTGAACCTGCAACCTTAACGTTACAAGCCCAGTTCCCTAACCATTACACCACACTGCCTGCCTCTGCCCCTCTGCCCCTTCATGAATTGCGGGCTCCCGAGTCCGGCTGAAATACGTTGTTTTTAGCGTGCCCTGTGGTCCGTGCTGAGTCCTGACCGTGCCAGTGCCGACAAGTCCCGGAGGGCTCATTTGTCCGTTTTGACCTACAGTTTTCAGCGTGGTGAACAAAACAAAAAACCATTAGGAGCGCACCTCTCCCCCTCACACAGACCCACATTAGGAGAGCACTTTGACCATGAATTGATAATGTACTTCTCTCTAGGGAGCCCTTTTGGATCTACAAATTATAAACAATTTATCCCTTAAATAAATCCATTAATAATTTGGTGGCTATGAATGTATTAATATTTTTTCCAAATATGTTACAAAGTAGATGACCATAGAAATTAAATATGTGACTGTGGCTTTAAAAGGTCCATGGGAGGTCCATCTGCTCAACCTCTGCTGTACAGTCAATGCACCAGAAACCGCCATTCGTCAACGGCATTGCAAAGCACAGTCACATCTCCTTAGCAGGTCCCTGTGTTTGCCTATTGCATATGTAAGCATTATGTCTTGAAGCAGAATCTAGGCCTTGGGAGATTGTCGGTCTTTGGACAGCAAAAACAATATAGTGGCTCTGTGAATGGTAAGGTCATTAACTGGTGAAACATCAAGATCTGGTGGTGGGTGGAGTGGGATGTGTGGGTTGAATGTGGAGCTTTTCTGTCTGCGCTGCATAACTAGCAGTGAAGGTAGCCAGAGAGTTCTCTCTGAGATGGAGAGTGTGAGAGAGCATGTCTCCCCCTCACACCCCCCACATTAGGAGAGCACCTCTCTCTCACACAGACCCACGTTAGGAGAGCATGTCTCCCCCTCACACAGACCCACATTAGGAGAGCACCTCTCTCCCTCATGCATACACTGTAAGAAACCGAGAGAGTGAGTGTGTGAGCATTTCAATTGAAATTTAATTGAGTGAGTGAGTGAGAGCACGAGTGAGAGAGAAAGTGAATGAGTGAGCATTGAAATTAAATTGAGAGTGGGAGAGGGAGAATATATTGAAGAATATAAATAGAAATTAAATTGAGTGCTTACATGAAAGTTCACTAGTGCATTCAGTACTATTGATTGGTTTAGGTGTGGTCACATGACTGATGAAAGGTGGCTTTGTCGTAAGAGAAAGAATATGAATATTAAATACATTTGGAAGTGGATGCAGTAATTAGGAAATGGCCCACTGCCGAGCTCAAGTGTACTATATTAATACAAGACAACCTCCTAATTGAAAAGATTTGAGACCCTAATATGCTGACCCGTATTAATAATGCAGGAACCAAATTGCTTTAAACTACTCTGATTTTATTTAGCACTCTCAAGAGATGTAGCCAGAATGAGTGAGAGCAACAGAACATCCAGTTATTAAAACATGCTGTTCTCAGGGAAGAAAAAAACAACCTTGCATGTAAATGAGCTGCTTGTTCATTATATTTTCATTTTTGTATATTCATTGACATTATTTTAAAAAACGAGATTGAAAAATGACATGACATACTAATCTGATTTGAACAATGCACAAAATGCCCCTAATTTGCATATACAAATTACAGATCAGATGGGCTATTTAACTGCATCCATTAATCTGAAATATTATTTCTGAAGCTGATTTAAATAGGTGAACAAAATGTATGTATCTTTTTCCCACTTTCACTCCACAAGTCATATGCACTATTAAAGTGATTGTAAAATGGGCCTGTATTCAATCTTCAGTGCTGTGTGGCTCTAAGGATAACAAGGGCCGTTTGTTTAGAATGAATGCCGGCCTTACACTCCACTGTGCTAATAAAAATGTAATTCAGACCTCAGGTGTCTATGCCAGCCCAAACCTGTTTGATTTTAACTGGATTCACCTGCTGTATCTGAACCGTTCCTGTCACTCCCTGTCCCTGTCAGTGACAAGGTGCGCCAGAGAGGGTTTTTTCGGTGAAACGAGGAAGAAAGAAAAGTCAAACTTTTGGGATCTTTGCATTCCGCCTCTGCGTAGGAAGTAGCAGGACACGCGTTCGGCACTGCCGCGCTCCGTGTCCATACTTCAGGGCCTTTAAGGCAATGTAAAACCTCTCAAACATTACACAACCTGACCTTAATGCACACAGCTGTCACCAGCGCTGACAAATGTCCCGAACCCACGCCTGGAAGTGAGCACTCAATCCCGGAGACGGGCAGAAAGGCCATTTCTTTGCCAGAGTGCCTATGCCATTTTTAATAACAGGCTCTGCTGTGCGTATATAAAAAAAGGCGCTTCATTTCCCGACTGGAGTCGCAGTCGCCTTTTCTCTCACTTTCAGAAATCCCGCATTTCGGCCAGGGAAAGCAAATCGGGATAGTGACAAACAAATGTGATTTCTGGAAGGGCTGCATTGCAATTTCTAATTCCCCTCCCCCTCCTTGCTTATATCATTTATATTATCCTTTATCCAGAAGCGAAGGGCATGTCCTCAGGCAATAGAACGATCTGTAGAAAGGTTGAATGTCGTCTGTGTTTTTCTTCAGTCGCCGTGCAGTCGAATCGGAGCTGTGCATGGCCAACAGCTAATGCAATTTTCATGCAACTGTATTTAGGACTTTTTACAGGATTACTTTTCCGTCTCAGTTTCAGACTTCAAAGAGAGGCTTGAGCACCGCTGGAGGTATTTTCAGAATAGCAGTGCTGCAATTCACACTGTTGTTTGTTGGGGGACTTTTTTCCACCACTGTTCAAAGTCTTTTAATGGTTCCTGGCATATCAGGCTTTTTGCAATCCTTTTTATAATATTTCACCGCACCATTTTCCTTGTGCGAGTATGGCACTGCCTCTATAATGAGCGAGGCAATATTGAGTTTGAGCTGAATTAGGATTTCCTTTCTTTCTTGGCAACTATTTTGTTTTTCGAGTGATTGGCATCCTTGGAAGGGCTTGCTTTAGAATGTGGAAGATTCAAAGTTGTGAAATTACTTGCATTTTTGCCCAGAGTGCACTTGAAGGTGCTTTATTTTATGTTGGCCTACTTAAATAGCTATCGTTTCTCGTACAGTGAAAATCCAAACTTTGGTAAATTCAAAGACGGCAGTCAGTGTCTTTGTGAAACTTGCAGGGCAGGGTCTTTAATTAATGCAATTTCTTGCCAAATTTTCACTCCATTTTATTTACAAATGAGGTGCATGAAAAATGTTGTTCTTAAAGGTCCGGGAGAAGTGCTGTATGAACCTGATGTGTATTGATGCCTACAGTATAGAGTAATGACTACTCTGATCATTATTGCCATCTTTTTGTATACCTAAGGTTGTAGAATACAGTAGATAGGCCTCCAAATAATGCTGTAAAGCTTATCAGCAAGATATACTTGAATGTTCCAGTAATTTTGTACAGTAGTTGTCATTCAAAATGGTGACCCAAACTGTACAACTTTGTCCAGTTTAATCCACTGGATAAGACTTGTTTTGTTTTGCCATGTAGCAGTTGAACTTCACACTCTGCCCACTATTCACTCGCTGGAATTGTTCATATTTAAGCATCCCATTCAGCAATAGATGTACAGTGTAAGTAGTTTAATTCTATGGACGGGAACACAAATCCTCACTGTGCAATAATTTAACTACTTGACACTGCACTACATTACAATATTTTACTTTGGTAACGTTCATTTTATGGCTCTGAATCTCTGTTCCAAATATTTTTTATAACCAGCCAATATAAATATCAGGAAGGGTACGATCACAATAACGTTTGTCACTCCACTCGTCTTTTACCGTTGGCGTGCCCTTTATCCTTGACAATGCTGAAGCACAGCTCACGGCTGCTGTCCTCCCCACTCCGGGAGAATTGCACCTTTGCAGTCACGTGTAAACAAATTGTCCGCGGCTCGGTTGCTGCGGTAGCCCTCATTGGCCAGTGGGTCACGGCGGCTCAGGAGACTGGGAGGAACGGTGTCTCGTTTCCCCAGCGGAGCGGAGCCGTGCCCCAGCCTCAGAATTACAGGCAGCGCACGCTGCTCTCTCCCCCGGTGCCAAGAGTTTAAACGCTGTAGCAGCCAGTCCCCCAGGGCCCAAATGTCCTAGGGTAAGCACCTAGGAAGAGACAAATTAATGCCTGATTTCATTAGTTGCATTAAACACCAGCCGTTCTCAAGGGCATCTGGAGGTTAAGCAGTGTGGTATCAGGAACTGAAAGAGACCATGGCCTGGCACTGAGGCGAGGAGCAAAGCAAACGGGGAAATAAATGCTCTTTACACGTGCGTGCTGTATTCCCTTAAAATTGACTTTGTTCAGTATTGCTTTTCAGTCAATACGAGAGAGCTTTCTACTGTTTAATCTCCGTAAATTTAATATATATTTTTTTAACCTCTATTTGTTTGTTCACGTATTACTATTTATTTTATCATATCCTACTTGTACTGCAGTCTTGAGACCTATAAAGGTCTCAAAAAAGAGAATATATAGGCGAAATAACTAATAAATAATGGTGTATGAATATATTTTTTTATATATGCATGCCATACTCATTATAATTGTTGTTGTTATTACTACTATTATTATTGTTATTTTTGTTGTTTTTGCAGTCTCCTACAGTGCTGCTTACCAAATGGCAGCATAGTAAGTGAAAGACCTTTCAGTATGTTCTGCAGAAGATCTCTGGGAGGGAAAATGTGTTTGTTGAGCAGGGTAATTGGTTGTGCGTGCGATACAGAAAATCACTCTTCAGAGATCTGCAGACTCTGAACTGCAGACATATTCCGTCTGCCCTTTCATCCCTGGGATCAAATCATTTCATATCTCATATAAGTACAGATTAGAGCGTCACAGCAAAGGGCTTCTGACAGACGTCTGTTGCTATCTGGGCAGATGGGAATGCATGGGGTATCTCGCCATTATTGGTGGAGGTCAATGTTTCACATTATTTCTTCTTTGGAATAAAACTGGCCCAGCTCTTTTCTGACTGGGACTGGTTTGAATCCTGACTGTCACTCTAGTCTGCTCACCATGACCAGATTTGAGGCGACGTTGTGTAAGATCCCTCCTGGCACACCTTTGTTTGTTCTTGGATATGAATATGTGTATTTGTAAAATGTTTAAAAATATAGGTCCGCATCAACCTTTATTTACCATGCGATTTTCAAAGTTAAGCCAAAGAATTGCGGACATAATATAACAACCACTGAAAAAATGCACCTTATATTTAGACATTTTGCAGACGTTCTTATGCAGAACAACTTACACAGTTCTACATTTCTTAACATACAATCCATTTATACAGCTGGATATTTGCTGAAGCAATGCAGGTTAAGTACCTTGTTGAAGGGTACAAGAGCAGTGCCCCATCTGGGAATCGAACCTGCAACCTCTGAGTTACAAACCCAGTTCCCTAAACATTATACTGCCACCTTGTTTGTGGCTCCCATAACACAATAAAACAAGGCAAAATATTGAAATAAGGCCCAAAACATACATTCTGCACGTTATAATGTGTACAGATTATAAAATGGCGGGCAAATGTTATAAGATGCACAAAACCGCAATTTATGAGAGGCAGTTTAGGTGAGCCATTAATCCGTATTCATATTTTATGTGTCCGACATACTGCAGTTGAGCACGGTATTTGAAGGTCAGTTTTAACAGCACAAAGTCTTAACACAAAGTGCAAAGTCTGAACCTCCAGAGGTTTCGAGACAAGCCCCTGCACCAAACAGGAAACACATAGAGGCTTTATGAATGTACAGGAAATGGAATGCATCTCAACCTTATTTTAACATTGGAATATCCTTTTCAGCTCCTCTTATCCTTCACAACTACAGCAAATAAAAGAAACAAGCTTTAAAGAATGCAGCTTTGCCATATTTTTGCAGTTGCTGCGAAGAACTTGTGAAAGAAAAGGAAAGGATTGACCAACCAGAGGGCAGAAGTAAAGGCAACAAATTAAGTGGTGGGTTGTTGCTAAGCACATGGAAATGGGGGGGTGTGAGGAGCTGTGGGAGCACACCTTTGCACATCACATCCTCTTCAGCTGCACTGAGCCAGCATCTATTTTTACCCCCCAAAACACCAAGAGACGACCAGCCAGCCCAAGTGACGTAATATGTTTCCAGTCAGATGGAGTTGCTCTTTCTCTCCACTGGAGATAAAACCTGGAGAAAAAAAATCTAAACACACAGCTCATGCCAGGGCGATGTACTCCTTTGTTATTCAATTTCATATTTTCCATTTATAATTCCAGTTGTAATTATGCGGCCCTCAGGCATCCACGTGAAATTGAATTTACAAAGCATGCTCTCTCGCTTGGAGGTGTTTGTTTTTAAAAGGCGCACTCTTTTGCAGAACATATGTTCTGTCCTCTAACTCTGCCACTAAAATGAATAAATCTCTGTTTGTCGACAGTTGGGTGCTTCTGTATCTCTGGTGTTTTTTTGTTAATCCTTGTGAACTCTGATTCTTTAAATGATGACTGCCGTGTCATTCCGGCTCTCTGACGAGACTACTGCATAACAGGTTTTGACCACACCACCCGAATCAAGGAGTGGATCAGCCCCCAAAATCACACAAAATCACACAAAATCACACAAAAACACACACACACACACACACACATACTTAGCCATTGATCTCTCTTCCTGCTTGGTTTCACTGCCATCGAGGCATGTTTAAATTATTCCTGAATGTACCAGACTGCAGACATATTAAAATAAACTGCCCCTTTCCATTAATTTTCTCCCGGAACAGCAACTAACAAAATTCAAATGGAAAGTTATCCCACTGTTCTGAGCTCAGTTCCCACTGGCGAGGTGTGTGACTCATCACTGAGAGACTAAAAGATGGAGAGACAGAGAGAGAGAGAGAGAGAGAGAAAGAGAGAGGGGGGATGGACAGATGCTGAAAACATATGCACATTAGATGACCAAATAATGTATACATATTACACACACACATGTATTTATTCTTTACCCTGGATGGTTTTACCAGAGATGTTGTCCCCTCCCCCACCACACACACTACACACATCCGGTAAATGCAGTGAGATGGGTGACATATTGCCTCTCACCACCTTCATTAACACTGGGGAGCGAGTGTGTGCTGAGTCGGCAGCTTCAAAGGCAGGCCCCGCCTTGTGTCACGTTCACGTGGGCAGCAAAACCTCCCCGATCCCAGAGGTCTCCCCGGGGAAAGGGTCTCATCGCAGGCATGGGAGCCCACAAACGTCTTCCCCTCATGTTCCCCCTGCCCAGGGCTGCCGTGCGGGTGGTGCAGAATTGAGGCATTCATTTTTTATGCGCTTCTTCTGCATTGTGGGACTCGTTTGAGCATCGGAGGGCGAGTCTTGTGTTCCCGATAGGCCCACCGCTGTGGCCTGTGCAGGCTGTGGTGCATGCGGTGAAAATGGCTGCATGAGAAATTACCCAGAGATCCTGTACAGCAGGGGTTCCCAGTCCGGGTCCTGGAGAGCCGCAGGGTATGCTGGGTTTCGTTGTTACTCAGCACTGAAGTAATTCAAGTATTTTACACAGTTAACTCCTTCCACCCAAGGGCCGTTTTTGCCCATTTCCTCCTGGTGTTCCATGCCCAGTCAGTCCTTGGAGGTGTGAAGCATGAGGAGCAAACCCACGTTCTTGGTGTCGTATGAAAGGAATTTTCAGAATTAGCAGAGGAAGAAAGATGCAATCCATGACACAGATTCTGCAGCAAACCAGCAACATCTGTACAAAGAGATATTTTGGTTTTCAGTAAAGCTGGTTGGTGGTGTCCTCTCGGTGTCCCACACATTTTCATTCCCTTTCCCTTACTGTCAAACACATTCAATTACAATAGGGGTAAGTAGATGCACACTATTGGGACATTACTCTCTAACTTGCCTTTTTTGGTAAATGACAAATCAGTTGCCAATTGAACCCAATTACAGCCCAAATACAATGAACTCGATTACTTTGTTCACTGAGCTGAATGAATCAGCTATGCATAAAAATGCACACATTTTGTATGTCTTGCACCATTAGCTTCACTGTTTAGAACATAAGAACATAAGAATACACAATGACGAGAACGGGCCGTTCGGTCCATCTAGGCTCGTCATGTCCTAATCTAAAGGGTATCTAGAACTACAATTTAGTAGGTAGTGACCAGAGAATGCTGATCCATTGCCTCTCAAAGAATTTATAAAAACTCAAAACTTATTGCATTCATGGACAAAAGTAGAACAAGTCCTTTTAGCCCCATTGTGCACAGCTGTAGCAGACCCAGATGAGTTGTAAACACAGAACCACTTCACATTCACTGAACTTCCAGGCGGTCTTCATCGTGCGCCCCCTGCAACGCCTGCCAGTGGGGCCTTTCTCCTTGCAGGCAGGTCAGCAATGTTACCAATGGGGATAGGTCACGCAGCTGGTCACCTTGGATACTGGGACATTTTCAGTTTTCATCACCGAGAGCGGTGCTTCAAGAAATTGGTCCTCAGACGTGGAATCCAAGCTTGAATCATCAGACTGCGATTCTGACGGGTTGCTCTCCTGGGAAACAGTCTCTGGGAAAACGTTGGTTTTCTTGGGAAACTTGTTTGGAAAGCTGTTTCTTGCGAGAAGCCTTTGCGTCTTCTCCCAAGTGCCTGGGGCGTGAAGAAAAACTGTGCTTTATGTCATACAGGAATTGCACAATGACGCCTTGTGCTGGTTGTGCGTAATATTGGGGAAAACACAATTTTGCGCATTGCGAGAGCAGAGAAAATGGCCTGAGATATCAACTCCTTTTTGTTTAATCAGATGACCCAATTTGAAAATGAGGATAATAACTGGACCCCCTTTCATGTGAAATGGTATCATCCAGACATAATGAGATATTATATGCCTCCATAGTCTGTTTTGGCGAAACGATGATTTAATTACCATATTCATTTGAATATTTGTACCGCTTATGGGATGGTGCGTTGGATGAGGCCACCTCTCCTCACCTGGTTTCTGCCACTGCTGTACAGTAATAGCATCTGGACAGCACAGCAAATCTGGGTTGTTTTGGCCATTTCAGTAATGGCTTAAAGCCCACCCTAACAGCACCTATGCAGTCATATTACATAGGAGCTTTCCCTGCATTAATGAGGGTATCCTTTACTAATCTCTACATTTATCCCCCTGCGGGGGGGGGTAGATAGAGTGTGCTGTGGACAGGGTCTACTCAATTATAGATTTGCAATCACTTGCACCCTAGATATATCAGGAATGTATCAGTAACTTAACAAAACCTTCTGGTCTTGCTGTATGATGACCAACATATGGCTCAATAAGTTTATTTCTTAGAAAATATTTGTAGGTAGGGCTGTCGGATGGTGTGTCAAGCCTAAGCACTCTTTCTCAATACAGTGATGTGCCCCACAGTCTGGGATAGAATCCTAGGATTTGCCCAATAGCGCCTCCTCTGGTGGAATGGGGCACCTGCAGTCTGCATGCACCAGCTGCGTTGTCCAGGACACGCACTTAGATCTGCTCACGTGAATAGACGGAGGATGTTGCAGGAATGGGACAGGCCTGGGTCAGGCCTACAAACTGGACATTCCAATATGGGAGAAAAAATAAATAAGGAGCATGAAAACATGCTCAAAAAAGTGTTATGAGTAAGTTTTACAGTCATTTTAAAGGCACCTACTGCACCGTTGTTCCATGAGAAAGTAAGACGCAGAATGAGATATAAAGGCTTAATGATATCAGCCTCTGACTTGGTTTGTGCTGAGAACTGTACGTGCAACTAAACACTTTCCTTGGGGGTTCATTTTTCAGATACTTATTGACTTGCCATAAATCTTTAAATTGATTACGGGTTCCAATTATATATGTGTGTTGAATTGTAGCTGTTAGTTAAGCCACAGAGCAAGAGCCCTTGGGGGCTGTGAAGCAGTTTCCAAAGACAAGAGACACAGGACTTCTTTGTAAGTTATCTTCTGCAAATTGAATCTCATGCTGTATTCATTTTTTATTTGTTTGTAAACAGTAATTTTGGTTTAAACGCATATTACACACAGGTGACTGCTAAGGCAACACTTTAATGAGGAAATGAGGAATCCTTTAAACTGGTGCAGTACTGCGAGTGTCTGTTGGGGGTGCCATGGCTGGTACCAGCGGATAGGCTTGGCCCTCCCCTTTGGAACATGGAACATGATGTGGCTTTGTGTATATGTGTAAAAAATATTTCTTTCCACATGAAATGAGAGTGTGGGTACAGTCAACAACTGTATTTACATTAGGGAGAAAAATCACACCAGTCCTATATTTTCACAATTATGTAACAGTTTCTCAGCCGAAGGTAGATGACATTGTCTTCAGCGAGGCTTGATGAATGCTGTGTTCTTTAACCCCAAGCGGGGCTGCAATAAAAGCCGAAAGGCAGCACTGTAAAATCAGTGAACCCACGACGGCGAAAGATGTTAAAGCCGGCAGTGGTTCCAGTCAGTCCAGAAGAACTTTCCGTGGCAGAGCTGCCCGATCGAATGTGACATGTGACAACTACAAGCACAGCTGCCTCTCTCTGATGTGACAGTGCTGTAATCTGGTTTATACAAATGCCTGCGAGCCAGAGGGCTTATTTTAGCCAATAAACTGTCTTGGCTCCTTTAAATGTTTGCAGTTTGCAGTATAAACTGTTCTGGACAAACTAAATGCATTTTTTTTTAAAGGAACTATGCATCTTTTTTGTCAATTATAGCATGACTAGTATATTTGGCCGATTAGTCAAATATAGCACTTGGAATATATAGTTACGTGTTTTTCTTTGTGGTGTAGTTTTGTGAAAGATTTTCATTTTAAGAGCAACAGTGATAAAATGCTGGATGTAAAAATTAGTTGAGTAAAGCCTGCTTTGCATGAGTTTGTTTGGCCGTGTGAATCATTGTTGCTGAGGATACTGTGGAAATGCTGAGAGGTGGTGAGATGACAGCCTATGTCTGATCATGAGAGCCTATGTCTGAACCATGAGAGCCTGTGTCTGAACCATGAGAGCCTATGTCTGATCATGAAAGCCTGTGTCTGAACCATGACAGCCTATGTCTGATCATGACAGCCTATGTCTGAACCATAAGAGCCTATGTCTGGACCATGAGAGCCTATGTCTGGATCATGAGAGCCTATGTCTGGACCATGAGACTATGTCTGGACAATGAGAGCCTATGTCTGATCATGAGAGCCTATGACCACCTATGCCTGGCTGCCAGGATCATGTGACTGCTTTCTTCCGGTGGAGAGCAGAGGGGCACAGCTACACACAGAGGCCGTATTGGGTGACACGTCACATGTTGTGACATTGCCAAATACTTGAACCAGGCACGACTTGGGTTGGTTTCATTTCTATCGATGTAGTTTTTCCCCTCAACGTATTTTGCCAAATTGTGTATGTGCTATTTTAATATTATATGTAGACATCGTTCCATGTGTTTTTTCGTGATTCTGTTAAATTCTTTCCATCCGGAAAAATCTGAGGTAACTTTGTGGTTATTCTCTAAAACTCTTTTGGTGTAGTGCACAGTTGCCATTGCAGTTACAGTGCTTGGAATAATACTGTATGAACCATTGCTGTATGACAACATCATTTGTACTCATTACCGGCTATGGCTGCAAGGTGTTTTGGCACAGGCGAATGCAATTATGAAAATAGCCTTAGCGATCTGTCAACACACCTGTCTCTGTCTTTATCTGGAAATGTGTTGAATACATTTTTAAAAGCAAACACAAAGCACACACACACATTTTTGAAATATCTACAGGAACATTTATGCTTGGCAGAAGTAACTATACCAGGTCAATTGTGCACTTTGCCTTTTTGTACAGCTCATTCAAAATGGAGAGAAGTCAACTGGCTCAAATATTCACAGCATTGACTGTTGCAGCTCAGACCTACATCTATTCAACTGGAAGCAGAAAGCCGGCCTTATCAGTTAAGTTGGGATGAGAAATGTAGTACTAGTGGAGGTCAATTTGAATAATTTTTGTGCAAAAGCTGAAGCCAAATGAATGACATTAATTTATGCTTGTTATCTACTGACATATTTGACATTTTAAACATCACACAGTTTAGTCATCAGCATTGTGCAATATTCTCCAGCTCATGGACTCCAACGCTTTAGGACATGCTCTTAATTATCATGAAAGGTCATTTGATGTGGCAGAATATACTGCAGTCACTTGGTTGCATAAATAAATCAGCTGGGAAGAATCGGTCGCATTCCCCTTGGCCTCGATAGCGTGTTACGTTGCTCACATGGTGCTTGTTTAGGAGGCATTCCAGCAGGTTAAATTATGGTTTAGTGAAAGTTGATGTCCCTACTTGGCATTATTAATCAGCCTTTGATTTGTAGATGCATGTGCCTTAGTTAAATTCAACAGCGAATATTTTAACCTGATTTCCTGCACTTGCCATTCTCCTTCCTTCAAAGGTGCATTAAAACGGAGTGGTTCCATATATACACTGCAACGTTTGAAAACTGAGCGTGGGTGGCTCCCGGATAGCTCCGCTCGTTAAGGCACTTGCTGTGAGAACAGGCTTGGTGCCGAGACGTCGCAGGTTTGATTCCCGACTGTGACTTTAGCTGACTGTGACTGGGGGGCTCACAGCGGCGGGGCACAACTTGCCCACCCAGGGATGGTCCAGGTTTATGCCACCCAAGGGGTCTCCAGGACACCACTGCATTAGTTCCTCCTGAAAAATGGTGGCTCACGGGAGAGTGTTAGGTTCACGAAATTCAGAAGACCTTCAAAGAGGATAGAGAACACTTTTACCAAATGAGAAAACAGAACATTCAACCAATTTTCAACAGAGTTTATTTAACCAAATGCATTCGGGGTTCACTGCCTCCCTGCCAGGCAATGAACAAATCATTTCCGGAGAGAACACTTCTTATACACAATAGCCACCCCTAGACAGATGCCCTAGCCTCGCCCACTCACCAGTCACAAGACATTTATTTTCCCATCTCTGGGAGAACCTCGTATCTTTTGGCAAGGCACACTGCTCTGACCTTGACTGTCGGTCAGCTACCCATGCAAAACAGTTCCGCAAAACGGTACAAGTATGTGAAGTTATTCAGAAACAATTTTTAAACACGGAATTTCTCTATCAAGAGTGCATGCTCCATCAGCAGTGCTCCTGGCAAAAGTGGCACGATTTGGGATTCCAAATTGGAATTGGAGGAAAAAGAGGGGGAAAGAAATTGATAATTTAAAAAAAGAAAGAAAAAAAAGAATCCCATTCCTTGTTTTCAGTTATTTTGAGGCTGTTGAGTAGGAGCTAGGAGTATCAGGCTAGTGCTTCTGATGAGGCAAACAGAGGGTTTTATTAGTGTCTGAACAATGAGAAGTCAACAGAAAACAACTGGCTGGGGTGTACTAAATAACTGCAGAAAAGTTGCAACCCTACAAAAAATAAGTAAACTAAAACAAAAAAATTGTGAAGGCCTTCATCTGGATGTGTTTTTAGTTTTTAGTTTAAAGAGTGTGGTGAATATTCTGCATTCTTTTATCATATATTTTTTTGTGGAAGCCCAATGTCTTGATTGTTTGAACACAGAAGCACTTTAATTTGTTCATTAGGGTGTACTAAACAGAAAAACACTTTGCACACAGCTTGCAGCAATCAGATCCCCTGTGACTGTCCCATTGCAATGGCCAGTATTTCTGAAGCTCAACCAGAATTAAAAACCACCATTAATTTCTCAATTTTCTAATATTTAAATATTTTCTTTTGAATGCAATCACTGAAAAGGGCATATGTGTAGTAACAAAGCAATCAGTGGCTTGGTCATTCATATCTTGGGTGGGTTGGACTGTTTTCTTTTGTGGAAAAAAATATGAGAATTAATTGAAAAAATCATTTCACGAATAAATACGTCAAATAATTTCAAGTCAGCTTAAACACCCCAAATTGTACATCAAGCCCCATTTTTTTTATTATTTACATTCATTTATTTATTCGCTAGCTTAGCAGACACCCTCACACAGACAAACATATTGTCCATTTATACAGCAGCATACTGAATCACTTCAGGTTAAGTATGTTGCTCAAGGGTACAACAGCAATGCTCCACCTGGGATTTGATCCTGCAACCCCTGAATTAAGAGCCCAGTACCATAACCATTATACTAGTCTGACCCCCCTCCATAAATAGACCCTTGCAACACATTTCCCTCATTATCACATTTGCCATTGAAAAAAGAGCCAGCTTTATCTTGCAAAATGCATATAATATCCTTTCTTCCCATCAATATTATTTCCTGTGATCATTTTTCCCCATGCTTGTGTGCTCCACTCATTTCATATTTCACTCGTACGTGCGGTCATCTGGCGCCTGCCGCATCAGATTAATTGGCCGCTAATTATTTAGTGATCTCAGCTAATGAAGACGCATTGCTCCATTGTGCCTCAACTGGAAGACACGCCGCTCCACGTAATACGAAGTCACGCGGACGTAATGGAACCCGCAAAGCTGTCAGCGGGGACTTATGTACAATGCAGGTCTCTGTGTAATATGGGGGTGGGCTAGAATCACTGTGCTCTAGGTGATTTTCAGTACATCATTCCAGTCTTGTACATCTCCAGTTGAACGTGTCAACTGAAAGTACACTGTGTCTCACTAAGATGTTACTGCTCATGGGCATAACTTGTCATTAATGACTGGAAATATGATAAATTATGCTGGACTGTGGCCATCCCCAGCTGTCCACATAGAGAGAATTGAGAATTGCTTGAACCTTGTAGCTCACATTCTCTGCCCTTAGGCAAAGACCAAATAGGTACCCTACTTCTTCCATCTGTGTCACACAAAGTGCCAAATTTCATTGTTGTTCCTAAAAAAGAAAAAGCTACTGCAAGCTACCTTCCATCTTATTCTCGTCGACAGAGCCCACGGTTTTGAAAATGGGGTAAATATGAATACACATTCAATGTTAAGAATTTGTCTCTACCTCAGCCCCCGAAGCATCTCAATAGCTGCAGCCAAATGTCACATGGTGCATTTTGCAAACTAATCATCAAATACTTTTTGTGTAGGTAAAAAATACAAAAACTCTTGAGAGCGGTCCTTTTATTTCGCCAGGTTTTTTTCATCCTAATTGCGATTACATGTGCGTAGCATACACTTTGTGTTGCTGTCCTTCACTCCGGCCTTGTTGAGGAAGTTTCATCATCCATCCTCAAGCATTTCTATCCTGATGGGAGTGGTCTCCTCCAGGATGACAATGCACCATCCACAGGGCACAAGTGATCACTAAATGATTTGATGAACATGAAAACGCTGTAAACCATATGCCACGGCCGTCTCAGTCACAAGAACTCAACCCAACTGAACACTTGTGGGAGATTCTGGAGAGGCGCCTGAGACAGCGTTTTCCTCTACCACCATCAACAAAACGAAGAATGGTGTTGCATCTCTCCAACAGAGTTCCACACACTAGTAGAACCTATGCCAAGGCACATTGAAGGTCCTGGCGGCTTGCGGTGGCCCAACACCCTATGAATGTTTATGTTGGCGTTTCCTTTATTTTGGCAGTTACCTGTATCTCAGCCACGTGTGAACCGAATCACGCCACGGAGTGCATCGGTCGGCCCGTGTTCTCGCTTGAGGGGCAGAAAAAAGAGCGAATTTCAGTTTGTCCTCTGAGAAACATAATCTCCCTCCACCCGAGACCTTCAAAGGAAAACGACGCCCCCCATCGCGAGACGCGGTACCGCAGTGCACCTTTACGGCCGTCATGGCCGCCACGCGGGTCCTGCCATGGAGCTCTGTAATCCCTCCCCTCTGACCGCACGTTTAAGAGGACGCTGTTCAATTGTTTTTCCCCGTTTATTACACCACTGTGGGCGGGTATTGCAGATTTTACTGTATTGTTTACGCAAAGATGGAACGCTATGATGTTATGAAGGGTTTTACAGCTCTGTGGGTGCTTGGGGAGGTGGCAATGGCCCCTTTTCCCATTTCACACTTCATCTGATTAAATCTATCCTACTTCATCACCCACGCATGATTTATGTTGCCTGGCACAAGTGTACAAAATTCACACATTCTTGTCCACACAGTTGGCTGTAGATGAGAGTTAATCCATTGCCTTTACCAGTATCGGTGTTAAACCGTGCAAATTGTACTCTTGATAAATTGTGATTGAATATCTCCCTGTCAGTTAAAGAAAAAAAAAGGTAACCTCTCTTTATGGGTGTTTTGAACATTTAAACAGTCATACCGTATGTGTACATCAATACACATTACAGTATGGACCCTCTCACCCAACCCTCCATCCCCCCATCCTACTCTTGGAGGTGGAAAGAAAAGTAAATGATCGAGAGAAAAAAAGGTCAATTGCATTTCTCCATCCTCTCCACCTTTTGCTTCTTTACAAATGTCTTCACTCTCTCCGAAGGCTGGGTACACCTCAAAATATTCCCCCTGTAGGGCCTCTTAATGTGGTGTGGTGGGTTGGTTTTATTTAGATGTAGTTGTTGGGTGTGTGACATAGACACTGTTAAGTTGCAAGCGGCAGGACTGCTTGAGCCGTGCTGACGCACGAGAGGCGGCCATTAAGTCAATGACACAGATTTGTATTCAGAGCTGCTGTCTGAGAGAGCCATTTCTGGGCAAAGACATTTTTCATGTAGTCCAGAAACACCGTTATGTTCTGGAAATGGCACAGAATACAGATGTCCTAGGCGGCGTTTCGTTGTTTAAATATTTCTGGCAGAAGGTGTTTCTCTGGAAGGTAAAAGCCAATGAACGGGTTGAGCCACACAACCACACAACGTGCCCCAGAAATACACAGCAGTTCCATTAGCCTGGTAGAACGTATAGAAATAGAGTATTTATTACTGGAGCTGCGCGCTTTTCATGAAACACAATGCAGTGCCCTCCATGTTGACATGTAACATGAGTGGCCAGTGTAAAAAAAAATCTGTATAGAATTCCTGTACTTTGTGGGACATAATGTTGGGAAATCATGAATTGAGCTTTATAAACAAGGTAGCCAGAAGGTATTTGGTTTTCATTAGACTTCTCTGCCACTTACATACAGTACATATAAAGCCTGTTGGTCTCCATGGAGAATATTATAGTTAATGTATGTTGCACATTTATGCAATTCTTCACCTTTGTGGTTAATGAATGGATGGTATGTTTACAAAGTTTTTGGCAAAGATGCAATGTCAGAACAATGTATTCCAGGGGTACTCATCTAGATAATATTAAAGATGTGTGGGTGTAATCTCTCACAAGTAGAACAAAGTTAGTGCTCCCTCACCATTTTAAGGAAGTCTTAACCACCAGCCTTAGCACCAATTAGCTTCAGGTGTTAGTGCATCTTTACTGCATTACCATAGCCATGTTTGGAATTTTGCCAGGCCACAGGGGAACCTCCTGCTCTCCTAAGTGCCATGGGATCTTTAATGACCACAGTGAGTCAGGACCTCGGTTTGTCTCATCCGAAAGATGGCGTCTCCTGTAGTACAGTGTCCTCATCATTGCACTGGGGCATTGGGCTTATCTTTGTTAGGTCAGAGGGAAGACTGCCCCCTACTGGCCCACGGACACAACTTCCAGGAGCAATTTAGTTTTCCCAGGAGGTCTCCCATCCAAGTACAAACTAAGCCCTCACCTGCTTAGCTTCAGCAATTCAACATGAGCAGGGTGCATGGTGGTCTGACTGCCTGCTGGCTGCTCAGTTGTGAATATGTGGGACAGTGGCACTGGCCCATCCTGCTCCCTTACTCTTACCCAGATTAGTGAACCCCTAGTCCCTTGTTCTACTTCCTCCTTGTGGGGAGGGCTAAGAGGGAATTAATCATTCCTTGAAACAGAGGAATAAGCAAGATGCAGTAAAATCCAAATGTGTGCCAATAGTGACAATGCTGATAGTTGACATAGGGCTGTAGGTTGGCCACGGTTGGCTCCGGACACAATTTTAGAATGAATTTAAGAATTTGACCAGGAAGACATCTGTAGAGATTTATATGTGAACACAAACATACTTCAAGGAATTCGAATTTAGATCTGTTTGTGCACTGTGATGGACTTGTGCCATCGAGTAAAAGGGATGCGATCCACTTCGCAGTGCATTGTGGGAACCGGTTGTAGACAGGAACCGAGTGACTGGGAAGCATTCCCAGTTAGAGAATGTTTGAGATTTATTCAAGTTTTGAATCATCAATGAATAATGCATAACTTAAATGTATCAGAAAAGCAATGTGCATGCTTTGAATGCTTATGAGATTAGGGGGAAAATGTATTGTTACAGGGAGATATAAGCCAAGCAAGAATATCTCACCCTCACATCAGAGGCTGCAAAGGTGTGAGGAAACCCAAGATTTTGCCTTAATTGAAATTAGCCTCTTACTTTTCAGTATGCATACCTCCCGAAGGTAAGGAATCTGAGGTGACACTACCCTTCATTAGGCAAAAGTAAGTCTTCCACCTCGGTCACGACGCCTTTTATGCGGGTTCCAGACACCATAGCTGGCAGAAGCAGAAGTGTAATCTTGGAACAAAGTTAAGTGTTTCGCTGCGATAACATATAGGTCTCAATAACACATAACACATACGATCTCAGATATCAGACACATGGTGTGGCACGCTGGTGAGTGGAGTCCGCTGCTCTGCATGCATCGCCTGCTCGCCTTTTGTCGATGGGAAGATGCGGCCCACGGAAACCCGGTGCTGTATTTGCTGGACCAAAGGCTGGGGACTCATTTGCACAGACATCACATTTGACAAAGCCCATGCATGCGGTGGGCGTGTTCAAACAGTTTCTCTGGGTTTCCATTGTCATGTTAAATGTCACGAGAAGCACGGCAAATATGTTTGAATATGTAATGGGCCGCCACTTTGCTCACATTACAATAACAAAAGATTATCTCGCCATGGAGCATTACACAACTGTGTGTAAGATGACTCAGTCTCTGTGCCCCTCTCCCTGAAGTACGGCCCGTCTCGTGCTTGTCATTGACAAAGGATGTCACTGAATTAATTACGCAATTTATAGTACAGCCTTAACAGCCACAGTTAACATTTATTGAATACAGTTCTTGCAGGGATAGACATCAAAGCACTTGTACCTGTGTATAATGACCCAAGTAGTAGTAAAATCTTGAGATAATGGGAGCTGCATTAGCAGATGTGATCATGTTAACAACAGTCATGCCATTAGTATGTATGCAGTGAGCTATCAATATAGGCTATGAAATAAAGGTGTGCTTAAGAACCAATGTGGGGGAGCAGTGTCAAGGGAAGATTGATGTGACATTGATTTCCTGCAATCTGTTTGGTCCGAGCAAGTTTCAGTCAGCGTTTGTTATAGGTCAGTGGCTGAGTTGCCTCGAATCGCCACCTCCGATTGGAGCCCCGCCCTCGACACCACGATTTGTTTGAATAAATAACTGACCGTTGGTTTATTAACAAAGCACATCCCCGGAAGTTGGGCAGACTTATCTCACGTAATAAAGTCAACTGGGTCTGACGAGCGGAGCTGCATGGGGAAGTGTGCGGGAAGTAGCGCGTGAGCGATGGCAGTGTTCAGAGCAGGAAGGAGGGCTCGCAGCTCGCAGCAGCACGGCCGCACCCGGAGACGAGATGTGGGCCAGCGTTCGCTGGAGGTCATGAGCCGCAGCAGAAGCTTCAGCCTGCTCGTTTGGTGCATCTCTCCGGGAGGCAGTATGCGTGACATTATTAGTCATGCAAAAGGCCACTGAGATTACCACGACGCATTGCCTGGAGCACCTTCCCACTTTTCACTGTTTGTTTGTGTCTTTCCTTATGTTCATCTTAAAGTTGGCTACCGTTTAGCTTAGCGTCCGCCTTTTACTGGGGCATAGGTTGCTGCATGTTCTATTTTCTATTTTGGTTTTAAAATATTTTTCAGTATTTTCATATTAAAGACCTTTTTTCTTGAAAGACATCCTCTCCAGTGTTGTTCATCACAAATTATCTTGACTTTAACATTTAGTTCAGAAATGCCCTGGTAGCTGCCAAAATAAAGGAAACACCAACGTAAAGCATCTTAATAGGGCGTTGGGCCACCACAAACCACTAGAACAGATTCAGTGCGCCTTAGCATAGATTACACAAGTGGCTGGAACTCTATTGGAGGGATGCAACATCAGAAATTCAATTCTTGGTGTTTTTACAATTGTGTAAAAGTACAGTATGATGCCATAAACAGAATCAATAAGTATTACAGATCTAGCTGTGCAGACACAATTCTTGAGATAATCCTCACATCACAACATAATCTCTCTCTCTCTCTCTCTCTCTCTCTCTCTCTCTCTCTCTCTCTCTCTCTCTCTCTCTCTCTCTCTCTCTCTCTCTCTCTCTCTCTCTCTCTCTCTCTCTCTCTCTCTTACAGACACACACCTTCACAAGGTTACAGGAACGCACACACACACACACACACACACACACACACAGTTTTGGAAGGAAACCACGGTAGACTTTAATCTCCTAGCCTCCACCCGTTTCTCAGACCCGCTGCACACCGGCAGCGTTTAGTTAGAGCTCGGCAGGCCGTCCGCAGACAGACGCGCGGCGAGTGACGCAAGACGGTGACTCATCTCCAGATGGCGGCCGCTGCGCATGCCCTCCTCTGGGAGCCCTAATTCTCTCACCCCCCCCCTGGAAACGGATTAATCCCTGCACCCCCTGGACCAAAGCAACAGAGACCACCAGACACCCCTGGTGTGGTACAAAGCCCCACCCCCTTCATTTTACATTACAGGCATTTAACATTTTTTTTTTAAGATGCACTTATCTAGAGTGACTCGGTGCATTAAGTGCATTTAAAATGGCAAGAATAATCACAGCTAGAGCCAGAGATCAGTACAGCAGCAATACAAAACATGCCATCGTAGACATGCACACCACACCTACAAAATGAGTATATATAGTGCAGTCTGAAGACGTGGGTTTTCAGTCTCTTGCGGAAGATGGCCAGCGATTCTGCAGTCCTGACCGAGTGTGGATCTTGGTTCTCGGACCACTGACCAGGCCCTCTCCTCCTCCCTTCTCTTCATCAGTGAGGGTGCGTGTCCTACCCCCCCCAGTCCTGGACCCTGGCCCAGACCTATTGGACCCTGGCCCAGGCCCGCTCATCTCCTCAAATCACTTCTCAGGTTGCAGTCTCTGCCCGTGCCAGTGGCCCCGGGTCGCCCTGGGTAAATACATTAGCACACTGCCCCACTCTCATGAGGGCAGTCACATGGGTCGATTTCCCTGCGCTTAACTTAAGCACTTTCAGAGATCAATGCCCATTATCTCCGCCGAGCAATGGAACCTTCACTCCAAATAATTGGGTACATTTTAAATGTTTGATTAAAATGTTTATAAATTGTGGCACCTTTGAGGTTAAATTACATATTTTCCGCATGCAAATTAGGATTTGTTTTCACCATCTTCTCAATCGCAAAGATGCCAAAGCATTTTCCGAAGCTCTGTTTACGATGCTCAGCCTTGAGCAGGATTTGACCGTAAACCCTTCAAATTCTCCAGCTCATGCTAGTTTAAATTTAACGTTCTCCATAGGAAAGTGTTTGTCATTTTAAAACTACGCCCAGTCACCCAATTAAAAGCAGACAGTGTCTAGCTCACCATGTCTGCCAAAGTGGAGGATACTGAAAACAGCATGCATGCTGAATGTAAAGATGGAGAGTGCATGTTCGGTGCAATGATATGACAGCACGTTGAAGTCTGCAGCTTCACAGAACATCCACAGGAGCCAGTGTGGAGAAATGAGTTGTGCTCATTTTGTTTTCTCTTAAAAATGTCATATTATGCTCTGTCAAAATAGCCAAAGACAAGCCACACCCCTTCTCCACCCCACCCCATTTTATGTTTGTATTTATCCTGTTGGCCTGTTGAATGTTGATGGTTGCTGATGTGTGTTTTTTAGGGGTGCACTGATATATCGGTGGACTATCGGTATCGGACGATATTTGCCTTGTTGACTGCTATTGGCTTATTGGTCGATAAAATAACATTTACTGATGGCAGTGGCTGATAATTATCCATCGGTTTGTTATCAATCTGGTCTAAATGTTCAAACTTTAATGGAATGGCATAATCTTTTATTTACAGGCTAAACTGACTGAAACCACACCTAATTTACTCCTCTGAAGATGCTGTGATTGACTAGCTATCATGAGCACTCTGGCACTCCACGCAGTCTTGCCCAAGATGCACTAGAGCTGTGTGATATGGGCAAAAATAATTTTTTATTTTAATTTAAGTATTTTTCTTTGCATATATAGATAGGTGTTGGCGTGGTCATTAAATGTATTTGATTTTATAAGGTGTGTCTTGCTGTATATGTGGAGGCTTTGGAAATAGGGAATCACACCCAAATATTTATGAGGATTTACTTATTGTTTCACATGTAACACTATTGCATAGCTATTTGGCTTTCTCTGTGTCAGTACCAAGATCCCAGTTTCAGATTCCATGTTTCCTGGGTTATGGCTACACCAATTGGACAAATTGTGTCTTAATCGGCCTTGGCACATTCTGTATGGAAATGAGTTCATGTGATAAGTTTAGATTGGAGAAAATAACTTTCCCATCTGCCTTTTTTTTTAACGTTGAACAAGTTTGACCCCCATCCATGCATCACATACAGTGAGATGTATATGGTATGTGTATGTGTGTATGTGTGTGTGTGTGTGTGTGTGTGTGTGTGTCTACAGGCAAGGTTACGGTATCAGGGGCTGAATTTTCTGCTGTCAGTTGCGATTACGAGCAGCGCGAAGCCAAGCACAACGGCAGCGGGTGGGACAGCTCGCGTGAAACACTTCTCGGACGTGTGGCAGTCTAACAAGCGAGAGCAGAACCTAAACCATCCGAAACGTCACTAATGATTTCCTTACACTCACATGGATGAAATCTGAAATCCTGAAAGTCTGTTGAACATGGTATGATTGACACTGGGTCCTTGCTTCGCTGCCACAGGGCTGTTTCAACCTGCTGTCTATATCTTCTGGTACAAGGAATGTGTGAATACAGCACATGTGTCTATCTATCTATCGATCACTGTGCATGTGTGTTATATGTAGGGGTTATTTACGCCAACTGAGGATGGTACTCTATATTAAATTATAATAAATTCTATTTTTTTTGTTTTATTATTTCCCTGTGGGGTTTGTGGATACTTAAATGTAAGTATTCCTGTAAGTACCTTACCATCCCATAAATAAGAACATAAGAGTGTTTTATGACAATAATTAATGTTTGTGTTTGTGTGTGAGACCGTTGTGATTTAAGGGTTGTAAACTATATCATATATCATATTTATCAAGGGTAGGAATAAATGCATATGTGTATTTGTTTTTACATGTACTTGTAAACATGTGTAGCCTATATAATTGGTATGATAAACTGCATACAGTACATATTACCTTTTCATATTTTATAGCAGAATATCATGCAAATTAGGTCTGGATTTTTGGTGACAATGGTAGCCAAATGTGCATAATTTCTGGATGCACTCCACAAATTGTGGAATTGCCTTTCTATTTACAATCCTGTCGTCAGATGTACATTTGATAGCTGTGACCTCTCATATATAATTTGCCCTGCAGTTTTGGTTGCACTTTCATTTTTGGCCATTATTATTCATTAAGGATTAAAAAAAGAAGATTAAATGACTCTGACAATTTGAAACCTTGCTTTTGAGAGCTATTTTTACTCCCACCATATCTCCTGTGAAGACCTTTTTGTGTTTAAGGGGCATTTAGATCAATAAATGCAAAGAAAAGTTCCCCTGCATCAGTGGTTCATAGGAATTAGCCAGCAAAATCTTCTCCACGCAACACTGGAGAAGCAGCAGCTGAGTGATTTTTGCAAGATTATCATCCTCAGGGTGTCTGGTGCAAGTAATTGAAACTAAAAATAACTCTGGAGGGAACCAGCTGAAAGTTGACGATTTGTTTTGTCTGAGGCTTTTTCTCCCCCCCGTTTCTTCCAGGAAGAAGTGTTTGTTTGTCTCATGTTCTTTGGGTACCGTTTTAAATTTGACAATTCAGTTTGCTAATCTCGTTTGCCTCAAAAGTTGGAAAATGTCTGCGAGTGCAAATCAGCCTGGCGAAAAGTTAACCCAATCTCACAGGCACGTCACTTATCAAAGTGTTCAGAGGAGAAATAAACTCGGATCCTAGAGACGCGGAAAACCTCACTTGTCATATTGCTGTCGTTTTTGGGCAGGGCATAATTTTTGAGAGGGGATGTGTGTGCACGTATATTTACGGCCATTTGCATCCGCTTCGTACGAATGAAAATGAAATCGTAATCGTACGAATAAAACAACCCTTTGGATCAAGTTACTGTTCCAAAGACACGTAACATGGTGACAGCTCTTTGCATGAGTGCAAGGTAAAGTATGTACTGAACTGACAGGATCTGGACTCAGTGCCTGAAAGGTTGTGTCAGAGGCCCTGGTCGTGCCATGGTCAGATCTCTCCTTCCTCCTTAGGTGTGTGTGTGTGCGCGCGCGCGTGCGTGTATTTGTTTGTGCAGTCGGTTTGCGGGAGATGCTCACTGATGAATTGATTGTGGCAGATCGCTGAGGCAGAACCACCCCAGGGGCAGCAGAACAGTGGATGTCAGGGACGATGCCCCGTTCCCCCCGCCTGCCAACGCCTTCCCGCTCCCCACTTCCAGGAGGCCAGCAGGGCCTCCTCAAATTACCCTGATGGAATTAATCTCGGCAGTGAGAAAGAGGAGGGGTGGTGGGGTGGGGGGGCAGTCCAGAGAACAAGGACAAACAATGACAGGCCAGAGGCTTCCCGTGCGCCGTGGGGCCGAGAGCAGGCCAGCGATGCGTCGACGCTCCGTCTCGTCTCGTCTCCATTCGTCTCGGTTCAGCTCGGCTGGTCTCACCTCATCGCGGTTTGTTGCGGTTCAGCGACAAACGGTTCAGTACTGTACCTTGACTCGTCTGAGCTCGGCTCGGCGCATCTCAGCTCAGCCCCCACTCCTCTCCACTCCTCTCCCTTGTGTCAGGGGTCAGCCAGGCACGTATCCACTTATCCACTCTCGTGGAACTTTGCTGCTTCACTCGGGTGTCGCCGATGCACAGCGGCATTATGTTCGGACCACCTGTTGTTCATGCTTACTTTGGTTAGTGGCAGTGGCTTGGAGCATGTCCAGATTTGTGCCACCACAATGATTTGGGTTATTACAGGGGCGGTGGGGCATAAAATACCTCGTTCCTGTGTACAAGCCCAGAGAGCTTTCTGAGTTTCTAGGATATTAACCCATGACCTACTTTAATCGCTGCTCAACACTTCGCAGAGCACATAAAATCTCCCGGAAATGGTTTGCTCTTACTGAAATCTCAAAGATTAACTTTAGCTGGTTTGTGCAATTTACTATCAATTAGCTGAAATATAAATAGAGAAGAATTACACTAAGAAGCTTGTAATTACCAGCTCTTCAAACATCCTTACTGTGGCAACACCTTTCCACATACAAGTAATTCTCTTCCAATGCATCTCCTGTAATTAAGGTTATTTTCGTTGTGTGACAGGCCATTGTTCAGACATAACAGGCAGCATTACACAGGCAGTGTAGCACATGGTCTCTTGTCACAAGCCTAGAGCCTTCTCCACCCTGGAAACAAGGTTCATAGGGCTCACGTGGCAACCATTCGAGTGTCGGTAAAGGTTTCAAACCCTGGTTTTGTTTGGGGGTGAAAATAAATAAATAAACAGAAAATGCTTTTTCACAGACGCATGTTATTAAGGCTTCTATAATTTAGAACATGTAGAACATACTGAAAGATAATTTACTGTTAGCATTATTTTAGATTAATATTCACAACTGCTTCACTAAATCTGTTTTAGTATGAATGTCGGAAAATAGTTCCATTGAACGAATGGGTTTCTATTAATGAACAGATTAAGAACGGTTGCAGAAAATCCACACTGATGAATATTGACAAATAAGGAAAAATACTCACTGAAGACAAACCTAGAAGTGAAAATGTTGTAGAGGGAATTGTGTTTTGCTGGTATTTAGTTAACATCAACTACACTAGCAGTAGGATCTTAAATTTCAGGATTATTCTGATCAGTACTAGCCATCTAATATACGCCATTTAGCAGACGCTTTTATCCAAAGCGACTTACAGTAGTGAATGTATACATTTTTGTGGCTCCAGTGGGGATTGAACCCACAACCTAAGCGTTGCCAACGCTGTGCTCTACCAACTGAGCCACAGAGAACCACATCTTGGTGAAATGAATCCTTAGCTAACTTTATCTCTACTGCTGCTGCGTAAGTCCACGCTCCCAGCACCTTGTGTTGGGTTTGATGGTTTCGTGATATGGGACGGAGGTTCCCCAGGGCATGAGAGGTTACATCGGTGTTTGCCACTTCACTAAACGGTGGTGTTGCACCTTGGCACTTATTGTCAAACATCTTTCACTTCTTGCAGTTGACTACGATTTTGACTGCAATGGGTGGCAGTTAGGGAACAGAGCTTGTAACTCAAAAGTTACAGGTTTGTTTCCCAGGTGGGGCATCGGGAACACCTGGCACATTGTACCCTTGAGCAAGGTACTCAACCTGAATTGCTTCAGTAAATATCCTTCTGTACAAATTGACTGTATGTAAAGAAATGTAAAACTGTATGCATATATCTGTCAGGGCTTGGGGCTGGATCCACCTCGGCTCCGGCAGCAAGACAGAGCGGACTCGCCAACAGCTCTGTAGGGAAGGCTTCCAGTACACGGAGTCTACCTGCCGCCTTGTCCCCTGGTGATTTTGTGTTTTATAATTTTTCCGCATCTCTGGGGGAAAGCCAAATCCACAGAGGGAAAAAGTCCTACTCACTCAAACCACCAGGGGTGCCATACCCACATTCTCTACGGAATACATGAAAATATTTCAGAAAATGTAACTTCAGTAATCGGCATTGTGTTTTGTGCGCATTCATTAGCATGTAAAACTACTGTTTACTTGGTTTTAATGGGTCCAAATCCAAGTGTGCCAAATATAATTAGTCAGTGAAAGAAATATCACAGGACCATAGCTCCTTCAATCCTTCCTCATGGCTGCGATTCTGTCCCTCCTATCAGCATAAATTCAGATGGCTGATGAACACAGATTTTTCACGGCTCTCCGCTTCTCCATCTTGGACAGGATTTGTACCCGTTTCGCTCCAGATTGCACCAAAAAACACCAGAGCAGGGGGACCCCGGTTGGCGTAGTGGTCTAACGCACTCCGCCAGGAGTGCAAGTTGCCTACTGTAGTCGTGGTTTGAAACCTGACTGCGTCAATCTGACTCTTGCCGGAAGCCCCGATCGGGGGCGGTTCATTGCTGGCCTTGGGATATTAGCTTGACCTGCAGGATGGGTGGCGGGCTCGTGAGGGGAAGGTGAATCTAAATAAATAGAGGGTTGAATCGGCTACTACATTGGGAAAAAGCAGGGAAAATTAGAAACAAAAGTTTTAAAAAAACTAAAAACACCGGAGCGAGCTTGGCACCGCCCACAGCGCGCGGTTCTCACACGTAACAGTCTTCAATCGGCAATCGGCAAAAAACACGTCAGCCTCAGTCGGTTAGCATAGGGTTTTGCCTGCTCTCTCTCCGATTAAATGACTGATTGTTTAACAACATTGGAGCCCTGTGACCTCATCAGCCGGTGCCGGCGATCTGAGCAGTGGCAGATGTTGAGGGGGGCCTCTCCAAGCTCGTCCCAGGGCGAACAGATGCCCCGCAAGGGCAGAGATAATTTGAGGATCTGGCCTGAGCAGGCTGTGAAATATTTAGCATGCAGAGAACGGGGGGTTGGAGGGGAGGGGGCGGGGAGGGAGGGTTGGGTGTTGAAGCTTGTTTGAGGAAGGGCCCTACATTAACATTTCAAGGGCATCCGTTCAGTCTGACGTTTGTGTGCTCAGGGCCCGTGCCCTCATTAGAGCGGGCCACCAGTCTGAAGGTTGCGCATTAACAAATGAGCACGATGGCGGCCGGCTCGCCCCCCTGCCTAATAACAAGTCACGACACCGCTTCGGTCCACGAGATTACGTCGTGGCCTACCAGACGAAGATCGCTGGGGCCTAAAGGAGACGCAGCGTGCCATCCGGCGTGGTGTGTACACGGGAAATGAGTCATTGTTGGGCAGATGATGCAAACGTTCCCCCGTGGACGGTGTGTTTTTGTTTCATATCGATATTGAGACCCAGTGTGATACCAATCGGATTAAGGTAGCGGTGAGCTGAAAGTTTCAGACTTCTCACGGGTCGGAAGATGGAGAACGGGGCAGTTTTACTCCACAAGAGATTAAACATTAAATATTAAAGAGCTGATTAAAGATTAATGTTGAGAAGGGGTCAAAAAAGGAAAAGAATCAGAATCCAATTGTTTTTCTGGCCTGAGGTAATAACACCGAAATATAATGCTTGTGATGGAACCAAAGGCAGGAAATCGGAACTAAAAATCTGAAATCAGAATAAAATGGAGATGCAGAAGATGCAGCAGGTTGTCCTTGTTCATGTGGGTTATTGGCCATATTGGATTTCACTGAGATATTTAGTCATTGACAGAATAAGCCTTTTACCAGTTGAAATTTGATGAACAAAAAAATGTTAACCACAGGGATCAATTAAATTACAGCCCATCTGTATTGTAAATATTTTGGCTGTTTCCTCTGGTGAAATGTTTAATTAGATTTCATGTAACTCTGCAGAGAATATCCTAGGTCCCCTCTCCCAACACTGTCCATTATGTTCTTCTTATTTATTTTATTGTGTGGTATTTACTAAAGCTTACAAAATATATTTGGTGATATAAAATCAACCCCAAAATTATTCACACCCTTGATAAAGATGAGCAAAAATGGTATAAATGAACAATACAGGTAATGAGCTATAATATATGTGCATATAATTGTATTCTTCTATACTAAATGTTTTCCTGACAATGGTGATGGAGGAATGAGCTGTGCATGCATGACACCTCATCTCCAATAGGGGGAGCAAATCATTCATTTACTCATCCACCTTGTCAGGAGGACACATTCTTCCAGACACACAGAACTGTGTGATGATAAAAACAAAGGCAGAAGTCATAAAGATATCAAATACACAATAGTTTAATTATTAAGACTCAAGCTCTGTTAGTCATTTTAAGATGACCTGTAAAAAATGTTTTAAATACGATACGCTTTTGTTGATGTGCAAAATTCCAAAGCCAAAGTTCCCATGGAAATGTATCTGAAATTGACTGGGAATATACCAGAAACCTTCCACCCCTTTGCAACTCTAAGGGAGCAGTGTATATTGGTGTAACACTACCTGAAAGGAAAGCAACTCACTCTGAGAACCTTGCAGGAATGCTTCAAGAAAGATGAGAGAGAAAAAAAGTTTCGGTTTGGTTTTTTAGTCATCCCCAATCAGAGCATATTCATGGTGTTTAAGCATTCCGCTTCAGTGTAGTCCTTCTCCAATCACGTTCCGGATCTCAGAAACCCCACCAATAGGAGAGCGGGCCAGCCAAGGGTCTGTAACCAGAGTAACACTGAGAGAGAGAGCGACTCGGGCTGACAGCGAGTCACGCATCGTCCTTCCCGCTTGAGCACAACTCACAAATCTACAGGAGCACTGTGCCCCAGAGCCTAAACAATATCACATTATGAATCATACGATAAGGGTTTTTTCTGCTTTTCTGCTCCGTGGCGGCGCTTCTGTTTGCAAAAATGAGAGCCTTTCGCTTCAGGGACCGGTTCTGTGATATTGACACATTTCGCAAATGAATAGTGGCTTTGCCTCAGAGTTAATGTTCTGCATTGTTGATTTATGGACGGGCTTTGATAAAAGCAAAACTGCTGTCCCACTTTGTTGGCAGACAGTGTTAAGTGGTGAATAAATCATTAAACCCACGGTGTAACAGGAGACAGTAGTGTCTGGAGTTTATGTTTGTGCGAACGTGCTCAGAATTTTATTCAAACCTTGTGCTAAGTCAGGAGCTTCACCTCTGGAGACGTTTGTTGTTGTAGGGATAACTCAATAAACAGATCAAATAAGTTTTACCTTCAAATTCAGATATGATAGGGATAGTTTTGTCCTTGTCCTGTAACAATAATATGATCATTTTACCCTCCCCCAAATAATTGTATATGTTGTATGTATGTATGTTGTATGTATTCTTTATGTAGTTTAATATGTTGGAAAATGTAATTAAAAGATATTCACAAACAAATGTAATATGGTACTAATACATAGATCTTAGTTTTGTATTTTCTATGTAAATATTATGTATATATACATGTAAGTTCATGACCTACAGTTTGTGTTGAGACTGAGTCATTTTTGAGGTTGTTTTGCAGTTTTTAGCAACTATCCTGTTAATTGTTCATTTATTCCTGTTGGTGAGCTTGGAATTGCGTCTCACTGTTTGTTCCTCTTTCCTGATGCAGTTTTTCCTTGTTTGGCGTATGGCTTTTCTGTGACTGACGCACCTACAATCCAGGCACCAACTATTTGACCTCTTTCAAAATCTGTTAGATCACTCATGTTGCTTTAGAAAGTCACATATTAAAGTGTTGATTTTAAAACATCTTTTATATCAGAAACATATTGTTCATTAGTATTGATATTAATATGAAACATATGTGTAGACTCATTTTTAATTGCAATTAGGTTACTTCAAAATACAAATCCTTTTTCATTTGGAGTTTCCATTATTCTGTCTGCTGCCTGTATATATTTATGTTTGTGTGTTTATCTTGATATTTTCATCCATGCGTTAAGTCCATCAAAATAAATACAATTGAAACACTAAAAAGTAGAACATTAAAAACAATGATGTGCCATGGTAAATTCTGAGCACTGCATGGGCACTATCTCTCTGACATACACCAGCAACACACACACACACACACACACACATCTATAAAAACACAGGCACATTAGTGAATCCAAGCCTGACAGCATGACTGATTAATTGTCATAAATCATTTAAGCAGGCTACTTTACTTATATAATGTAAATCTGCAAATCTGTGACAGGACTCTGGGACTCTGAATGATGTAAGGCGATCTCGGTGGTATGAGTCAAATGGCCTCCATATTGACTGATTCTGTGCAAATAGCGTGCAGTTCCTGAAACATTTAATTGATTTATAGACTCCCTGATTCAGAGAGCTGCCTCGCATTCTCTGTTTTGACTTTCTGTTTGTCCGTTTTCTGGGTTGCCAATGTCAGGATGCAAAATTTGTTCTCTGATTTTCCAAGCAGATAACCGCCTTCGTTTTTTCTGAGACCAAGATCGAGATCTTATTGAACTTACAAGGAGGGGAAAAAAAAATCCTTACTGATTTGTGCCAACGAACGAGAGTGCGGATTCCCTCGCACCGCAAATATCCGTGCCTGCTCTTGTCGAGTGGCTCGTTGAAGCAGCTCCACGCTGAAGTCCACGGGAAATGAATCAGTCTTCTCTCTCTCTCTCTCTCTCTCTCTCTCTCGCGCGTCTCTCTCTCTCGATCAAAAGACGCTGCGTCGTTCATTGCCTTGACTGTTTTTTCCCCCTTGCTTTTGTACCAATTTGATGGCCAATTATACCCTCGCCCATGTCAACTATCCCTTTCCCTCATGCTACGAGTTCACTGCTGCAACGCCGGGACCGGAAAACCGACGGAGGCCTACTGAACCACCTCCTCTGAGACAGAAACCGCCAAGCCGTTGACTGTACACACGGTCAGCGAGCCATACTCCGGCACACAGAGTCGCTTGCTCGGAGCAAACTTGTACCGGCTTCCCTCCCCCTGTGGGCGGACAACCAGTCGCCGGCCCTGATCGAAACTCCCGGCTCAAACCCAGGCTGCAGTGGGCAACCTGCACTTAGAACAAGTGCGTTTACCAGTTGCGCCATCCGGGAGCCCCTGGAAATATTGATGTTAATGTTTAAGGTTTTCAAAGAAATTAGCTAAAAAATTTAATCGAAATGCCTTTCCTTCGACAATCGACCATTCCCTTTTGGTTTCTTTTTTTATTCTGTAATATGACCTTGAACTCTTGAAGCCTCTCCTTATTGCATGATTGGTTGCAAGGGAGATTCAAGGGATCCGGCCACGCCCACATGTAAAACAGTAGCTTCCAGTTTCGCGTCGGTGTGTCCGCCCTCCACTATATCATCACATTTTTCATTACCGCCACCTAGTGGTGTGCGAGTTACTGCATCTAGCGGCTGTATCGTTTAACAAAACACGCGCATGTGGAGAATAAATTGGCCTTAACAGTTATGTTATCAAAAATGATTTTATCTCCGTATATGTGCGAGTCGGGCACTTAATAACAGGCACATCGATGTCGACGGGCTTGTCCCGCAATGCTCTGCAGGGCCATTTGACACTGGAACTGCCGCTTGGGCATTTTGTGAGGGTAGGACAATTGATCGCCCCCTGCTTGCGTCCATCATCACACAGAGCTGCCCTACCCGCATTCCGGAGTTCAGACCCATCTGAAATCCATTACATCGCCAAATGCCAGCGGAAGCTTCATTAAAATGCGCGGAGAGATCGGGTTGTGGCTCTGGCGCTTTAGAGGCGCGCTCATTATTATTACGAAGGTCACGTAGGTCTGCCACTGTTTCTCTGGCACCCTTAATTGCCACCTAACTGGTTGCCAGTGTAATTAGTCATGCCAGAACACTGAGTGTTGGCCTTCGGTGAAACCCATTTTGGCCCTCTCAAACGCAAAAGCACTTGATGGTCTTTGTGTTATGAGAACTCACCCTCAAAGGCGTACGGAAGAAGGAGATAATTTACTGTTACACGTTTGAAAAAAACGTGCCTGACAACATGGCCCACTCTGTCCGTTAAATGACACCTTATGGCAGCAGTGGTGATACTAAATCGTTTCAAATGGAATTGTTTTTACAGCATCCAAAGGCAAAGTGAAGTGCATGTACTAGAGGTTGGCCAATATGGCCGTTTCATAGCCAATGCCCATACCAATATTTTGGAGGGCAGTCAGTCTGGGCCTGCTTTGATTAAGTGCTCCTACACCAGCCATATGTAAAGAATACAATATTATCAATTTAATATTGCTCTATATGTTTAGGTTTTCAGACTGCAGGGGTTAGTAACTGGAATTTTGATGTGCAGTATGTATAATAAATAGGGATTAAAACAGTGCTTTACAGTGCATTTTATATCATTTATTGACAGAATGCATCGGGTGACAGACTGAAGACTGTTGCTATCTGTAATCTGAGCTTGACTAAGTTGACACTCTGATGTCAGATAGTTTGACCCGCTCAACTTCTGGGGATATGCTTTCTCTTTTGCATTTGTGAAATTGGTTTCCTGCAATCTGATTGGTTCTACCAAGTTTTAGCCAGGAATATTTTATAGGTCAGTGGTTGAGTTTATGACATTATGACAGGCCACTGCACAGGATGAACTGTGATTAACAATTAATTTCATGAAAAATGAAAGCAGCTCAGCAACATACCCAAGAGTGACATACAAAGCATTGCTTTCAATTTGTGTAAACAATTTAAAAAAATCTTATTTCAAAAACACAATGGCATAGACGGCTACTTATAAATGGAAATGTAATGTCACTTTGTCTGCGGTGGGAGTAGTAAATCTGAATGATTTTAAACAGAACTTACGTGGTTTTGCAAGGGCACTTAATGCACTTTGGAATTGGCTTTTCCAGATAGGGAGGGCTCACGGAGAAGGAGCAGGTGAGTGGAGGTCACCTGCTGTCTCTTTCTCTCTATATATCAGGTTTTTCACGGCAGCGCTGCTTCATCACCTTTTCTCACCAGTTGATACCAGCGTGAGGCCTGAGGCGAAGCTGGGCCGCACCTGCGGTCGGGCACAGGTGCGCAAGGTCACTCAGGTGTGCAGCCATCGTCGCCCTGTTTCCACCTGGCTGCCCCCCAACCGACCGGGTCCCGAGCTGGCTTGGCAGTGTTTGTGTAAACAGATCTCCCGCCGCACGGTAATCTGGACGTGATTTAATTTTTGAAACCTTCAGCTAAAAGAGGGGGGCTTAATTAACTGCCCACGCTTAGCAGAGTAAGGCGGCCAGTCAGAATGCGTTTGCAGCCCTTTTGTTTAATTAAACGCTTGTTGCGGTTCGGGAAGGAATACCAGCGTGGAGTCGATCAAAAGCTTTCATTTTTATTGAGTTCGTACAGCTGTTTGAAAATATGTCGAGAATGTAATGACTCCTTGTGTGTGTGTTTTGGCACCGGACCAACCGTAGCCTTAACTTGAACTCTCCGTAGTTTTAATAGGCCAGAAAAGTTGCCGATGTAATGACCCTGCGGCCACAGTAGACCGTCTCAGGGGTAACGATTGAATGTTTTTCTGAGGGTGTTATGAAGTTGTTGCAGCAGCATATATAGATATTTTGTGTCTTGCAAAGCGCCTTGCCTTTTCAATGCGCCCCCTAAGCACTGGCTCTGCCCCCACGCTTTAATGGACACTTCATTGGAATATTGAAATGTACCAGAAAGCAAACAGGTTTTTCCCTGACTGATTGGGGCTTTATTTCTCTTCCTTATTGAGTGGTAGCATCTCTTCTCTGTGGTCAAATTGCTCCCCTTGCTCAAACCTGTTTGCATCAGTGTTTGTGTGGAGTAGCTGAAAATGAAGGGGTGGGATCTTACACTGCTGTTTCAAGCTGCTGTTGTTGACAAGGGCTTTTAAGAGCTAACACAATACCAGAGACACAAGAAAGGAAAAAAACACTTTTAAGCACAAGTAACGCTTCAGTGTTCAATAGACGGAATCCTTTTACTGCACTCAGTCTAGCCCACCTGTCTGCGGACTTCCAGCAGTCTTCACAAAGAAGCATTTACAGAAAGCTTTTTTTTTTTTTTTCTGCAATAACTGGAAAACAAAAACACACTGTCAGTTTGATAAGTTCAACAAGAACATGAATCAGTAGTTTCTTTGGGAGAAAGCTTTTTAAATGGGCCTTGATTCCATCTGTCTATCAACACTCCTTGTCTGCTTTTGCCCAGTTACATGTTGTTCACTGTATTTATACAGGAGCTGACATAGTGATCAATATGTTAGCCATATAAAACATCCCACACACCTGAGAGAGCATCATGACTGGCAGTATTGTAATGGGGTGAATATTGTATCATACTGGCAGTAATTACCCTTTTGGTCAAGCGCACATCCTGAGGTCTTAAGGGGAGGTTAACATGGGGAGCGTGGCATTGGATTGGCCGTACTGTGATGTTCCTTTTCAGTAGTGTTGACAGTTTGCAGTCCTTTTCTATGTTCAGGATCAACGGGGATACATTAATTAAGATGAAGCACAGCGAGATCGCTGATCAGCAGTTTTCAGCAGTCGGTTCCGTTGGAGATCTCTGCTCTCTTCCAGCACACCAGCAGCTGTTACTCGCTCAGCTTGTCTTTTCACATTTGGAGAGGGAGCCCTGTCCTCATAACTCTTTTTTGGGCCCATCTTATTAAAAATATGAAGTATTCCACAGAATGATATCAAGGCTGAAATCAGCATGGTGATGACGACGATGATGATGATGATGATGATGATGATGATAATAATAAACACAACTAGGCCATTCCCCATCCTCATCCCCTCCATTTTAGAAACAGGTTGTGTGTGAACTTGGCTCACTCTCTTAATTGCTTGTAAACTCTTGACCTTATAACTCATATCCTTTAATGCTGACCCGGGTCAGAGACAATTGGTCCAAGTGACATGTTCTGCTCTGCTGTCATGGGAATTGTCTGAAGCTGGGGCAGTGCTGGCCCAAGTAGGATTTTTAGGCATTGCTTCCTGGGAGAAAAAAGAATGTATTCTTGAAGAGGAGCGAAGATTAATCAAAGTACACTCGAAAATGTATCACAATTGCACAAAATGTCAGAGGGATTCTAATGTAGTATTGAACAGTTTCTATGGGTGGAGAACCATACTAAACTTGCCACTGCATTCCCTCTTTACCATACTTTTTACATACTTTTACCACTCGCTGTAACCCTGTGATCTCTAGCTCATAGTTTTTACATTCCTCTTGAGTTTCTGCAGGCATAAGCTTATATTGGTCTGAAGTCTCCTCTGACTGTTTGCAAACCAATTTTAAGAGAGTACAGTCCAAAAGGCATTGCTTCGGTCCTGCTGCCCTGAAATAAAAATCCCAAAGTAATGCTTTTGGTGAAATCTGCAAAATATTGATGACTTACACATTGAGTCTTTGTTTCATTATCAGTGCACGAGACATTTGTAAAAGTTGTGTGGAGGTAAATTTCAGTATCACTTAGTTAATTAGATTATTTTCTGCTCCCCAAAAAAGAATATACCCAAACGAAGAAGAAGTTAATTATATTTATAAAAAGCTTATTTAAAAAAATAAGGACATGATTCTTGCTTTTATGCAATTACAAGCATCCCACAATAAAACAGAGTCCTGGACCATCCTTAAAAAATACAGAAATGCTGATTCATGTTCCTTGTGATTTTCACCAGCCCTGTATTATTAAATTGCTGACTTGTGGATGGAAGGTTTGTAATATTAACACATGCTGTGCAAACATTGCCCTCTGGTTTCACACACACCGTATAGGATATCTGTCAAGGTTTGGGGATGTAGCAATTCTGTACTTTTAATGATTCAAGTATTTCATTTCTTATGATAAGCCGAACTTGATGAGCAAGCACTAATGCCAATACAAATGTGACAATATATATATTTTCTATTTGAATGCCCTTCTTTGTTCTGACAAATGTCGTTTTTTTGATTTCACAAATCTTTTTCATTCAATAGTTCTGGTAGACTGGCAATAGTATTCATAATGTTTGTAATTCAAATGTACGATGGCACGGATTTGCACTTTGCAATTGCTGAATCAATTGTGTTGCAACTAGTTTGATTGTATTAATGTTTTCAATTTAACCCCTGATTAACCCCCCCCCCGGGCAACCTGCCCTTAGAACAAGTGCCTTTAACAGTAGCGCATAGTGACACCCAGGGCCCCCACATTGGCATTTTTGTATCTGCAAACTGTACAACTTATGTTATGACTTATGAAGCTCTGAATAATTTTCCTCTACTCCACAGGCAACAAATTAATCTCCTTACACATTGACCACAGGTGTCCAAGGTCACATTGTGTTCCTGTTGTATTAGTGGTGGAACTGCATTTTGTTTTGTGTTTGGTTATAACTTTTTGTACTTTTCTTTGTGTTTTGTCATCATTTGGACAGACTGAAGAAGAAATCCCAGTCCGTGGATATTGGCACGCACGGATACTCCGCCCCTCTTGCAGCAGGGCCGCAACCATCACTGCTCAACAGGGGTTCTCCACCTGTTGCCAAGACGACCACATTTGCCGTGCAAGAAAACAATGCCACCAACTCCCAAAGATTCAGCCCCCGATCCAGCGAGCTACAGCGATGCTACACTATAGGTAAATAAGACCAGTTTGGATCTCCTGTGTCCAGTATCTGTTCCCCTTTAGGATATCACTGGCTTTGACCCGATTGTGTCTTTTCTGTGAGTGTGCCAACAGCACGGGTCAGTACATTCCATCTTTAGAAGGTTGTTTTCAGATCCGGCTCTAACAGTTTTTATTTTGGGATTTCAGACAGCAATTTGGAGGCGGCACGGTTGATTCAGTAATGGCCCAGTAAAGGCTGCAACCACATTCACATTGAAAGGATTTATAGTAAGATAATAGCTAATACGTTTTATAACTTTTACTGCGTTTGAAAATTGGAGCATTCTATTGTCCGTCCTAAAAAGTGGGATGGTGCCAAAATTGGAATTGTGCTAAAAATGTCCTTGGAATTTAAGATCAAAGCCCACAATTTGAGAACAATAGATTTTGAGAGATTAATCTGCTCTACTAATTGAGTAGAATTATGACCCATTTCTTGGTTGATTTTTGTGGTATGCTAGGGATAATTGTCTTGCTGAAAGGTCAACTTTTATTTCAGCATTCTGGCCACAAAACTTGCTGGATTTCATGATCCCATTGACCTTAACAAGAGCCCCAGGACCAGTAGATACAAAAAAAAAACATAACAGCAAAGATCCATCACCACATTTCACCGTAGGTATAGGGCAGTTTTAACATGGGTGTCCTCCTTCCGATGCAAAAACCCACCGCTGGTATGCATTTTGGTCTCGTCTGGCCACAACACCTGGTTCCAATCGAAGATCGGCATTGGAATTTCAATTGGAACCAGGTGTGTGGTTCAGCTACAGGAATCCTTTCTTGTGAAGCTTGATTGATTCTTTCTGCCAAGAACCTTTGATATGAAAGAGGAATTTTGATATGAAAGAAGTTCTATGCTGATGCTGGCTCCTCTCTCTCTATTCACTCTATTTCACTGTCTCTCATTTTCTTTTTTCTTTTTCTTTTTGTATTCATCTCTTGCTCTCGGTCTCTCTCCCCTTTTGTCCGTGACTGATATTTATTTGAAGGCTGATTATCTGAAAAGGCTTTGCTATAGTTAAAACAGAGTATGTTAGCAGGCACATGCAGGTGAGAAGCGCAGAGAGCATCTGACTAGCTGCTCATGTAAGGGGAAGAAGCAGAGAGAGAGAGAGAGAGAGAGAGAGGAGCCCTTTTCTGGCCCAGAGGTGTGCTAATTATACTTCAGGAAGCCCCCTTTAGGAGACTCTGTGGTGTGAGCACACCCCAGTGGAGAGTAGAAGGTCCCTGGGTGCAGGAAAAGTAATCAGAAGAGCAAAGGCTTGCATTCTTATAACCAGTCGCCCTGTGTAATTCCGGGCCTCCGGTGGCCTCTCCTGTTGAGTAAACTAGCTGCACAGGTCAAGGTTGGGAAGAGGAGATGCGCTGGGTATTCTGCGCACACAGTCGTGGCAAATGAATCACTTGGCTTTCCCCGTGCATCGCGGGGCTGTCGTGAGCAGGAGCGGGTGACGAATTACGACGGCGCAGATGGTGAGGAAATTGCCCGGGGCGACACTCGGGATGCGAAGGGATCGCTCATCGTCACTTATCCCCTCCGCATCCCGGGTAAAACACGGGCGTCGCCCGCTCCTCTAATGCAGGGCACGGTCAGAACAAGGGCAGGCCTGTGAGGGGGGGGGCATGGGATTGATCAGGCAGTGACCGAGCTTAATGAAGTAGTGACCTTATAAAGATGTGACCCACATCTGAATTGCAGATCTGAAGACAATGAATCTTCATGCCACTGTCAATGTCATCGAATGGGATTTAATGTGTGGTCAGCTCTCGACCACAGAGTGAGTGTTTGGAAAAGGAGAGAGAGAGAGGTGACCACTTCCTTCTCAAGCCTTCACCTGTAAGCTGCTGAATAATAGGAATGATGTCTAAGCATATTCACCGAGAGTGCTGACCAGTGTCTACAGATTTTGTTTCTTGCTGAGACATGAAACAGTATATTGTATGCATATTAAAGCGATGCGGGGCAAGAACCTGTGTTTATATCATTCATATTGGCTCTGGGGCGTTGGCTAGGGGGCGTTGTTAGGAACAACGCAAAGCCCCAAGCTCTGCCAATATTCATAATATAACACTGGTTCAAGTTCCATATCCCTTATAAAATGGATCAGTCCAGAGATATCCATATAGACTTAATTTAAGACAATTTTAACGGACTATAAGGTGTATTCTTCCACTAGCAAAGCTATACGGTCACTAAGCAACGATAGTTACATTTCTGAACTTCACACACATTCACACAGGATCTTACTCATTTTGCTGTCCGTTGTTGTTAACAGCAATTTTCTTAGATCATAGTTTTATTCTATATCAGACACAAGTTGTATTTTCCTACCTGACATGTTTCGACGGCAATACTTCCGTCTTCGTCAGAGGGGTCACTGGATGGTATGTGACGTGTCTTAAGCAGCTGATGTTATTTATATATTTGTGCTTATTTGAGCAATTTTCTTACCTGCGCTCCAATAGGAGAAACACCAGACAGCACACTTTGAGGATCTGGACATTTGATCATTACGATTGAAACTTTACACTGTTTTATATCTAGGATGTTTATTTAAGTGGAAGGTGCAATGATATTAAAATGATGCAAACATTTTGTTAACCCATGCTTTATTATGAATGTCGGCACTGCCAGGACCGGAACTATCCATTTTATAAAGTGCTAATGCATTTCTATTTTTTTCATAGACGTTTCAGCATCTCAGATATGCAGTATCAGGCTTCCAAATTCATCAGTCTTGATTGTTAGTACGGCTCGATAAAGAGGTTAGCATGAGAAAACTGGAGCTCTGTGACATGCAGTCTCTATCTTTCGCTTTCTGCTCCTTCCCTCACAAAATAAATATACTCACCTGTACTTGAAAAAGCTCTTAAAGGCCATTGCTAATGGTTCAAGTGCAAAGAGAAGTAAAAAGCAGAAAGGTTGTTATATGTCAGGATGACATCTATGTGCCTGCAAATAGACCTCTCTGTCATTAGATTCCAATGATCAAATGGTAGATGGCGATTTCTTTTTTAATTTTTTGAGTAGTTTAGCCTTGTTGCCGTTTTTACAAAAGTGACATCCTGGGCCTGTTGGGCATAAACCAGCAGCAAAAAATCAGTCCATAATCACTGGTCAACCTTAGGATCCTCTGAAGAGTGTTACCCTTAGACATGGTTTGGGACTGCAGGATCCAACCCCAAATTCAGCGTTAGTTCGAAAAACACTCATTCATTTCAATGAGAAAATAGTGATGTTGCCATCAGCCAGCTGGGCTGTCTGTGTGACAGACATCGTTGCAATTAAACTGTGAGATGTACCCATCAGAGCTATTTCAGTAACAAGCCAGGTGTCACCAAACAGAGTTAAATGCCTCATGTTCACCTGCTCTGAAAAAACAATAGAGTGTTTTAAAGCAGCACTGAGCCCGTATTGGTGGTGTCCGCCTCTCTCCGTGCCCGACGCTGGAGGTGGTGTGGGTATCCTGATTCTGAGGCGAGATTTAGTGGGGAGGTCAACTCTGGATCCTGAGATATTTCACATCTTAATGGGACAAGATGGGAAATATCTTGTACCACCACCGCCCTCCCCCCCCAAGCAAACCCTTACTCACACGCACATGCACGAAGGGCAGGCCTGTTGCCCCTACAACCACAAACAAACTGGAAAAAAGGCTCCAAGAAGTTTTAATTATGTTCCTTGTACTCGGATGATAGGACTTGTCCCAGGACGGGACGTCCCGCAAAGGTCATTGTCGACAGAGGCAGAATGAAGCGCTAAAATGAAGATATTAAGTAACCATCTCCGTTTATTTAAAGCCAGTTGGGAATCAAGGGCATTTATACCTCCGGATTGAATCATTCCTGGAGGGCCGGAGTGGGGGGTGGGGGGTGGTGGGGGGGGGTGGGGGGGGAGTGCACTGTTGATTGCTGTCTGAGACGAGGCAGTGAATACATTCTCTAAGGGGAATATATCCATCCTGCAGTGGCAGACCGGGACAGTGTGGTGTATTTCAGGATGAATGCGATGATGAATACTCCAGGGTCACAGGCCTGCAGAGAAGAACAGAGCCTCACTCTGAATTAGCATTACGCCCCATGTTGGCTCAGCATTTAAGCATGGCTGCTGTGTTGTTTTTGAAACCCTTTTTAAAAAAAAATGAGATTTTTTTTTTAACATTTACATTGTGGCAAGAGTTCCAAAAATAAACGTATAACCAGACTCTCACAACATCAGTCTTCTCTTGGACTGTGCGTGCATATGTGCTTGTATTGTAATGGTTAGGGAACTGGACTTGTAACTCAGAGGTTGCTGGTTCAATTCCCAGGTGGGACACATCTGCCATTGTACCCTTGAGCAAGGTACTTTACCTGAATTGTTTCAAAAAAATATCCAGCTGTATAAATGGATTGTATGTTAAATGTAAACTGTCTAAGTCGCTCTGGATAGGAGCATCTGCTAAATGGCTAAAATTTGTATTTTTACATTTTGCTTGTGTGTATTGGTCCTGCAGCACTGTGGGTATTAAACAGCTCCTGGAAATATCACTGGCTGTAAAGTTTCTACGGTCTGATGAGACCAAGCCTGAGCTTTTTGGCCTCAACATTAGGCGCTGTATGGGGGGAGGCCTAATACTGTACATCATCCCGAGAACACCGTGAAACATGGTGATGGGAGCTTAATGCTTCTCTGCTTCAGGGACTGGAAAACTTGCCAAAATAGAGGGCAAAAATGGACGGAGCAAGATATAGACAAATCTTGGAGGAAAACCTGCAGCAGTCTGGCCTGCAAGACACTTTTGTGTTTTGTGTCGATCAGTGGCAAAAAATCCCAATTAAAAGGGGGTGAATACTTTTTATACCCACTGTATAATGTACATGTATATTATTGCACATTGTGTGCACAACAGAGCTAATGTAGGGACTTGAAATGATTCCTGAAATGATATTTACTCATTTAAACCCTGTGTTGCGATTTACATTTCCTCACGTGACCTGAATGAAGAGAACACTACATCGACACCGTGAGACACAATCACTCGCCAATAGATTATTCAAACAACTGGCACGCTGGTTACCAAGGGGCTCTCAGCCAATCTGTTTGTGTCAGTGTCTGAGCATCGAATGCCCCAGACAGAGATATGGTTTGCTACTTATCTTTCCTTGGCAAAAAGGAGTTAATTTAAAAAGATGAAGATGAAGTGGAGGCCTGTGCTTTCCTTGCCCGGTGGTTCAGTCTGGCTCACTTCAGATTGCGCTGTCAAATCCAAGAAACCTCACCTTCACGCGCTCCGACATCCTGACCGCAGATTTCATCTGAACCGATTTCTTGATTCATTACAAAACTTGCTGATGCGCTGTCTTTATGTTGGATTTTGTTTCCCTTTCTTTTTTTGAACTTAAAAAGTGTGTCACCTTTGTGCAACCTTTAGTGATTTTTTTTAACAAACAGCTTGTGGTCTCTGGCCGATGTGCATTTTTAAATATAATATTTTTTTAAATGTTTATTTCCTTTTAAGATGCATTAATTTAGGGTACATTATTATTATTATTATTCTTCAATTTATGCAGCTGGATGTCTTATTGAATTGTATTGCACAGTTATTGTTATAGCAGCTTCTTTCCTTGGAGATGACAAACACAGTGTACTCCCACGTACAGCATAAGGCAGATAAATGAAGGTCTGATAACATTTAAAATAAACGTAACAGCTGGTGCAATTTCAGAATTTGAGTACGCGCAGATGAATTTATTCAACAAACCACTTTAAAACGGCTAATTTAGGACTAAAAATATTATTTATGGATGGTTACAGTATATGCACATTTCCTTTCATCTTTTGATCCTCAGAACACCATTTTGCATTTTACACGCATGGGTCACGGGGCTACAGCAGCGAACTCACAATATTGACATGAAAAATAGAGGGTGTAATTGGCTACTGAATTGGGAGAAAATGGGAGAAAATCAGAAACAAAAAATAATAATAATTTAGTCTCCTGCTTCTGTCTGTTTTCCAACAACTATGCTGCAACAAAAACTAGTCTCCTTTTTTATTTATTGAGATCGGAGACATTACATTATGCATTTATATTTCCAATATAAGCTTATTATTGTCATATGTTTACACAATTGGCTGTATTATACTGAAGTATTTTGCTTAAGAGTATATCAGCAATACCCCACGAGGGCAGTGGGGGGGTCCTGTCCTGTCCTGTCCTGTCCCCTACACTCTTCCACACTGATGCCTACCCTTAGCTAAGGAGAGGCCAAGCTTGTGAAAGACAGAACATTTGTCCTTTGTTGTTTTGTTTTTATAAATCTCTCTCTCTTTGCCACTTTTATCCATTCCTGTATTTATGGAGGTTGTGACCCCAAGGCTACAAGCGGGAAGCCGTCCCAAGGAGAAGCAAAAACATCAGACTAATATATTGGTTCAACCTTGGCCAGAGTCTGAGACAGGCAGTTTTATTGCATTGTTGCCGTGTTTGACTGTGCTACGCAGATGCAGGGATCACTTTGCGGAATGGCGGCGTCGCATGCGCCGAGCGGGTAAATATTCCACTCGGAATGACCGGGCAGCTTGACGCTGTCGTACGGTATAATTAAGTGAGGAGCAGGAAAGTTGATGCATATGATGTCATCAGAAACACAGGGTCATGGTGTCCTTCACACGGGATTGGGTGTGGAGTGTGTGATGCTGGGTGTTGGCATGATGTTGGGTGTATCTCTCCAGGACATTAACTGGTCGTTGGAAGGAGCTGATGCAGGGGTAAAACCCTGACACGTAGCTAAAGCCCTGATGCGTAGGTAAAACCCTGAAGCGTAGGTAAAGCCCTGGCTTATGCTGCCAGGTGCTGCAAAATTCCGGTTGTGGTTGGCTCATGGAGTTTTTCATTAGGCAGTGTACATTTACATAAAAATAAAATCTGGACTATTAAAAGAACACTGGAACTCTCCATCCAATAGGCTGCATTTATTAAGTATTTATCACATATCACATATTAAATATAATATTTCTGTGATGCACACCATTTATAAATGTGAATTGTAACAACTATTTCAGTTTCATAGTTTTCCTATTTCAACTATTTCAGCTGTATTACGTTTAAGCTTCTGGATTTTTTCATTAGGCAGTGTGGTAGCACATATTTGTAAAAAATACAATTTAAAACTATTAAAAGAACACTGGAACATGTGTTTAGCTAAATGGATAATAGCAAACGGAAATTAAAGCAATAGTGCAAGTAACATTTGACCTGAAACTTTAATGTGACACATGTCCCTGCCAACTGGGAGAAGAGCCAGATCATGGCTACTGGCAGGTCTTGCTTTACTGACAGATGCTCCCTCTGTTTTGTCATGGAGGAGAAGGCTAGTTCACACTCCTAGTGGGGGAATGGTTGCAGAACACAGCCGAATGCCAAGTGCTGTAGCACTAGTTACTGAACTGTCTATGAACAATATTTTTTTCTCTCTCTCGTGCGGTTCACTTAATTTTGTTTAGAATTTCTCAATGCAGTTTTGCATATAAAAGAGTAAATATGAACGTTGACCTGCAATTATTCTGCTAAAAATATATTGTTGCAAGCTGTACTAGATACACATTTTGCAGGCTTGTTTCAGAGCGCTGGAAAAATGACTATATATGCCCTTATATGGCTGATCATTAAAAAAAAAAAAAAAAGTGTAACTTTGTTTAATATTATGAGGCTTAAGCTGAAGAACAAAGAATGGTAGCCAACATAGCATTTTTTAAATTCAAATGTTGGCATTTTGCCAGTTTTTATATGTAGATGTTTCAATTTTCTTACTGTAGTGGCTGGAATTCTATACATTGCACGGTACACCGGGACAAATGTCACGGCATAGCAGTGTGCCACGACACACCGGTTGGGAACCGCAGCTATAGGGTCCAGTCTACACCATTAGGAGCACCTTTACTGACTGAGTCATTTGGGGGGACATTCCCCCTTTTAGAGGTTGTGTATTGTGCTGGGCAAAGCCAAGTTGATTTTCCTCCTTCTTAAGACACGTTTGCAAAACATAACTGTACCCAGAAAGAAGTGTTTTATTTAGCACAATAACTGACCTCAAAAGAAGGAAGCTGCATTTTGAGGGCAGTTATTATTGCCGCTCCGGCAAAACATGAGTTTGACTTTTGACTCTTGTGAACAGCGGTAGACTTTTACAACTGACAAAGGTGCTAAACAGTGGAGAAACCATCGTCCCAATTGGAAATGATAGCGAAACTTGTGCATTTGAACACCTTTTTATATTTGTGCTACTACTTTCTGGCTCTGTTACCGTCTACACAGCCCCCCACATCTCTGAAAACGTCCTCCTGTCACAGACGGCGAATTAAAATGCACGCTGGCACTTCAGACCAGGCGGTGATGGATTCGGGACCGTCTCAGCGATGACACCCTGAGAGGGACGCTTCTATCACGCCGATTACCTCTGGAGGATCTCGTTCACTCCGCTCTCTCAAAGTTTACTCGTACTTTTACTCTTACGTTTACCGTACTCCTCTGCCTTAGGGGAGCTAAATTACCCAGGAAAAAAAGTCCTCCAGCCAAGTATCCGGAGCAAAGCCTGAAATGCACACACAGCTGAGCCGTTACGATTCAAAGGCAAGCTCCCTGGCATCAGTAGCGACGAGCCGAGGCATTGAAACTGGCCATGGTTGTGCGGTGTGGGAGGTCGGTGTGGTAGCAGGAATCACACCAGGGCTTGGCCACGCCTCACGGACACAGGGGGAGCCATCTGTCAGGTTCCTGCAGCCGGGGTTCGACGAGGACGCGCTGGCTACAGTGTGCAGCCGATGCTAGGAAGGAGCTTCTGCACGGCAGAATAAACGCACGGGATGGGGAAAGAGAGCCCACAGCCTGCAGAGAGGCTGTCACATATTAACAGCCTTTCTGAACAGCGTCTCGGCTTGCTTTGCCAATCCCTGTGGGGCATCTCGCACACATACCTGCGCTGTCCAAACAGGAAGTCCCAAATCCCTGTGGAATTCTGAGCTCCAGGTCAGGGCAAGGATGGAACCCCTATGTGTGTTTGTGCTGTTAGCATGGCCACGTTTCCACGAGAGCAGGACACTATTTTAGATTCATAAACCCAATTAGAGAGATGATGGAGAGAGAGAGAGAGAGAGAGAGAGAGAGCTGGAGAGCAAGAGACAAAGAGAGAGAGAGAGAGAGAGAGAGAGAGAGAAAAAGAGTTATGAGAGAGGAGTAAAAGCTTAAGCGGTCTCCATTTTTGCAAAAGGTTAATTGCCTGCTTTACTCTTCTCCCGGGAGCAAGGGTGTAATTTTGATCTTAGCTTGGTTACAGGAGGAGACTGCTGCCTCCTGTTTGTACTGGGCTTTGACTTGGCTGTCATCGCATCATGCTCCCTCTCCTTCCCACCCCCTCCTTCTCTTTCATTACCGTGCCACTTCAAGCAGCCAACTTGTACAAATGTGTATAGTACAGAAAAGGATTGCCGCGTCGTAAAACGATTACGGCGTATTAGTTAATTTGGGCTTTTCGGTGTTGTGTCTCGAGAACTGAACGGAAGTGGGCGTGGGCTGAGCTTTGTTTCATCGCGAAGGGTTTTGGAAGCGGTCGGATGCGAGGAGAGCAGATTCATACGTGCGGGGCACAGATTAAGAAGGACACAGGAGGCGGCCATCAATCCGGATGCTAGGGAAGGGGGAGCAGGCATAAATTGCCGTCCCTTCAATGTCAGCCCAGATTAAAGAGTGCCGCGCACTGAGTTGTTTACAGTTTGAGAGAGATACAATAACAAGGTTAAGCAGCGCTGCTGTTAAACGGGGTTAGCCGGCCAATAAATCCGTATGGTCAGGAGTTTCTCTGTTTCCAGATCAGCCACATCCTGCTCCTGTCGTGAACCTTCTTAAAATGTTTCCTTAGCATTGTAGCGGTGTAACAAAGGGGAATGTGAGGTAAAAAAAAAACATAAACAAGTCTTACAGAAAGTCATACACAAAAATGTGTTTTCTGTGGTGGTCTCACTTCGAATTTTGTGTCGGTGGAATTATGTAAAACGAAGGACGCCTATGGCCTCTGCTTATTTATTGGCTTCTCCGCAATCAATCAATCAATAAAACTTCATTTGTATAGCGCATTCTAGAAAACATTTGTCACAATATGCTTTACAGCAGACCCTGGCCTGAATCCCCACAAAAGCAAGCCTAGGGCAACAGTGGCAAGGAAAACCCCCTAGGTGGAACAAATAGGAAGAAACCTTAGGAATAACCAGACCAAAGAGGGGGAGCCCATCCTTGAGTTTGTAATGACCAACAGCAATCAATGAGTCCATGTGCAAGACAACTCAAAATGGAACTCCATTTATTTATAGGCAACTGGAACCAGTGGTCCTGGGGTGGGGTAGCATTTTCCATTTTACATTTCCATTTTTAGGCATTTAGCAGACGCTCTTATCCAGAGCGACTTACACAGTTTACATTTCTTAACAAACAATACAGCTGGATTTATGCAGCAATGGACAACTTTATTTTACATTTGAAAACCAAACGCATTCCCCCAAGGATGCTCAAAATTATCCCTGGGCTTTCACATTTACAAAAATTTTACTTATATAAAATTAAATAAATAAATAATATATTTAATATTATTATATTTTAATATTATGATTATTACAGATATGTCCTTCTAATATAGCCCTGAAACAGCCATTGCGGTTTAAGGGTGAGTGAAAAATAGGGATTTTGTACATAAAAAATGGTACATTAAGTAATAAATAAATATCATACTATCGGCTATTGAGTGTACCTTGCTCAAGGGTACAACGGCAGTGCCCCACCTGGGAATCGAACCTGCAACCTCTGAGTTACTAAGTCACCCTAACCATTACACTACACCGTCACACTGTCCTACTGCCACGGCTAGCGAGTGACAAGTGTCAGGCGGGTAGATGGCAGGCTCTGAAGGCGGAGTAAGATTTCGGACTCAGGGCAGAAGCTCCAGCATTTAGAGGGAGACAGAAAGATGTGATGTATAGCTGATTTGCGGGTATGGCCAGTAACGGCCTGAAGCATGGTCCACCCACAGTGTCCATTGGCACCTGAAGACTTTGCTGTAGGCCCCTAAGATTCATTACCAGTGCACTGAAGTTTAAACCCCACAGTGCAGTAAAAATATTGTGTTTTCTCCTCGGTGCAGAAAGTTAAATTTACTGCAATGTACTGTAAAAAAAAAAAAGTAAGAAATAAAAAGAACCCGGTCCCAAATTTATGGCCAGCCAGTATAATTACGTTGACCATGAAGCTCTCAGCGGGCTGCTTCTCATTGTGCTTATAAATGCCACGGCAGGAGTAATCCCACAGTTTCCCTACTTAGTTTGGAAAGCACTCTGGCTGTTCAGCACAGGGATTGATTACATATATCTCAAATGAAGAGTAAGCAGTTTTCCGACGTGGCCGGGCTCGGCTATTGATTCATTTTACCGCAGGGGGAAAATAAGATCTGCCACTCTCGATAACTGTTGATATTTGTTTTAGTTTTTCTCATGAATTTATGGTGTTATATTACTGAAAACGGCCACAGTTTGGCCAGAGATGCAAAGAAGAGCTCACTGAAGTAACTTTAGAAAGTATGCGCTGTGCGTAATCATCAGTTCATTGTTCTTCTAGATATTGATTATTAATGAGTGAAATCATAATATTCCAAACGTTTACTAAAGTGGTCATAAATTAATAGCAATAATCCGTGAAAGCCCAGGGATCATTTTGAGCATCCTTGGGGGAATGCGTTTGGTTTTCACCAAATGCAAACTGGGAAAGAAAAAAAACCTCAACCTGTATTTTTACTGATTTATAAATGTTCTCACTTACTGAGTACCTTGTGATAAAATTCCATTTCATTCGGATGTATATCTAAGAATAATAGAGCACCATATATTACAGATATGTCCTTCTAATATAGCCTTGAAACAGCCATTGCGGTTTAAGGGTGAGTGAAAAATAGAAATATGGATTTTTGTACATAAAAAATGGTACATTAAGTAATAGATAAAAATGGCATTTATATATCATTTATATGAAAGATGTTAGGCATAAATGTAACAAGGCTTCCGAAGATGATGTATGCAGGACACTTGTGAGCCGGATGCCCCGACTCATGTTTATAGGAGTGAAATGCTCCCCTGGTGCTTTTATGGGGATTTTTGCTGCGCTACGTTGGTAGCTAAGTGAATCAGTATTTAGGTAGCAGGAAAGTGGTCCAATGTTTCCTCCTAATCTGATGGTAGCCTACTGCTTTGCATTTAATTCTCGAAAAAAGGCACACCTGGCCAAAATGTCTGTTTCAATATGTTTTTGAAAAATGGAATGAAATACATAAATAATTATTTCCTCCCAATAACATCTCTGGTTTAGAGAAGAGTCCAGTGTGCCGTAAAATGATTATGGTTAGTTAGTTTTGCATTTTCGGTGTCGTTAAGGTCACATGTAGCTAGTGAAAAAGCAAAAAATGTTATCATAATGAAGACAACAAGTCTAGGCCACAGGGCATGATATATCATGTACTACGGTATCCAGAAGGAAAAACAGCTCTTGGGATAGATTTGGTGTATGCCATTGGAAATAACTGTCATCCTGCATGCACATGGGTCAGTGGTTTCTGCACAGGTGTTCCATCTCATTAAATGTGTCTGTACTCAGCAGATTTCCATGGCAACTTATGAAAGTATATATGGCCATTTGACCATCATGTGTGATTATTATAATTAGGTACTCTATGCTAAGCTATTATGTATGCCTGTGCAATAAAAGTGTGTCATGAGCTGTATGTCTCTGGCAAATATCCCCGCCCCCATATTAATGTTTAGAACTATTAACTGAGAACTATTTGTACTGTAATTTCACCAGTGAATCCTATTTTAGATGTATGAAATAAAATAACACACAGGTTTTCCTGATATAAGCATAACAAGTAATTTGACATCATGACATTCTGCTGGTTTGAGAATGCAGCCAAGTGGAAGTTGTCATAGTCATGACTCCCCTTGCTGATGTTAGCCGAGTGGGAGATGTGCTGTAGAGGTGTCAAAATTATTCTTCCTCTGCTACAAAACAGAACCACTTTTGTTGGAAGTTGAGGGTGACATGCACACCTCCAGTATCAGAATTTCATCGTTGGAAATATCCACTGCTTACAGTCCAAAACCCCAGTTTCACCAGCTCATGTAGCAAGCATAGGATTTTAAAAATACTTTGTTATGATCATATGAATAAATTAAATACGTACGCACCTAGTGTTATATGAATAAAGTATATGTGTGTATGTATGTATGTAGGTGTGTATATAAATATTTATACCAGGGCTTGGATGAATACACGATTCTGATTGGCTGACAGCCGTGCATGTATATCATGCATACGCAGGGTAAAACCTTCTCACTTCTAAAACAAGTTCCATATTAATATGCCAAAACACACACGCTGCATAAATAAGGATCAACGTTACTTCACCCCCGGAACTACTTCTCATTTGTAATATCAGGATTACAAATTCAAACTTTAATAACATTCCAGACTACTATATTACAATAAGATGGTTGCAGTTTCCAGACAAACCCACCAAAGAACAATGGAGGACACTCTGACTGGTTGATATACACCCATGTGTAAATCTGTGTTGTTCAGCATACACAAAATGAGAATTGACTAATATCTCACCTTAATATACAGGAAAGTATGAATGAAAGTATGATTGCACTGCAATGTCCCTTGAGATGGCTCTCAGTTTAATTTAGTGTGAGATTAACATGATTAAGAGCAGCAAGCAAATAACACTATATTCTAATGATCAGTAGGTAGGGTTAGATTGACACTTTCTGCCACAGCAGTTGAATAAACATCTGAAAATGTTTTAATGTTTGGAATAGAATGGCATAACATTAACAAAGATGTACGTGTGATACAGGTGCCTGGGACCACGTGTGCAGGCACACATTTTTCTCTCCTTAAATATCGCAGGGTGTTTCAGACCCGACAGTCTTACATACAGCGAGAGGGGTGCAAGATAGGGGTAAGGGACAGCGTAAGTTGATGAGCCTGGACTGGGGATGATCACTTTTGCCCTGTTAGACTTTTGGCCATTTTCCTCTGCTTGAGTGTCCTGCGCAAGGTTGCCAGAGTGGGTGATAATTCCCCCAGATGCCAGTGATGAGGGATTTCAAAAGGTGGTATTGGCGAAACAGTCTTGAAATTTTATGGGAGTAAATTGAAGGTTTTGGGCAATAAAAATTACAGGCATCTGGCAACACTTATCCTGTGTCCCTGGAACTGCTGGCGTTTATGGTCCTACACAAATGAGGGAATCGTAGGAATTTGCTTACGCAGCTTAAGTAGACACCATAAGTCCCTTTGCCACTTTATGCAGATGACAGAAAGCGAATGGTAACAGTACAGAGTGTGGAGAATGATACCGGGATCTGAACAATGTATGGATCTGTCCAAATTGTCATTGATTAATCAACTTTTCATGATAAATATACATATACAAATGTAGATTCGTGATGGAATTTAGACATGTGGTCAGCTCCTGCTACTGCATGCACGCTCGTAGCTGCCTTCAGGTGCTATTCGTGTCACCTGCAACCGTGGCTACACCTTCAGAAATACGATCGACGAAACACCTGTGTGAGAGCTTCCAGAGCCCTGAGGCCAGAGCATGAGGTACAGCATGACCTCAAAAGGCCTTTCCTACGTCCTCACAATGTGTTACAGTAATACCCGTAGTCCGGTTTTTGTTAACTTAGGGACATAGTTGCTTAGTTTTACACATGTCTACTTGTTTATGTATTATATTAGGCTTAGGCATTATTTTCTGCATTGATTGCTTTATTGCTACCTCTGAATTGTGGCTACAGTTTTACCTACAGGGTCCTAGTTTAACTATGTGGTTGCTCCTAGCACCCAGGAACTGTACTTCCCACTAGGGTGGCTTTCAGCTAAACTGTTCTTGACTACGGTTAACACTTTGTTGTACGTTGCTCTGGATAAGAGCGTCTGCCAAATGCCTGTAATGTAATATAATGTAATGTAATACTCTGGCTCTGTCGGCCCAAACATCCTTCCACCTTTCACAGTGCGTCGGTTTTTCCCGCTGAGCTCTCATTCAGTACGACCAGTTGTACCTTTTGATGTCCCTCGGTCTGTCCTCCACTTCCAATGTCGTGTCCAGGATGTGAGCCGATCGCTCTCGCTGCAAGCTGCGTCGACGTGCCAGCTTTCCGCCAGACAGCTTGTCTGGTGTTGCCACGGGAAGGCCGTCGAGACACCGCGTAATCACAGGCCCAGAGGACCCATGGGCAAGCGTCTGCAGCAGCTGCTGCACGGCCCTGTGAGGCGAGACGCTCAGAAGAGTCACTCACAGAAAGGTGTGTCCCAGGGCATCACAGGTGACACGAGCAGCGTGTGTGTGTGTGTTTCTGTCTTTGTGTGGGGGAGGCTGTATGCCACCAGTGAGTCAATATTTGTCAGAATTAAAAGCAGAATGCCACAGCAAGCTCAGGTTTAATGAGCGCTTAATGTCATCGGTCGCTAATAACCTGAAGTGTAAGAAAATGACGAAATGGGAGTGCACAAAAAAATGTAGGGAAATTAATACACAGTTTAATAAATTGTTTGTTTAATGGAGCTGGACCAGTACACAGCCTGGAGTGCTCCCTTGAGAATGGGTTTGCCGACATGTCACCCTTTTCAGAATTCACAAAGCTTTTTTTGACGTCGAGTTAACTGTAATCCTGATTGGTTTAACCATTTGGGTCATCTGCTTTTGTGAGAGAGCTCTGTGGTCTGGCAAATGTGCTCATACAGATCTACTCATATGTTCATATGTTCATACCGTATGTCTTCACTCAACATCCCAAATCCTCAATGTCATGTTTTTGAGGCTGGGATTCCATGTTAAATGAATCCCTCTGAAGTACAGCGGGTATAAAAAGTATTCACCCCCTTTGGCATTTTTCACATTTTCTTTTCTTTCTTTATGGAATCAAAATGCAAGAAATCCTAATTAAATCCATTTTGATTCCATTGAGTAAGAAACTAAAATGTGGAAAATGGCCAAAGTGGGTGAATACTTTTTATACCCACTGTAGATACCTCCGTATTACCACCATTCGACATTTCTCTATTATTTTGTTAAATTCAGGATTCAATGAAGGAGATGTAACACACCGTAGTCTTTAAAAGCTATTTTAATTAATCCAAACTGTGTTGGATATACTTCTGTTTTCTTACTATATATCTCTTGTCTTCTCTCTGACTTCTTCTTTTGACTGTGCACCAAGCCATAGTTTGACTTCTCTCCCATACCACATTGTTGGGAAATAAATGGCCTCTCAAATGTTCTTCATGAAGTCTGAGACAAACAGCCCAATGGGCCCAGGTCAAGGCAGTACAGTATGTGGTTCAGAACGTCAAGCCTAAACTGCTGTATTGGTTTGCCCATTTTTAACATTTCAATCCCTTACACTTGTGCTCCGTTTTGGCAAAAGCTTAATTGGTGCACCATTACAGACCGTGTTCCGTGAATCCACGCATCTATCACCCTCCAACCGCTGCATTCTGTGCCTCTTGGTCGTCAAAAGTAGTGTGGCTCTGTTTATAGCTCCAGTACAACTGAACAAGTGTCCAGGCCTCAGCCCAGCAAATCTTTGACCTGTACGCTGAGTGGTTATATATTATAGCTAATAAAGCACAGCCTCGCCTTCTGAATCCAACCAGGAGAATCTGAGAATATAGTCTCTCTCACTCTGACTCTTAATTTACTGAGCCCTACACTAAATGAACCCCAAGCCTAATTCATGCTTTAAAATATTAAAAATATATATAGATGCGCCAATTAGTGGGTGTGTTAGTTATTACTGGCAACAGTCAACACGCTAACGAAGACAGACAGACTGCAGGTGCTTTTTGACTTGCCCACATAAGACCAGCTGACCACGGGGCAATAGAATGACATAATTTTAATTGAATTGCTTTTGAATGGAGTCATAGGAACACATTGAAGTGTTAAGTTTCAAGATGCTATTGGAATTGCTATTAATTGCTATCGAAATACATTATTTAAGAGTTGGCTCCCGTGTCAAATAAAGGCACTTGCACTGAGTCTCCTAGAGAGGTCTGATGTTGGGATAAGGATATGTCGCTGTCACCTGCCAGCCACCTGCTTCAACCCCAAGAGTCCGGGTGCTGAAATGGTGAAATGGTCGCTGTAATTCACGCAGAACTGCAACGGAACTACAAAATGCTTGATTTGTGTAATCACAATAGAAAGCAATTCGACGATGCATTTAATTGCAATTAAGTGATGAAATTGATGTATTTCTCTCGTGATTGTGAACTGTATGTAAAACCAATCCACCTTCTGTTCCTTTCCGTGACGATGTCTCCGTCGCTTTAAAGCCATCACTTTATTATGAACGCAACCTTCAGAAGCAAGAGCCAAACTTGGTTTTAAGAGAACGCCCGTGTCCGATGTGCCTCTGCCCAAAACCTTTGATTAGTTTCCAGTCGCTCACGCCTCCTGAGAGCCGCTGGCCATCATCGGCAGCTCGCCAGAGCCGCGCCATCTCGTCCTGGGCGCGAGAGGGGGGGAGGAAAAAAAGAGGATGAATTACAGTGCGAGGCGTTTTGTCGGACAGCCTGATAAAAAATGGCCTGGACCTGTCGCACTCTGTGTCTCCGGGAGCAACGGCACGATCAATCACGCGCCTCTCCGCGCCCCGGCGGTCTGGCGAGAGGAGGCCGAGCGGAGGGTGGATTTAGTGTGTGGGTGTTCCACCGGACATCGACTTTATCTCTGCATCGGCCCACCGCTCCCGAGTTTACCCAGTTACATTCCCCTGAAAGAACCGATGGAGCTCGGTTGCTCTTGTCATCGTTTGTTAACTATCCGTTTCAGGCTTTATTTGAACAGCAGTTCACTTTTTTTATGCGAGTTGCTGTTGCAATAATTTTTTTACCATTGTGATTTGTCTTTATTTTTTATAAACTTCTTTATTTCTTTCCATTTTCATTTTCCCCACAAGCTGTCACAAAACAGACCAAACAAACAGCAAGAAAAACTCACAATGTGCAGTTGTACATCAATAAAATTAGTGATGGCAATAAATAAATAATATTGATGATAAACTAAATAATAAAAAATAAAATGTAAAAAAGCAAGACATTAACATGGGCATATTGCAGGACATATCAAGAACCTTTCTCAAATTTGTTCTCACAACATAAGCAAAACAATGAAAATAAAATGACAGACTTATGTATTAGAGAATTTCTCATGAGTACAATTGGAACTTTAGCCATTTTCTAATAAACACAAAGGGCCTCAAGTCTTTTCATATGTTGTTATCTTTGCTATATTCCTATATACTGCCTTTTCATATTGAGCTATTTCAACTAAATGAACCACTGATATACTTGATTGCTCTTGTCATTGTATGTTAACTAGCAATTTCAGGCTTTATTTGAACACCGGTTGACTTTTTATGCTAGTCGCTGTCGCAATACTTTTTTACCATCCCATAAATAGCAATTTATTTTTAGCGACTGACAGAGCTGTATTTATGGGTGTTTTTTTTCTTAAAAATGCAATGGATTCATTACACTACACCCCCATACCATATGGTAATAGGTCACCTCAGCATTATTGCATCTCCAGCAATTCCCCGATTCAAAGAGCATAGATCGATGTCGTTTTCGTGGGGTCCAATAACATTGATTAACAGTTTAAATTTAGGATAGCTTTAGAGACACATGTTTGGATATAGTGTGGGCGCTCCAACTGGCTTCCTCCCACTCCAGATATTTCACGTCCTATATCATTTTAAATACTTGTGTAACATGGATGCTTTGGTTTAAAATCATAGATCATAGATAAACTACAATCTGTAGATTTTTGGAAATTAGTGGTAATACTGCACACACACCCTTCTAAAAATAATTTGTCCTGGGAATTTTGAACTACTTCCATAGAGGTAAAGTGTATTTTTCCACATCATACGGTAAAAATCTATTTTCATTACGTATGTCTCTCACTACTTGGATTCCCATCGCTTCCAAACCATGCCACTTGATTGATGTTTTGCCTATTTTTATAAGTGGGTTACCCCGTATAGGCATCCAAGGTGAGCTATTTATCACTTCCTTTGCTCTTCTGTGCATTTGTTTTCCAAAGGTTAATAAATTCAAGACTTGGCTGTTTAGTGTTTATTTTCTTGGGTATATATATATATATATATATATATATATATATATATATACGGTACGTCTGTGGGGTAGTGTGGTCACAAATTATATCTCTCAATCCCCAGCCAAGCTGGATAGTTTTCCTCTAATCTAATAGCTGCTATGTACTTCTTTAGAGTAAATGCCCAGTGATACAGTTCCAAATGGATATTGAAGCCCCTTTTATGTTTAGAAGCTTGTAGTCTATTCGAACACCGGTTAAATATGCTCATACATTCGTGAGCTGAAGTCTAACATTGCAGGAGTGACCAGGTGCAATACGATTCTCAGTGTGTTGCAATTCAGTGCAATTCGATACAGTGTGCCCCTGTGTGCTCTACCGTAAAAAATAAAAACAAAGGCCTCCCACGTGGTCTAGCGGTAATAGCGTTCGGCGCTAGCCACGGTGAGCAGGGTTTGATTCCGCTGGTTCTGGATTTTAAAAAAGCCGAAGGAAAGACTCGCTGCATATATGAGTGGTCGTCCATCGGAGACAGGCTTCGGCCTAGGCGGGCACTGGCTCGAAGTGCAGCGCCCGCTACTGGCCAGACTACAGCAGCGAGTTCTCATACGAGGGAGGGATAATTGGCACGGAGAAAAGAGAGAGGTAATTGGATACTAAAGGGTGGGGGGAAAAAACAGCCAAAAAATACATTCAAAATGAAATAAATAAAAAAACTCAAAACATCAGGAATCGTAGGTTATGTCTGATCCGATATCAGATTAATCCATATCAAGGTTGTAGTGTGCGTATGTGGTATTTTATGGCTCTGCAGTCTCGGAGGCTTTCATACCAGCTGAGTAAAGGCTGCAGAGTAATACAGTGTCCCAGTAAAACTGGTTGCCAGAACATTAGGTTCAACTCCTACAACAGGTGGTGCATTACTCCATCATTTGAATGGATTCCTAATCCTGACTGTACCAGTACTTCCTGTGGCCTGGGGTCCCCTTCCCCAATTGATAGAGTAAATTTAATTTAATAATTAATTACTCTAACTAAATTTAATTTATTGTGCAGGAACCAGCAACTGTTTTGGTCTTTAAATCAAAACTCAAATGTGACCTTTGTAGCCTCCTGTTCAACACCTGTCCCCTATACTACAAATCTATACCCTACTTCAGTCGTGTTGCTCTTAAACTACAGCCTAAACCTGGCATTGTGGGCACAAAAAAAAAAAGAATAACATTTTCCTTCCCAGTGTTACAGGTATGGTATGCAGCTGCCTACAAATATGTCTATCACTGTATTACTGCACTGATCTCTTGCGCAAACTATGATTGTTCCTACCATGTATTCATGTGGTAAGTCGCTCTGGATAAGAGCGTCTGCTTAAAATGTCAAATGTAAATGTAAACTACTGTGCATTGCGCTGTAGTCACCAGGCTAATTGTGAAGCGCTGTGTGACAACGTGGTTGTGAATGGCACAATACAAATACAAAACCTGATTGGACAGTTGAGTATTTCGCATTGATGGGACGAGCTTAGAGTTCCAGTCGGGCATCCCATATATGGGAACAAAGATAAGATTGGAATGTAACTGAATAAAGATGCAATACAACGCGATACGCTTCTGGGGTTGTGCCCACAATGCCATTTTCCTAAATTGATTAGGCCTTTTTATTGCAACTGTGAAGCCCTACTGTTAGCCTAACCCAGACTTCCCCAAGGGCTGTGTAACACCTCTGGTAATGTCTGGCTGGCTCTCGATTTTGCCATTGACTTTGGTGGAATGCTGACTGCTCACCGCTCCAGGATACGTGAGAGAAACTTTCCACAGGTGCAAATATCGCCACAGAGCAGGGCCTGAAGGGAAAACTCATCGCAGTCTCTTCAGTTTTACAGAGACGAGTCATCATTGTAGCAGCTGTTTCTCTCACCCCAATTCTAAAGGACATTGCAATAACACACCATTAAAAAAACAAAATAATAATAAAAATGCGCCCCCTTAATTGTTCAAGAAGTGGTTCCATTGGCTGTGCTCAGTTACTGTCTAAAAACCAGTGATTATGCAGTGACTGTGGTTCAACACACATTTCTGAAGGGATCCCAAATTGCTTCAGATGTCTGGGTGAGTCAGCTCAGTATTGTCACATTCTGGCAGGACCACGCTGGAAATGATGACTGCATTTATTCATATTTTCCCGTAATGAATATTTATGCACGCCGTTGTTGAAAACATAATCATCGGGTACAGCGGCCTGAAAGGCCTGAAAGGGAAAGCTGCACATTCCCAATTAACGCTTAATACATTAATGCAATAGACGCTCGCTGTATAAGGATTCCTGTTTGCTTTACGCTACCATTTTTGGTGTGATTTATTTATTCATTTATTTTCTTAATCTGAAGATGGGACTGTGGGGGTTAGATGTCCTAATCATTGAAAGATTATGGATGCACCGCCTGTAGATTTGTACTCTGTGATCAGCCATGGGGGACATGTGCTCCGGTCAGGAAAGTAGTCAGGTATAGATGGTTCTGTGCTGGATGGACCAGGGGGGTTTATCTCTTTCAAACCACGTTCCATAACGGTCACTACCCCTGTCCGATGGCCCATCTTACACAGGCAGGTGTACACGCAGATGTATTGTAGCCCTGAGGACAAGTGTCCTCATTCACAACAGCTCCTGACATCCCCATACCTTTTTAACTGCTTCCTACCAATAGCAGTAAGTAATCGTTTAGCTGGTAGGAGTGTGATCTCTTCACACTAATAGAAAACATGGAATATACAAATCAATTGCATCGTAAACATCTCTGAACAGACTTTGAACGTTTTTCTAACGAGTGAGGGAACTTTGAGCTGAAATGAAGGGGGAAAACCTTGGAGAAAAACTGGGGTATAGTAATTGCAACTTGTCACCGAAAGCCTGTTTTTTCACTGTAAATAATTATGTAGGTAGGGAAGCCAATTTTATTTTTACTAATATTTACAAATGTATTGCATCTTGATACATTTGAGATGGCAAATTCTACTGATCCCTGGAATATGATCCAGAGAACATAAATACAATACATTGATATTGATTTCATGTGATCACTTAGTAATTGATTGTTCTGTAACCAGAAATGATAACAATGAAAATGAGCAATTAGCTTTGTTGTTTTATTGTACATACTATTCTGTACCAGGGTAGTAAAAGTTACAACAACTGGATAAGTATTCTCTTTATAGCTTGTGTAGCAGCAGGTAATAATGAGCATATATTTCAGTGCTCTATATTTGTAGGCCATTTAATTTAGCCTAATTTTCCTCAGTTGTGAACTGGAGAGATGGAGATAAATACATCAAAGTGAAAGAAGGTACAGCTGAACAATGAATACAAATCTGGACTTTAATCCTGCACACATAACAAAGTTCAGTTTATTTAATGTCCCCAAAGTGAACAAATTCAATGTTTCACACTGCTGTTCAACTTACATTGTTGCTTAATTACATCTAGAAATATTGAGGAGACAGCTGGGAAGGAGACCTCTTCGGTCATGTTTTTTTGCGGATTGGAAAGCAGTCTGAATTTTTACTCCACGCAAACTAGACTCTGGGAAACTGAAACCGCTGTCGGGAACTAAATTAACGATCTGATTACCGTCCTGGGCTGCGTTTCACAGCGCGAACTATATTAAGGCAAAAAATTAAGACCTGAGCGGTTGCTTTATGGCCATCTAAAAAAATTACAGCACCCTGGCTGTGCCAAACAGTCAGGAGGCCGAACCAGCAAGGTCACATTTTATTCTCATCTGCCCACTGCCTGATTCATGTGCATTCTGCAGCCCCTTCTGTCATGCTGTCAGGCTGTCAGGCCTGCAACGTGCTACTGTTCACCTATTACTTTGTGTGTGAGCATATGTGTGTGTGCATACACATCTATCACTGGCATCCCGGTCTGGGGTTGGTCGCGTGCTTTGCTCGTTTTGACCATTGGCTAGATTGAGCAGTTATCGATAACGGACGGATTTAACGTTTTAACTTGGCCGCCAATGTGTTGAGGCCTCCGTAGAATTGATTCATTAAAAATGTCAGCTCGCATTACTGGAAATCACCAGCAGATGGCACTTTGTGTGTATTGAACTTCATTCATATTGAAAATGGCAAAAGCATTGATTTAACAAGTTAAGTTATTAGTTACAATACGTGCATTTCTCTCTCTCAGGGGTAATTTATATATTTTCTGAATACTTGGGTGATACACGTAGCAATGCATCAGAAATCCAAGAAAATATGAGCTGAATCACTGTGGAGTGAGTTTGTCAAAGCATCTGTTTACAGAAATTCAGCATAATACTTTAAAGTGATGTTGACACAGGTTTCGGCTTTTTGCAAAAATAATCATTTTGGTCAGAAGACATGGCTGCCCACTGTATGCATAGTTTTTTAAACTGGTTAACACATTTAAATATTCACACAGATTACTGATTTAGACATGCAAACGTGTAGATAATATAATATACGCCATTTAGCAGACGCTTTTTTGTAGAAACATTGCACTTCTAATAGAGGACAGGGTAGGTAGCTACCTCTAAATGTATGTCGTCGTGTTATTTAAAAAAAGTTAATGTGAACATTAAATGCAACAGCAATTTTTTTTTTTTTTTCAAGTCTGAGGTGGAATTCCACTACAGCTTTCCTATGATGTGTCTATGTTAATTTTTTTTTGTGTGCAAAATGATCGTACAGTAGTTTGGCATTAAGTGCATTTGCACAGATTATTAAACTTTGCGTGTATGCCCGGCAGTTTACAGCTGTTGGTGTGTTTCGCCAGAACAGGGTTTGCAGTGCTCCGCGTCAGCGTTCACTGTCGACCAGGAAAAAAAGTTGTACAGTTGCCGATGTCCGTCTCGGTTCCTGTTTGCGCAAGCTGTGGTGGAATTTCACTGCACTCAACTTCACGCTCAACATGGCGAGCGTGGAGTCACGCTAACCGCATTTATTGTGTTTTTAAATATTTAATATTTATTAACTATACATGCGAGTGATTTGGATACATCGATACCTAAAACGAAAGTATGGACTACATTCTGTCATTCACGGGCAAGAGTGTGCGATCTGTCAGGGACGCAGTGTCGACTCGAATCTGGCCTGCTCCGGTGCGAGAAGTCCGCTTTGAAGATTCCTGTGCAGCTCATGCTGGACCTCCTCAAGAAAACACAAACACTGCTACAGAGCACGCAACAGGTTTGACATTTGTTCGCCATCGAATAATATTAACCTCATTTCTTGTTTTTGTCGCGCGGGTGTTTACAGCAATGTTAGCCACGCCTTTGCTGCCTCACTTGTAAGATTGCTCATCGTCTTGTGCACAAAGTTTATGTTCAACTGGCGCGGTAAAAGAAAGTGGTACAGATAGGTTTCGGTGTTAGTTATTTTCTAGGTGAGTTAATGTTGTAAACTAGTTGGCAAAGTTGTCGTCGACTTTGGCAAACAACACCTCTGGCAGAGTGGTGTGCATTCAGACATTTGAACAGCTGGCTTCTTGTAAATAGTATGCACTGCATGCACACAGGCGAACACGGTTTATTTAATTGCGCAGTGTTAGCAAAACCATATTGTGACATATTGTGATTTTGTGTATTGTTGAGCAAGAGGAATGCAGCAGCTACTGTGCTAAGTTCACGCTGATGTTCGCTATGGTTAGGTATTTGAATGCTACTGGGACTATTTACTCCCACTCTTCTGACACGTTTCCTCCTGACAAATCTACTCAAATGACAAGATGAGCATGTGGTTTGAAGGAAACCGTTGCTTAATGTAGTTTATATGAAATTTGTGATCTCAGTGTCATCAACTACGTTCCGCGTAGAAGGTTTTACGTTACAGTAGTTTCAAATATGTTATTTGCTAACTGTACACTCAGTCTAAAAGTACAAACATTACAAACTCATTTACGACCCAATAATAGTTTTGAAATTTTAGATTAGAGCCAAAGATATTTGCGCATTTGCATCATTTTCGCAACAGAGATTGAAACCACTACATTTCAACTACATTTCACATCTGCAAATGCCTGTTATTGTACTCTATTGTCATGGTTTGATAGAAAGCCATGTGACATTGCAGAGCTGTTGCTGATACAGTGGTTAATTATTAACGGTATTGCCAACTGCTAAAGCATTAGGCTTTGAAGTCCTTCTAATTTCAGAAAATCTGATTTGTAATTTGGTTTCACTATGTATTATGCCTAGATCCTTTTGATAGTCGGATTCCTAATGTGTTCATTTGTTTATTTTTAAAGGTCAGTATCATTTGCCACAATTTTTAGAGGTCATTATCAACATCCACATTTTCCTAAGGGTCTAGCATCACTATTGAGCCTGAAAATATGCTGATAACTCCTCACTTCGATGTGGTACATTTACATTTACATTTTAGGTATTTAGCAGACGCTCTTATCCAGAGCGACGTACACAGGTTACATTTCTTTACATACAATCCATTTATACAGCTGGATATTTGACTGAAGCAATTCAGGTTAAGTACCTTTAGCTCAAGGGTACAATGGCAGTGCTCCACCTGGGAATTGAACCTGAAACCTCTGAGTTACAAGTCCAGCTCCCTAACCATTACACTACACTGTCGCCCTTGTGTGGTATAACTCAATACAATTTACTGGGATGCGCTTAGCTAATAAACCAATTGTCAATTAATACTGAGGAATCCCAACAGTATAGTGTGTATGTATGTAATAGTGGTGTGTATATTTGTATTTATGAAATGGTTTTTGTAAACTGTGGCCACCCCCTGAAAAGGAGCCAACTAAATCTACCATCTGAAATCTGCAGGCACCAGTTAGATATCAGCCAGAAAAGTTCACAAAGTTAACCAGATGCTCCATCAAGAGATTGAGTATCCGGAGTTGAGACTGCAATGGTCCCGCCTTGATGACCGTGATGAGTTTTCGCAGTGAGTTCAGAGTGGTCTTTCAGCACAGGAGAAGGTTTTTTGCCATTTATTTGAAAGGCCCCCTTGTGGGTTGAAGCGTGAACCAATAGCATGCTAGAATAACGTGAATGCGACCAGACAGGAAGCAGCATGCCTCTGTGTTACATTTGTTCTTGCCTGTGAGCATTAACCACAAGGTACACAGTGTTGTGCAAGTTTAAGTGACTGATTAGCCAACAATCATTTCCACAAAATGAATTGAGTGGACTGGTGGATAATAGCGACCGGTGTAGCTATATCAACATGCACCTAAGACCCTCAATATTATAAGCAATTCAGACGATGGTCTCTCTTTAGAGGAAGAGGCAGATAGGAAGGACTCTAAGGGCTCTTGCTGCTCAGATAAATTTGTACTCTAGCTACTTCCTATTGTGTTCATTCCCCATGCAGTGTGGTGCCCAGCCCAGAGCTTATCTGCTGCTGCTCAGCTGCTGTCGAGCAGCAGTTTTTATGTCGACTTTCATCGTTTGTGGCCTTTGGCTTGATCCTGCAGCTTGCTAGCTTAGCATTATTAGCAATTTTTCCAAGTTCCTAATAAAGTCAACAGATTGAACTACAGCTCACTGTCTAAATTACAGCTTAGAAAAGCCCTTTCATACTCTTTGTACATGGCCTATTTTGAGTGACAATTTATGATGTTTAAAAGTTAATTTGTTTCTCACCTTTTTAGGTTGATAGATTTGAAATGTCAGTGTAATTTGAAAATAGATATGGTAATGAAAGTAGGTTAAATGTTGGGCGGGATATGGAGTGAATGGGTGTTGGGGCTAGCACATTTTTAAATTTTTATTATAATTCTACCTCAATTACAACTCTGTGGCTGAAGTTCAAGGTACAACCTGAAGTCTTTTTGATGTCGCGGGTCTTGAATATCTTGATCTACCCTGCCTACTTGGTTGAGGCATAGATGCCCGTTTACTTTAGTAAACTGCCCTGAATCTATTCAGGTTGGCAGATATTCAGGTTGTTGCACACTTCTGTGGGATACATCATGCCCACTTTGGTGCATTAAAAGCAAGATTTTATACAGACATACAATTTTATTCAAGATGGAAAGATTTTCTGCGCTGCAGTGTTTGAGAGTATTGATGAAAAGCGGCGAAGACAATAACTGACGAGGAGTAAGTAACTATATTTGATTTGCCATGTTATCAAATACTCGTATATATATTCAATATATGAATTCCGCGTGACTACATATTCCGCGTGTTGCAACGTAACAAATTGCAATATGCACACAAGATCTATGGAAGAATACTTTTCAAACAGCCTAAAATGTTATTTATTTAGCTTGTTTTCAAATACTCGTGAAAATATATGAATTCAGCGTCTTAGTGACGCCAAACATATTCCGCGTGTTAGTAACTTAATCTAAATCCCTAACGTTAGTAGATTAGTTGGTTAGTTCTATACACATCTACCTAATATATACAAAGTGCAATCTAGAAAGTAAGAAGGAAGAAAACGAGATAATAAGCGAAGGCGGAAAACCCCGAAAAGTATAAACTCCCGAAGTGCATGACAAGACAAGGTGTGGATCTCGAAATAAACGGAACAAGGACAGACAGGGAGCAGAACGTGACAGAACAGGGAAAATGCAATACTGGATAAAGAATAATGAATAAGGACTGAATGAAAAATAAACAAAGGCCAAAAAACAACAGAACAGGAACTCAGAATATAACACTGATGGCCCAGTGAGATGGCCCATCTGACAGTTCTTAGAGGTGTGGACAATGAATAATGAATATTCAGGTATTTAGCATTTAGCCCTCCCACAGCCTGAAATAAATGTGACCAGTTCTGATAAAAACAGGTTTTTAGCTATTTAGATCTCAGATGTGCTAAACTGTTTTCACACCCTTACATAACCAAGACCTTGATGAACAAACGCACATTGGCAAAACAATTCGTCACTATAGTTTAGTGTGTGCTTTCACAACTTTTGTGACAGCAGAAAAATTTACTATTTTTAACTTGTGTGTTTGTAGATCTATTTACAAGCTGCATATGATACTGAAACTAAAATGTGGAAATAAGTGGGCTCTGTACTACCGTGTAAAAATAATTGAAAGCAAAATAAATGAGCAAAATTGTATAGCCGAAAGGCAAAATAAAATATAAAGAACAAGTTTTCTTAATTGCACGCAGCTTAGATTTGCTATTCTTCTATGCTATGTTATAGGCTAGACAGTAATCAGTCGTAGCAGCTATCCTTCACTGAGCTTGTTTTCAGCGTTGACAAAACTGCCCTTTTCTGGAAGCGATTAATATCGCACATGTTCATTTCCAAAGAAGAGAAGCAGGTGCCAGATTTTAAGGCAGCCAAAAACTAGCTCACCCTCCTGTTCGGGGGAATTCTTCAGGAGGCTTCAAACTGAAATGTATGCTTGTGTACCAAACCGAGACACCACGAGCAACGAGGGTTTTCAAAAAAAACAAATATCACGAGTAGCCACCCTTAAGGCACACTACCTTCAGATCCCCATCAGATAGCTGGTTGAAGGTATATATGGTCACAACCAGCAGTCGATACAGGGCATTTGGGTAGATTACAACATGAAGTCCATTGATAATGTGAGAGCAGCCTAGGCTAAGGTCAACGACACCTGCATGAACAGCATCTGGCAGACGATGTACACGGCCAAAGGCATGTTATGACTGAGGGAGTTGACGTCACTCGGCTGACCCACCAAGGAGAGTTAGGTGAGTTCGACCGAGGTGCAGTTTTATGAGCTGCTGAAATCTCACAGGCATCACAGAGCCAATCGGAGCTGTTTTTAATCCAATGATGATTGGTCGGCTAAGCGGCAGTGTCCAGAGGGATGTGCTGGAAAGCTTCTCCTGCTACAGAGACTTACTCTGGGAGAAGATGGTTAAGGAACTGGGCTTGTAACGCAGGTTGCAGGTTCGATTCCCAGGTGGGGACACTGTCGTTGTACCCTTGAGCTAAGGTACCTAACCTGAATTGCTTCAGTAAAAAAATATATATATCCAGCTGTATAAATGGATTGTATGTGAAGAAATGTAAACTGTGTGAGTTGCTCTGGATAAGAGCGTCTGCTAAATGGCAAAAAAAAAAGAAGAGACTTTGTGCCAGGAAAACAACCCTTCATGTCTTCCTTAAGAGGCACCCACAACTTGCTTTGGATGAATTCCAAGCAATAAACTCGCCCACATCATATTTTCCGATGCTGCCACGTTTATGTTAACTTTCATTCATCATTATGGATTTAATTAACACGTCTCGCTCGTTGTGATTGATTGTTTTATTAAAAATGTTACTCTACTACGGACATCGTGTATATTTTGTTGGTTAAAAAAGGCAAGGATATATTGGATTAGGAACGCGTCTCCATTAGTTCAGCTGAAGTGGCCAACTGGTGAGTTGCGAGTGAACTCTTTCTTAAATGTCATGGAAATGCCAGCGTTTTAAGAAGTTTCTGCTTTTGACCATTTAAAGCTTTGAACTTAAGCGTAAAGTTATCACGGCCCCCTGTGCCTCCATGCACAGTGTACACAAGCACGGGTGTGCCACTCCCTTGCAGCGTTCAGGCTCAATCTCTTGACGGCGCATTGCCAATGCTGGTTCAGTGCAGAATCTAATTAGGAGAGAGATTAATGAGAGGTGCCCACACTGGCCCCGGAACCAACTCTTCCATTAGCAGTCCCTCTTGGTCCAGGACAGGAAGACGGGGTGTCACAGTGGCCTGAGGGCACACCTCATTAGTAGACGGAGTGGGGAGGCCGTGACACATGCCCCCCCGCCCCCATAGGCGGTCTCCCTCGCCATGAAGAATGAGTCTGTGCAATTCTATCGCATGTGGTTGACTCGGGTTTTGGATCACGTACACGGCAAGACAGAGCCGTGTTTATGTCAACACAGCGTTCCCGGGAATTCTTGTATCCATATCGCATGCACAGTGAAAATAGCCCAAGGCAAGGATGGGATGCTTTCGTGTTGAATTGTGAGCGAGGGCCAGCAGGTTTTGGAGAGATGTTTTCTTTCCGCCAGTGATTTTTTACTTTTGGAATGACTTTATGTTCAAGTAATGAGTTCAAGTAGACAATCTAGAGTTGAGAGAAAGGCAGGCGATGCCCATCTCTTATTCGCAAATATGGATCACCTGTATTGAGCAGCAAAAAATACACTACCACACTACAAAAACCTTTTAAAATTTCAAGATTTAAAATTTGTATTAATCGGTCCATAAGACCTTCTTCCAGTCTTCAGTAGTCCACTGGCGGTGCTTCATGGCCCAGGCAAGCCTTTTTTTGTTATTTTGCCATCTTAGCAGTGGCTTTCTTACTGCCACTCGACCTGTCAAACCTGCAGCTCGAAGTCTTCTCTTCACAGTTGAAACTGAGACTTCCTTACTTCGACCAGTGTTGTGCTTGAAGCTGTTGTCACGCAACTTGTCTTCTGATTTTGTCGTGGTTTTGGGTCTGCCGGACCTCTTCCTGTCAGAGTTTCCAAGTGCTTTTTGATGGTGTAGAAAACTACTCACTGCCAAAAAAATTACATTATTTTTCAGTTTTTGGTAACCTAAACTTTTTTTTTAACCTCTGGCAGTTTACCGCTTACCATTTCAGGTTATTCACTGGACTTGAACTGCTTAAATTTTAGCAAAAACTGGAAAATGGGGGTGTTCTAAAACTTTTGAAATTACACCGGTAGTGTAACTGTATAAGTGAATAAATGTCAAAGGCCTAGAGCTACCAAATGTAAACTAGCATAATTGTGCTTCTGTTTCAAACTTCAAGACAGTCAGCCGCTGTGCCGCCCACGCCCTGCGCACTGCAGCTGGAGCGCATGCACTTCTCCGATGCACTCACCATTCACTGAGCCAGTGACTATTTTACACACTGCAGGCCATGCGCAATTTTTGTTTTAAAGTGACAAGGATTTGTTTGTTTTTGCAATGCCACTGGTGCTCAGATGCGGATGTGTTGAACGTGTAGGCCTACACCTTTTTAAAAAGAGTATAGAGTGTCTGACCCCACATCGAGCCTTGATTGATTTCCACCGGTTTGCACTGACCGGGGTTATTTGTTTTGTCTCAAATTAATGCTACTCGGAAGGTAGACAAGCTTTTTTCCATATTTGCGTACAGTATTTTTTCCAACGGTCTGCATTATTGAACGAGGTTATAGATTTTGTACTTAGGCTGGCAGTTCTATCACTGCCCTAAAAATGAATAATAGACCGGTTTGTTTTCCCAGAGAGAATCCTCATCAAATTGTCAGGCTTCATTCCCATACACTGGTTAGTCATGCAGGTTTAAATATTCATCCCTAATGCCAGCTCCAGCCGTCCGCCCCCCGCCCTGTAAGACACAGCATTGCCTTTGAATCTAGTATCTGTCATACATCAGACTCTGTGACAAGATGGCTTGCGGAAAAGTTTAAAAAAAAATATCTATAAAATATTCTTTTGGGAGCGTTGCATGGCACTTGCTCTGTGCTCAAACGGGAGACGTGAGAATGCAGAGTTTGTGTTTCCTGGAGCTGAGCTCATCAGTTTCTTTGTATTGATGAGTGGTGCCTGGCACAGAGCTGTGATTGGCTGGAAGATCAAAAGGTGATGCCCCTCGACCCTGGAGTGGCCAACCAGTCTCTCCAAGGAGCCAGTGGGTGGGTTGAGGGAGCAGTCAACCTTGTGCCCAGTCCTCCAATTTTCCGGTAGTATTGTGGCCAGATGACTGATTTGTTTCAGATTTGTTCCCCCCTGTTTTTCTCCCAATTTCGTGGCCAATTGTATCCTCTATTGATTCAGTTACCCTCCTCACGAGCCCACTGCCTGCAACTATGGGACCAGCCGCTACTCTGGGACCAGTAGTGACCAGGGTGAGCAAACCGCCTCCTTCAAGACAGACCCCGCCGAGCCATCGACCGTGAATCCGATACACGCAGGGAAGCTTTCTCTACCTGCAGCGAGCTTGTGCCAGCTCCCCTCCCTCTGGGCCGGACAGCCAGTCGCCGCCCCCGAGCAGGACTCCCCAGCCAGAGCCGGTCTGGCGCAAACGGTGAATCGAACCCTGGCTGCAGTGAGCAACCGTGCACTTTGGGCACTTTTTTGCCGGGTGTGACACCCAGGGCCTGATGATGGCCATATGACTAAGGTGACACAGCTGTGACACCTTATAGATGTCCATTACATTATGGGCCATTTAGACGTTTTTGTCTATGTACATTACTAGTAGACGTATTGCTCTAATGCGTACAGTGGTGAAAAGTCTTAGCATTGTGCATAGATTAGATTAATGTTGGGTATGCAGTGTTTGGAGCTGGATTGGATGTCATCATTTTTTGTCCAATTTTTTTAATCTCCACAGTATTAAAAAACATTTGGTTAAGTTGCATGTCTGTGATGCATTGAAAGTCACAGAAGGTAGGCTACAGCTAACTAAAGAGACACTGTACCAAAGGCTAGCTGACTGATTAACATCACAGGACAGAGTTGGAGCGTTGCTATGCTACAGAACTACCATGAGTGCCTGTTGAGGAGTGAGTGATTAACATCTGGATTGAAAAACATTTTGTCATAAAAATATCCATTATCTCAGAGGGCCTAATTGACGCATATAAAATTCTGGACATTTGTCTTTTTTATGGGGTCATTGGCGCAAAGGCACAACTTGATAAAAAAACCTGGTAAGAATTGGGCAAGGGGAGAGATTTTCTCATTTGTGACACCTTCATGGCCTGCCTGTTGTAACTTTTCGGTGAATGTATTGGAATTTCTGATCTCGTTAAAATATTTGCTGTGTTCCAAAATTGGCAAGTTGTAGCTTGCTTCAATTTATTTATTTCTCTGTTTATTTTATTTAACTACACATTGCAAGAATACAGAAGCAATCTATTCCGTACAGCAGAATTGAAAGCATGAATATCATATTCGTTTTTGAACATACCCTTTCAAATGTGGTTCCTTGTTTTGTTCGCTTAGTTGCTAAATACGTCCACCGCAAGATACCCGGAGCAGTGAACCCGTAACCAATCACGGAATCAGGGTGTGATTAGTCAACCTGAAGTGAGAGTTAATTATTAGGGGCGGCTGTAGATTCAGTATCATTCACAGGGGGGATGACAGGATCAGGGTTTGATTAATCGACCTGGAGTGAGTGTTAATGAGGGGGAACGACGGAGCTACTGGTTCTCTGTGAAAGGCATTGCTCCCCTGACACAGCACACAAAGTGCTGTAACAGCAAAGCTCGCCTGCTGGGTGGTGTGCAAACCATTTAGGCCGATGCTTTGTATAATCGAGAGCTGGAATGTTTGCAAGGGGATGTGTTGCTCTGTATTACCACCGTTTAGCCTGACAACTTACTTTAGGAAGATGCAACAGGTTTTTCCTCAATTAGGGAGCACAAAGTATCTGTTCTCATGCTGTACAGGCCTGCATTAAAACATTTTTTTTTTACAAATTTTAACTTTTTATTTTTATTTACAATGTGTTTGAGACTGGCATAGTCATCACAGCTGACTCTGTAGTATTGAGCCAGTTGGGTAGGAACAGATTACATGTATTCAAGATTACACAAATTAAGTAACTGTAATCAGCCCAGGTTACTTTTTAAAAATATTGTAGCCAGATTACAGTTACTTTCTTAAAGAATACTTGAATACAGTAAAACCTGGGATAAGTGATGATCACTTACTAAGCCTTGTATTAGCAAGCAACTAGCAACAACAGATATCGACATCCAATGTCTGTGAACGATAATGTTAGCTAGCTAACTAACTAGCTGGTTCTCGCTGTTGTGTCTATGTGCCGCGATCCGCAAACTTTCTTGACTGCTGCAGAGTCTGGCATAGCAACCACAACAAACGCGGACTGCAAGCGAGTGACAATGTGCCGCTTTTCCCATTTGGAATTTCGGTTTGACGACGTTGTTGATGTGAGTGTAAAACAGAAATAGTTCCAGTTAGATCATTAAAAAAATAATAAAATCCTAAATTTACAGTCGTCAGCAGGACGACCACTTGGAAATCGAAGGTCGTCCTTCTGAATTTTTAGTCATCTGAGATGATAGGACGACTGCTAATCTGGGCCCTTGTTATCGCAATGTGGTCACATTGGAAATCGGAGGGAAGCCGATATGATTTTGCTGCATATGGGAGTGGCTCTGTGTACCGGAGTTACAGTCGACGGCTTGGTGAGTGCCGTCTCGGAAGAGGCGATTTAGGGAGCTCTTGCAGAAAGTGGGTTTGTGTGATAGAAGAATGTCAACACAGAGACGAGGGCCCTACATGTGCTCCATCATGGCTCTTATCATAGCCGATCCCTCATAATGTGTCTCTCTCTGCAAAAGTTGTCCCAGAAACCAGCTGAATTATGTCTTTGATGGTTGTGGAAATCAAAGGTACTCACTTTAATTTATGTGCAACCATAACACATGCCGCCATCCTCGTCTGTGACTTGTCAAAGTTTGTGGTACATGTTTTTTCTTTTTTTTTTTTCAAGTCACAGTTGTTGTGAGTATAGCATAGCAATTTCCTAACGTGGAGTGGAGAGTTTAACATTGTGAGCAGATTTCACCAGTTATGAAGTGATATTTTAAAATATGCAGCCGTAAGCAGTCGTTTACTCAACTTCAAACCAGTGTACCTCCTTGGGGGTGGAGTGGAGCACTTCCTCACTGATTAAAGCTACAGAGAAGAAGTATTAAAATAATCCTGTCAGCTCTTCCTAATGCTATTAAGAACACAGAGGTGAGGGATATGTGTGTTTCCTAATGTGGCCTGTACTAGATTGCCCCCCGCTTAGTACAGTGCGGATCCTGTGTGGTCGCTAGCCCCCGTATGATACATAGGGTATGGTACAGCAATCTCTCAAACCTCTCACAAGCCTTAAAAGAACATCTCTTCAAAGCAAGTATGAACCAGCAAGCCCCTGAATTCAGACATTCCCCATGAACTGGAATGCACTTTAAGGTCGTGTACACGCTGTTCTTTTTGTCCCATTTTTTTGGTGCTGTGATGTGGTGGATCAAAGACGCAAGAAATAAAAATCGCATTCATGTTGTTCGCATTTACTGCCCTGCGCGCGACGGCGAGAGAATGCGCATCATCACTGCTGGCGGCTCCGCCTCCCTCCTCCTCCCGAACTGCGGCCGCTCAGCACCTGTCCACCACGAAACGGCGCTTCCTTTACGGCGCTCGTCAGCGAACGATGCGATCTAAAAATAACTTCTAGGGGCTATTACAGCTGACAGTGAAATACCTCTGCTGGAGGAAATTGCTTCGCTGTGTTTTTCCACCCCTCTTTTTTTATTATTAGATGAGGTTTTCTCACAAATGTATTCCTCTGGAATATTCCAGTATGTGTGTTTGTCAGCAGTCTAGCCTGCAGAAAATTCGATCAAGCCACTTTTGGAGGGAATATAAAGATTTTTATTTATTTTTTTACCTTTTACTCATTCACATTTGTTTGTTTTTGTATCATGTTTTATTCTACGGTTACAGGGACTCAGCAAAGAGGGCCTGCTTATTCTGTGTCATCTGAGCCTCATGTATAATGAAAACATGTCAATCGCAAGCTCTTACTGAATAATGCATTACATACTGTAAGGAATCTCCATATTGTATCATGGCAGATTGAATTATTATTATTATTATCACTTGCAGGTGCCCTGATCCAAGGTGACTTGCGTAGATTACTTTTAGAATGTGTGTGTGTGTGTGTGTGTGTGTGTGTGTGTGTATACAGGCCTATTTAAAGTCCACTCAAAATGTTCACCTTTTGTTGCCTAACAGGCTGAAATGAAAACATATTAAATCAAACTTTTTCCACCTTCATTTGCACATTTCACCCTACAACTTTGAGTGGAGAAAAAAAATTCTCAAAATGTTTGAACATTAATAAAAATTTAAAAAAAACCTTCAATAACTTAAATAAATCTGCACCCCGTTGAGTTAGTGCTAGAAGCACCATTTGCTTGAGTCCCTTTGGATATGTCTCTACCAGCTTTGCACATCTAGATTGGGCAATGTTTGCACATTCTTCCTTACAGAACTGTTCAAGCTCAGTCAGATTGCATGGGGACCTTCGATGGACTGCCCTTTTCAAGTCATTCCACAGGTTTTCAATAGGATTCAGGTCAGGGTTCTGAGTAGGACACTCAAGCCACTCCATTGTTGTTTTAGCTGTGTGCTTTGGGTCGTTGCCATTAACCTCCTCTTTCTTGAAGGTACAGGTTTTCCTCAATAGTTTTTCTGTATTTTTCTCCATCCACTTTTCCTTCTATCCTGACAAGTGCCCCAGTCCCTGCTGATGAGAAACACCCCCATAACAGAACGCTGCCACCACCATGCTCTACAGTAGGGATGATGTTCTTTGGGTGATGTGCTGTATTGGGTTTTCACCAAACATAACATTTAGCATTTAGGCCAAATTTTTATCTTGGTTTCATCTGACCACAAAACTTTTCGCCACATGGTGTAGACCTTAAAGGGGCTCTGAACTTAACTCACTCCTCTCATCTCCAATATCACACTCCTCCCACCAGTGACTTATTCTGTAGTCTACTGGTGTGTTCAATTCAGGCCCAGGCATGCTAGGGGTCTGAACCTTATCCGTCACTTTGGCCAGTAGCCAGAGGCAGTTCCCTTTCAGTCGTAGTCCCTGTGACTCAACCCCATTTATTCAGGCTTTGGTTGGTGAGTTTTCAATATAGGGATACAATTTATTTAATGAGGAAATTATTCAGAAGGGGACAGACTCGGTGGGAATACCCACTTGTATGTGCAGGGCAGGGCTCACGTTGGCATGCGCGTCCCCAGAAACAGGTGCATGCAGCTGCCACTCCTTTTTTTCGGTGACCCACTATGTGAGCTAGACACTTACTGCACTGGAGGAGTGTGCAGCTAGCGCAGGCAGGTTGCAGGCACCCGATTGACCAGAGAAGGCGCTATTGAGTGATGAGACGGGGAATATCCTGCTGACTGAACCCCCCTCCGTGGGGGGCACTGAGCAGAGGCGTCGTTAGATCTGGGATTCCAGGGCTTTGGCCACAAACCTTAGTTGACGAGCCCTGAATCTATTTTTTTTAAAAGAAGATTATGCCTTTCCCTCCTTTTTCTCCCAGTTTGGAATGCCCAATCATATTCTTAAGCCGCACTCGGTGAAACCGCCGCGCGTTTCGGTGGAGATCGCATGCTTGCCCACGCTCTCCCGAATTGACAGCGATGTCAGGCGCCACTTCTTCTCTTCACGCTGCAGTTCACAAGTAAAGCTTGCGTGAGTCGGAGGAGGACACTTCAGTGCAGCTTTGTACCGGAAAACTGTGGGCATCCGATTGACCAGCGGGGTTGTTGGTGTGCGAGAAGACAGACAATTTGGACGACTGAATCCCTTTCTCCCTTAGGCAATGCTTCGCCAATTATGCTTTGCCCCGCGGGGCTGCTGGCCACAGTCAGCACTGGGACGGTTTGAATTTAATACCAGACCGTGGGGCCCATCCAAACACTAGAACAGTGCCTTAACAGGATGAGCCCCCCAGTAGCCCAAGCCCCGAATCTTTTGATCACGAAGCCCCTTGTTTCAAAACGAGACCAGTTATGTGTCATCCCACAGGACTCCATCCATCGCCGGCACCAGCGCGGTTCATATGGGACCCAGAATGTAGGGGCGCTGCTGCACAAAGCACCTGTCCTGGATTCGCCACTCAGGAGCCCCACATCACGGTCAGGTTGACCCTGCGATAGGTCAACACCACAGTCGTGTGTTTTCCTGCAGAATAAGTGACCAATGGCTCGGTCCGTCCCTAACTGTGAATCTTAGTTTACATGAGTGTAGGCTCTGTGATACTGGGTACCTGCATTGGCATTTCCCATTAATTTTGTCTATCATTTTGCGCATTGTCCCCGCAGGAACAACGTGAGGGATTTCATCTTTGGCCTTTCTTTTCTTGGTTACCTATTGACCTATTGCTTCACATTAACAATAGGGAGTCTGTCATGAAACTTGTCCCCCCACCCCACCCCCCAACCAAAACAATGCAACAATTAACTGAGAAAATGATATTTGAGGACAGAGTCTTCCTTGTACAAAACTTTCAGTGCTGAATAGCCACATTATTCAAAGACCATAAGTGGAACATTTACACAACTCAATTTATAACTGTGGTAGACAGCAGTAATGTCCTCCTTACTTTTTTCACAATTACCAGAGGCGGGGGAGGAGTAAGTAGATCACACAGCATAGCCGTGCACGCTACTGTAAGCACTAAGGGCACTTATGCTCTTTGATGGCGATCAGGTTGCGCTGGGGTCCTTTGTAGGGCCCTATGATTTCTGCAGTACGGAGAACGCGCACGGGATCACGGGTTCCAGGCTTTAAAACGGAACTCGGCAATCCCAGGATCTGTTACAAAATGATGGAAAACACATGATGCTTTTTCTTCCTCCTTGCATGCTTTTTTGCATAGTGAAATCAAATGCACTCTGGATCACATGAAAATGTGATGAGCTGCTCAAAATAATCCTCTAGCATGGAGACTGGGTGGCTCATCCCGCTGGTATTCAGGGTTCGAGAGCGTGGATGTGCCCCACAGTCTAGTGTCCTGTCAGACCGCCGTGCCAGTTCTGATTGTGGCCGGCTGGGTGGGGTCTGTCCTGAGAGGTAGGGTTTCAGACGGCGGGATTGTCCGTCTTTGCACACTTGGAACAATGATTGATCACACCATGTATTAATGCACATCTTGTAAGTCGCTCTGGATAAGAGCGTCTGCTAAATGCTTAAAATGTCAAATGTAAAATGTAAAATGCACACAGTCCTCTGGTCAATCGGGATCGATTGCTCCTTCAATGGAATTTGGTTTTGCCATCACTTTAATTGCCAGCTGTTTTTATTGTTTTTATTGTGGTTCTGTGTGGCTCAGTAGGTAGAGCATGGCGTTGGCAATGCTTAGGTTGTGGGTTTGATTCCCACTGGGGCCACATATACTGAAAAATGTATGCATTCATTACTGTAAGTCGCTTTGGATAAAAGCTAAATGGCATATATTATTATTATTGTTATTATTATTGGTATTAGTAGTCTTAGTAGTTGTAGTTGTCATCGTCTCTTGGGCCTTTACCACGGCTACTTACACAGCTTGCAATTTATATATACACCTGGGCAGTATTGAGTATTGACTCCTTTATTGGCACTGAGCTTGTAACACAAATGTTCCAGCCTGGATTCCCAGGCACAGAGCTACCGTTTCTGAGCTGCTTCAATAAATAGCAAGCAGTATGAATGGATTATGTGTTATCAACTGTAAACTACATGATTTCCCCCTACATCCGTTCATCTGCGAGCCAGAGGTATATCATTTATTGAACCATCACAACCAGCAGTACTATAGTGTACTATAGCAATACCCTACCTGCCAGGAAGTGGAAACTGCAACCTTTGGACCACAGGCTAAGATCCTGCACTGCTTTTCATTCCTAGAGAGGAGAATGTTTTCTAAAGGCGGCCTCGGTGCTCTTTCAGCATGTGCCGTTTCTCCAGTCATGTCTGCTCAGATAGATTGGAAGGGAACCAACCCTGATTGTGTGACACCACTACAGCTGTGGCCCACATGTTGCACCCCGCAGACTACGGACTTTGCACACTAAATGAATTGGCTTGAAAGTAGTTAACAAATGAACTCCAGTTTCGATTGGATGTTCCCCCAGCCTGAACCAAGGCCTCATTGGGGTGGGAGGGGCTATAGAATGCAAATGAGCAAACTAGGAGGGAAAGGACTGTAAGGGTTACTCAGAAGTAGGTGAAATGGGAGAGATGTGGTTGTCAGACCAAGGTGGATGTTTGACTGTGGTGCTGAGGTGTGTTGGTTTTCAGCGCTCCCGCTGTTATCCCAGTGTGTGCAAGAGATGGCCTCGTTTGGGTTCCACGCACCAGGCAAAGATTTAATTATAGACCGTTCGCTTCTTTAGAAAGCAGCAGACCCACAGCTGCAAATGTAGTTCAGCGTCTATGTCTCTCTCTCTCTCTCTCTCTCTCTCTCTCTCTCTCTCTCTCTCTCTCTCTCTCTCTCTCTCTCTCTCTCTCTCTCTCTCTCTCTCTCTCTCTCTAGGTCTCACTCTTGATTCTCTATCTGTCCCTCTCCGTTCAATTCAAGTTTGCTTAATTGGCAGGACAAAAACAATATTCATATTGCCAAAGCATAGAACATAAAGGATCTATAAAATAACAGTAAGTAATGAAAATAACCTCTCCCTCCCTGTCTCTCTCTCTCTTTCCCTGTCAAATTCAAAAACTCTAATATGCCTTGTTTGCATAACAAGTGAGCTTGCTAACTCATTCAAATGCATCGATGACATTAACCACAACCCCCTCCTCCTCCCAAACACAAGTTTAAAAAAAAAAAAAAAAAAATAATAATCTGTCTCAGAATTAATGAGGAGCAAAGATGATAGAAATGCAAGTTACAAAATGTTGTTTAGCCCACACCCTACCACCCAATGATGGCAGGCAGGGACGTATTGTGAGCTGCGCCTCTATTGCGGTAGTCTCTTCGCCCAGAATCTGGTTCTGTTTAAACTGCCTCCACCTCTGCTGGGTTGCAGTGATCAAGGTGCCTGTTACACTTATCTAGCCAGGTCTTTTAATGGTGGCCTGTTTCGATAGCAAGGCTGTGGTCACCGTGTCCGTACATCTTACATGCACTGTCTTGTTTGCTGCTTTCTCTCTGTCCTCTCTTGCTCGTTCTCTCTCTCTCTCTCTCTCTCTCCCTCTCCTCCTCCTGCATTGTCCTGATATCCTGTACATGGATATAAATGCTTCTCATCCCTCCTCGCACAAAGTAATTGGATTGCATGTTTCCACAGAGTGACAATGACTGAGATTTCTTTTCACTGCGAAAATGAATTTCTCCTCAGCATTTTCGCAATTTCGAAGTCTAATCTGCGTTCACCATCTCCTCCGCATTCCTCAGCCTAAAAGTAGAGGCTGATTAAGACCCGGCAGTTGTCAGCGACGGTGACAGACACTGTTTCTACTTGATGAAAATGTTTATATCCAATACAAGAAGTGAGGGGGGGAATCATGATTTTATTCAAGTGAAGAGGATTGTTAGATGATTGTTCTAGCAATTACTTTTGATACGCTTACACTATTGCTGGATAAAAACTGTCAGCAGGCTCTTTTGTTTGACACTGATGCACCTCCCAAACTGCAACTGTTAGCAGTCAAATTCTTGAGTGTAAGGTATTTGGCCTAGCGCTTGTGAGTGCTTGACATATTACATCTCAGGGTCAGTTTGTTTTGTTTCTTATGACACTGAAATTGCGAGTTGAAGGAAAGAAAGTTTTGAAAAGTAGGTAAAAAAGTGGCCATATTGCATTCTCTGCTCCTTTATCCGTTACAGATTTTCACCGTGGTAGAAGTAGGCCTACTCACTTTTGGCACGAGGAACAGCGAGCGAGCGTTGAGCCGATCGACCGGCGAGATATTTTGGTGCAGAGCGTCTCACAGTGTGCCTCGGAGCGAGAAGAAAGGGCCGTGTGTCCGGTTCACCGCAAAGTTAGAAGGACTGGTAACAGCCAAATATAGGCTCTGCCGGGACGCACTGATGTCTGAGGGCGGCGGTGGTGTAACGAGTTGTTTTTAGGCCCCAAGGACCAATGGTGCGATATCTCTCCACTCTACATTATGAGCCGATGCATGATATCGTTTATTCAGGCCCGATGCCAGGTTTGATGTATCCCGAGTCCACGGATTGCCATTTAAATCACTGCTTAAATTAAAAATTAAACACATCAAATTACAAAAAGAATTTCAGAATGAAAGGTCAAAGAAATAAACATAATTTAACTTCAATTAGAATCGCACGATGAATACACAGACAATTATACCCAAATAAATTATATATATATATATATATACATACATGCATAAATAATTGATAAATTAGACATGCATCTCGGCGCCATAAACAGATTTGACCAATTTGTTTACAGATTTTCAGATTTTCAATATAGTTGGAAATGATTGGCCGATATAAGATCATCGTATGAAGAAGACAATGATTAGCCGGCACTCTGTTTCAGTGTATTTGGGCATGGGAGTTGAATGGGATTATGGTATGCACTGTGTGACACTGGGAGAGGTGGAGGGAGGAGTAGAGAGGGCTGCACCTCCCTTTTGGCTACTGTCAGGTGTTCCTGTTCCCTCCCACAGCCTGGAGAGGACTACAGGGCCTTGGACAGCAGCGGCCTCACTTACAGGCAGGCTCGCCTGAGGCTAATGAGCAATCAACTCAGCTGTGAGCCATTGCCATCGTTAGGCCATTATAAAAGCACAGCCTGCCATGCCTGAAGGGAGTTGTTTCTGGGCACGGAGGAAGAGATGCTAGCTTTTTGTTGCGGTTTGACCCTCTTAGCAATAGCGTTTTGATTTAACTTGGTTATTTTTGTGGTTTGTTATATTTTGTAAAGTTTAATGAGAATAAACTGGCCACTGGCCTATTGGAACTTTATTTTGGGTTTGTCTTTCGTCCACTCACCACCTGGCATGGTGGCTACCCCTGCCACCTTGCTACAACTGTTAGGCACGTTTCCTGGGAAGCTGCTCTATGCATGCATGGTGTTGCTCACAGGCTTTGATTGACAGTGTGATTTTTTTTTTTAGCTACGCGTCACCTTGTTCATTACAACTGGGTACTGTAGATGAACTACCTTACTATCGATAGTGTAGTAAATATATTGGTGTTTTACCGAACACTCTTGTGTTAGTGTTCTCCCCCAAAAAAAAATGGGGTTCAGGAAAACAATGATATTCAACATGCATGCATAACATCATAATTCTGTACCGTTCATTTGTAAACAAACTGGATGAACGCTCAGCATGGTAAATGTTCAGCTTGTTTTTCGTGAATTTTTTTTTGTGTCTATTTGCAGCACCACTGTCCTGTACATTTCACTGTGTACATTCTTAGAGGGGTCCGCTTTACGACCCAATGTAGGACAGATTACACCTCTCTGTTTGTTGTAGTCTGGAGCCCCAGAAATAGCTGGGACAGTGTATGACTCATGTTTAACCACACCTCTCTGTTATAGCAACACAAATCCCAAATCTGTTTTGGTGTATGTTTAATGGGGCAACTTCGCCCCTAACCCCCTCCCAATTTTTAATATATTTTTAAAATAAAAAAATTTAAAAAAAATTGTCCCCACTCGCCACCCTGGTGTATGCCAGAGCGGTCCATGTCCGTGGCGCGACACGGCGGGGGGTTGGTGAGGTTACGGGGAATAAGCGCCTGTCAGCGAGCGGAGAGGTAGAGAGAGAGAGAGAAGAGGGGGAGAGCGAGAGCGAGAGCGAGAGAGAGAGAGAGAGAGGCTCCGCTTAGCGCCGGCCGGATCGCTTGCGCGCTCACTGTTGACGAATGAGCTGTCTACCCACAGGGCTGGGAGAACTGCAGCTTGTGACAAGCTGGGGGAGAGAGGAACATGAACGTAATGCGCACCTTGCCTCGCCTGCTTTCAGACACCGGCCAGAAGAAGACTCCGGAGAAGAAGGATGGGCGTCGCATGTCGTTCCAGAGACCGAAAGGGACCGTTGAATATTCTGTAAGTAAACGGCAAGGCTCTGCTCTCCCCCCGTTTTCTGGAAGCTGCTCGCTCTGCCACTAACGGCGGATGCGTTTTGTTTCCCTGCCGTACCCAGTGGAAGTCTCGCCCATGCTTGTCGGTAGGTAACTGTGTGGCCGTGCACATGTGCTACGTTCCCTTGTTTTGCCTCGGTGGTGGATGGTGAGGGACTTTGAATCGGCAGCGCGGACCGGCTCGCGTCTGCCTGGCGGCGATAATCGTGTTAATGTTGAAAACCACAACAAACAAACCGGTTCCCTTTCGCCTGGCGGTGTGCAGCGGGTGCCTCGTGTTCGCGAGCGCGAGCTGTGGGGTTTTGCTTCTTCTCTTTTTCGAGCGCAAAAGGGGAAAGCGGAAAAGCTCTTGTTATCGGCTCTCCGTAGAGCGCCTTTTTATTCAGCTTGTTCTCTCCGTGTGGCCGGTTCTCGCCGGGCATTCCAGCACTGTGTTCACAAATGACCTTCCAACTGCATTATCATCTCTATTGATTTGGTGTCTGTGTGGCGGGATGGAGACGGAGAGAGAGAGCGAGGGGGAGTGAGCGGGCGAGAAAGAGCTCCAATTCTCCGGCGTAAACTGAAAATGGAGCCTGGCTCCTGCCTCGTGTTCTTCAAATGACCCTCAAATCCCGCTGTAGTCAGGCAGGATCGCGCTCCGTGGTAACGGCGAGGGAGCCGCGGTTGCCGGCGGCGAGGGGGAACGAGCGAGAGGACGGCGGACGGACGGCGCTGGTGTCCGGAGCTGTCGCTCAGCCAGCGGATTGATTTCAGCCTCGTTTAGCGGCGAGCCCCAGCATCTGGTCACCGCTCTGCCTCGTCCCTCACGCCTCTCGCTGGGCGCGATCGCGGGCGCTCTGAGCCTGTTTCTGGGGTGTGTGTGTGTGTGTGTGTGTGTGTGTGTGTGTGTGCGTGTGTGTGCGTGTGTGTGTGTGTTTGTGTGTGTTTGTGTGTTTGTGTGTTTGTGTGTGTGTGTGTGTGTGTGTGTGTGTGTGTGTGTGTGTGTGTGTGTGTGTGTGTGTGTCTTGTGCTTGTGCTGTGTGTGTGTGTGTAGGTGTGTGTGTGTGTGTGTGTGTGTGTGTGTGTGTGTGTGTGTGTGTGTGTGTGTGTCAGGGTTTGGGGGGGGGGGTGGTTGATTCCTGCATTGGCGTGTCCGAGCGTTTTCCTGCTCCAGGCAGGTGTCGTTCCAAACGCCCCGTCCGCATATCCATCTCCGTCTGCACGCCAGTGATTGACAAGGAGATTGTTTTCATCGCCGGAGCGTGAAAAGTGGGCGATAACGCGACAGGACATTTGTCAAGGAGGGACCGGTTTGTCAAAACGTAGGGGTAGAGGGGGGTACAGTAGATAGACATTAGATTCGGTGTGTGAAGATGCTCATATCGCACTCACACAGCGCGTGCGTCGCCGTCTCACTCGCCCCCCTGCCAGGCTCCTTCTGCCGGCTGCCACAGACGCGCGGATATTGTGATGGATCGAAGGGGCCGTGCCAGCGACAGCACCGAGTCGGTGACACGCCATGGTGCCAGGACCCCAGAGACGGCTGGTGGCAGCGTGGGTCTCACCCCCTCTCCCCGCGGCCGGCCCGGCCCCTGTGAAGTTTAAAGAGCGTCACCGCGATCGGGACGCCTTTTCTTTGGCTCCGCTTCTTTGTCGGCTGCGTTTTTCATGGTTTTTGCTCCTCGCCAGATATGTCTGTAATCTCATTTGCCCCAGAGGAAAGGAAAGCCTTTCCTTTATCAAAATAATCTCTCTTTTAAGCGGGAGGGGAGGGAAAAAAACAACAACAATTGCAAGCCATCTGCTTAGCCACTGATAAAGCTGCCTCTTTCAGTGGGAGCCACCGATTGGTTGACCTGTAGCCAATTACAAGAGAGGACTGAGAAACCACAATTGGAGAAAACAGTTGAGCTTTAGAAACTGGCTTATCACTTCCTGTCTGAGATCCCTGAGCCACTGTTTTCTATACAGTTGGCATTCCATGTTCTATTTAGTTTTTCCCCTCATTTTGGTTTTGTGTGTTTGTGAATTCATCATGCTCATATAGCCCCTGCCCAACTTATTTGCATTAAGCTCATATTTATATTACCCTGAAGAGCACGGGGTACCTCTCTGTCAACCATAATTACGTATGTTTAGTGAATGAAGAATGTGACCTTTGCAATAACACCGAATGAGTAAATAAGATTGTATAATTTGCATAGGTCATTTATTTCCTATTTTGGATGGGAAAAGATTTGGATTTTGGATCAAGTGGCAAAATTATTTTTGTAGGACTTACAATGCAATGCTGAGACAGAATTAAAAGACTATAAGTTCCTGTATTCCTGCTTTCTTCCGTAACCGAGTGCTAGCCCCCGGGTATATATGGTTCGTCCGAGAGGCCATTCACCTGCTTTTGGACTTATTCCAGTCACTTTGAGCACAGGGGATATTTTGTGAACTTTTGAAACACTTTTGATTTAACCAGTTAAAAAAGTCACAGCTATAACCTCAAATAGTGAGGTCATGGTATTACACCTGTGAAATATGCTGGGATGCTAACTGTGTCGAGACTTGCGCTCACTGTGCATCGGCATGTCAATACAGTAGAACCTCTGAGGTAAGAACGCATCGAGGAATGAAGGTTGTTTGGAACTCAGTGGTTACAACGTTCGACACTGGCCACGGAGACTGGGGTTCGATTCCCCGTCTCGCCAGAGTCTGCTCTGGCTGGGAGTGTCACCAGGGGTGGTGATTGGCTGTCCGCCCCAGGGAGGGGGGAGGGAAGCTGACAGGACATTCGCTGCGCATAAGAGTGGCCCTGTAGTACCGGGTTACGGTCGACGGCCTGGCAAGTGCAGTCTCGGAGGAGACGTTACTTCGCCTTCGTCACTACCGGTCGCAGGATTACGGCAGCGAACTCACATTACTGGGGGGGGTTGACCTAAAACTAGCAGGTGTAATTGGCTACTAAATTGGGAGAAAATTGGATAAAATCTGAGACAAAATCTTTAAAAAGAAAAAAAAAAATATATATATAGGCTACTCTTATTTTGTAGGTATAAACTTTAGTCTAAGGTAACCAGTGATCAAAGCAGAAGTAATCAGCATCTCATTAGAACATTCACTGTGTTTCTCTTCTGTGACGGCTTTCTGAATGATACGTCCCCTTTTCATTTATTTTTATATTCTTCATATCAAACACTGTTGATATTCTGCTATTGTATTGTTTAGTATAGTAATGTTCTTGAGTATGCCCATTTGTCTATGTTTGATAGTATTTCAAGATTTTTTAAATCAATTTAAAGTGTGATTCATTTTGAATTAATGCTTGATAATGAGCATTAATGAATCAGTGACAATGAGAAGTTTGTAATCGATTAGGCGTAATTGCATATGCTACTTCCGGTTCCATACTGATTTGGTTGGCCGATCAGCCCATAACTTGAATTCTGTATCTCTCACGTTCTACTGTATTTATTTTCCCGCGAAACTCTGCTTAGAATGAATATAGCTGAGTAGTAAAACTTGCTATACTCATATAGTATAGATTTGGCTTCAGTCTTAAGGACATTCAAATAAAGAAACCTAATATAACAAAATATTACTTCAGAGCTTTTACTGAGATATATTTGACACTGAGAAAACATTATGTGTACATTATGAATGAGTTGAAAGAATTTGAAAGGTTCAGATAGAAAAGTGATTGATTTAATGCAGAGAGGCACTGAAATATTTTATTTTGAAATATCTTTGCTGGTTGTTTTTTTTCTGGTAAGTTGCAATGACATGTAGGGTCAACCTGACACAAACCACCTCAGGATTATGCAACGAGATGGTGCTGTCCTTGCCTCATTTCCCACTGGGCGCACAATGTCACCCAATTGTTCCTGCCAAGTTTACCAAATATTCTCTCCACTCTCTCTTCACTTTCGTCGTTTGTAGTGGTAGCTATTTGTATTCAAACCCTCGGGCTGTTGCCACCACTTGGCAAAGTCTTCATCTTCCGCTGCTGTCCAGAGTGGTTTTTGGGGGGGATTTTTGACCAGGCTCCTTGTATATTTCTTAATATTCCATGGCAGGTTTTTGTTGCCACGTTTCTTTATTGAATATGTGTTGAACTTGTAGCACATAAGGTGCTTTTGAACAGTGTGCCAGGTCCTGCAAGCAAGGTCAGCGCATATCTGCAATTCAGAACCAATGTCTCCAAAGCACTTTCTGCTGTTTGCTCATGATTACGGAATTAAATTCCCTACTGCCTATATAATAAACAATAGCACACATCAGATAATCACAGATTATATTCAGGCACACTTTATTCATCAAACATTACCAGCTATGGAAATTAAATTGTTCTTGTATGTGCACGTTGTTTTTGCTGCCCGTAGTTTATCCTAGTAGGGAAGACCGAGGCAAGGTGTCATGGTTTTAAGCAAATGTGTCACACAGCAGCACGTCAGCATGTTAAATGAGTGACTCTTCAAGTGTGCGTGCGCGGAGTGCTTCTGCGTTAAGAATAACGAAAGAAAATGACTCACAGGGGAGCGGCAACTCAACTCCCGCGTCCCGGCGATCGCCGGCTTTGATTACATTCTTTACCGGCGGAGGTCGGAAAGGGTCTGCTGTTCCTCTCTCAGAGCTTTCTTGTGCAACTCTCTCTCTCTCCCTCTCTCTTTCTCTCTCTCTCTCCCCCTCTCTCTCTCTCTCCCCCCTCTCTCTCTCCCTCTCTCTCTCTCTCTCTCTCTCTCTCTCTCTCTCTCTCTCTCTCTCTCTCTCTCTCTCTCTCTCTCTCTCTCTCTCTCTCTCTCTCTCTCTCCCTCTCTCTCTCTCTTTCTCTGTGATGTTGAGGGGTGAAAGCCAGCTATTAGCGCTGTCAGCATTGGGCCGTAATGAGCGGCGCTCTGAAGGAAAGCGGCGCACGCATTAGCCTCACCTGGAATGAGTGTTTGTTTTAGGAACCGCGTGGGCTTCCAGTGCACGCGGCCCAGAGGATCACCGCTCTTCCAGAAGCTTCCTCTGCTCATAACTTTATTCTTCCTTTGTTACGTCCGGGATTTTGTCGAGACTGGAATATACTAATGCGGTTTACGTTCGTAACCTGAAGGAGAAATGTTCCTTGGAGATTCGGCCTATTACCATTTCAGGATATATCATTATTTTTTCTTTTCTTTTTTTAACCGATTGTGACTGCTTGCTTTGACTTTGCTAATAAAAAGTCCTGAATGTGACCTTTTGAGAGACGAGATCATGTGTCTTCAGTCCTAGATCCTGGCCTTGGGGAACTGGTGGGTGAATGTTTGTAAAGTGCCCTCTAGATAGTGTAATGTAACCTCTATCAAAAGCGACTGTTCTAAAATTAGACCCTTAAATGATCAACTGTGCAGTTAGATAGTGTGTGCCATCAGGGTAGTAATGAGGAAGTTGCTATGGCAACTGTCATGTTAAAGCCCTATGCCTCATCTTATGTTATGAGTAGTTCGACCATTTTGTTCTTTAGTTTGACATTCAGAGCTACATCAAGGATGTCCAGACTGGAGTTAAACCAGCTGAATGGTGGACTCTTATTCCTTCTTCTGTTATTATTATTTTTTGGTGATGGATTATTGTTTTGATTTCCTGCATTGTTACCTGTGAATTGCATCCATTTTTCTTCTATGCCTCTATTCTGGCCTGCGTCTTTATAATGTCTTCCTGTTAAAATGAGCCATAATCAAATAATTTAGGAGCTTTAAGACAAATTTGAGGTCCTGTGTGACAGAAGCAGATAGTGATGGTGCTTCGTCTCCAGTTCGAAGGGGGGCACCCATTGTTTCCACTGCCATGTATTATTTTTGTATTTGAAATACGGCTTGATTTCCATTTTGTTGATATTGCTTCATACATCAGTGGGCTTGACAGTGGAATGTGTGAGGACAGCCAGGAAAGCTCAGGATCACTGTGTGTGCGTGTGCGTGCGTGCCCGTGTCCATGCGAGTGTATGAGTGCGCGTGTATGTGTGTAAATGAGAGGTTATAGTTTTTACAACACCCTTTGCGGTGTGAACTGTTCCAGATACATTTATATTTACCTAGGTATAGTTACACAGTGAATATACTAAAGGTATTCATCTGAAAGTGTCAAAATAACTAATTACAGATCTAACCACATTTGCAAAACTGTGATTCAAATTCACTAAGGAGCTTGGTTGCATCATTTCCCCCCTGGTCTTGTTCACTTCTTAGTTTGTCGACAAACACTTCAAATGTTTGTCGACATCGTTCACAGTTCACAGTTCAGCAGCTTGCCTGGAGAATGAGAGAATTGAGTTGTAGCCTGCAATGTGAATTTATTTTTACAAAGATGGGCAAAGATGTACAGAATACTGTGGCAACGTGTTTACATTTCCATTGCTATTCCTTGTGCTTAGAAGCACATTTATTCTGGAAGCATTATTTACTTTGAGCATATATTTTTATAGTAGTATATAATAAAAAATATTGTTGTTTTCTTTTCCCTGAATAAATGCACATCTGATCTCTGGCCACTGACTAACATACTAGGGCAGCTGATGCAGTCCTGATGAGTAGGGTTACTCATATTAGTATAGTATGTAAGACATTCTTATCTGAGTATTATCATTAGAAATGTTTGTTGACACCATTCACAGTTCACAGTTCAGCAGCTTGCCTGGAGAATGAGCAGCATGATGCTGAACAGTGAGGTTCACCCTGAGTGAGGCTGCCAGTCTCACCCGGGTTAGATAGCTTTTGGGATCAGTTAAGAATAATTGGGTCTGCCACACAGAAGAGTTTTATTTATTTATTTGTATTTTTGGGCCAGGATGGGCTTGGTTTTACTTTGTCTGTTTCTCAGGCTCAAAAGACGTTCACGAGTACATAAGGACAAAAAGGGAATCGTATGAATGTGGCTCATTTTTTTCATTTTCAAATTCCTCCATCTTCAGTATTGAGATGGGTGACAGTGTCTGTTTTATGCCTGCCACTTTCCATCAGCACCACAACATGTTCAGTTCCCAAGCCTTGGAAAAAATGTGTTTACCAGGCATCAAAAACATCAGACTTTTCGCCTAGAGGATTGAGTTGTAGCCTGCAATGTGAATTCATTTTTACAAAGATGGGCAAAGATGTACAGAATACTGTGGCAACGTGTTTACATTTCCATTACTATTCCTTGTGCTTAGAAGCACATTTATTCTGGAGGCATTGTTTACTTTTTATAGTTTTCATTTTTATAGTTTTATATTTTTTTAATATATATTTTTTTATATATTTTTTTTAGGTCATTTTCCCTGAATAAATGCACATCTGATCTCTCGCTGCCGACTAACATACTAGGGCAGCTGATGCAGTCCTGATGAGTAGGCTTACTTTTATTCATATTAGTATAGTATGAAGACATTCTTATCTGAGTATGATAATTAGCAGTGTCCAAGTAAAATGCACTGCATATACTGTGAATCAAAATTCATGTTTCAAAGTCTAGCTGTTTGCATTTATACTTTTTATTTTCAAATTAGTCCTGCGGTTTGCACGGTCCCTTGAATGTTGTTGTAGATGCTTGCTAGGCAACTAGTAAAACTGAGTGAACAAACCATCTACCCAGATCCAGTCATTTGTATGTTGTATAGCATGTATGACACACAATGGTTCCAAATGCTTCCAAAGCCCAGAGCCAAACCTCAAACCTAGCTGCCAAATTGCATGAGTGGAACTAAGGCTCCTGAATTGATGCTGCTAGAAAGTGGAAGGAAGCCAAAAGTTATCAGAAACAAATTAACGTTTCAGAGCAACCAAATATTCGCCACTGACATCTATAAAGCAGACAGGGTTTATCTACAACCTGTCTGTAGTCTTTAATCAATGTAAGTCTTGCACACAGAGAAAATGTGTTTCTCCTGGTAACTTACAACTTCATCATTAGCAGCTGTGTGGGGGGGGTTCACTTCTGGGCCGACTACACCTCGGAAGCATCGTTCTCTTTCATCACATGCTTTATATACACAGTGTAATGCACATATCAAAGAGTGTATTTTGACATTAGTTGCCCCTGTAAAATACATCAGAACTGTGCTGTATGGAAAGGGTGCTGTAGGGTTAATATTTAACCTTTTAACACAGTTACAGGAAGATTTGTCAGTTACAGTGGGTATAAAAAGTGGGTATGTGGCATTTTTTAAATTTTATTTTCTTACTTCATGGAATCAAAATGGATTTTATTGCAATTTCTTGCCACTGATCAACACAAAATACTCTAATGTCTAATAAAAAGCTTTTTGCTAATTACAAAAAAAAAAAAATGTATTGATTGCACAAGTATTCACAGTTTTTTCAAAGACACACCTAAATAAACTGGTTCAATCAATTCTCTTCAGAGGTCACATCATTATTTGAATGGAGTCCGTCTGTGTACAATTAAGGTGTTTCAAATTATTTAAAATGAAATACACCAGTCTGTGAGAGGTCCCATAGTTGGTTAGTGCATTTCTGAACAAGAGCTTCATCATGAACATTCAAAGCAAATCAGAGAACAGATTTCTCAAAAGCACCACTCAGGGGAAGGATGTAAGAAGATTTCAATAACTTTGAATATCCCCTGGAGCACCGTTAAGTCCATCGTATAGAAATGGAGAGAATATGGCACAACTGTGAATTTGCCTAGAACAGGTTGTCCTCCAAAACTCAGAATCTGTACGCGAAAGGCACTTGTTAGGGAGGCCTATGGCAACTCTGACAGAGTTACGCTCTTCCATGGCAGAGAGAGAGGAGAAGCTGTCCCATAAAGAAAGCTATTGTTGAGGAAAACTCACATGAGTTTGCCAGAAGGCATGTAGGAGACCAAGAGGAAGAAGATTCTATGGTCTGATGAGACCAAAAGTATCCTTTTGGCATCAATGTTAAGCGCTCAAGCATCATGGATGTCCTTTACGGTAACATACTGTAGCCCCGGAATCCCGGCATTATCCCAAGACCACTATCCCTTCAGCGAAACATGTTGGTGGGAGCCTAGTGCTATAGGGATGCTTCTCTGCATCGGGGGGGTGCCAAAATATAGCCAAATAGAAGGCTAAATGGATGGTACAAGGTATAGACAAATCTTGAAGGAAAACCTGCTGCAGTTTCCAACAGACCTGGAGCTTGGGAGACGATGTATATTCCAGCAGAACAATGACCCCTTAGCATATAGCAAAAGCCACATTGGAGTGGTTTAAAAACAAAAAAATCTATGTCCTCGAGTGGCCCAGTCAAAGCCTAGACCTCAATCCCATTGAGAATCTGTGGAAAGATTTGAAAGATTTTTATACCCACCGTAGATTGTTGCCCAAGCTGTAGCTGATGAATATCACTTGATTGTTGTTGCAATTATTCTAATGTGGTGTAAAGTGCTACATGAAAAATTGTGCTTCAGTGATTTGCACTGCACAGTTGAAAATTTAAAATTCTATAAAATATAAACTAAAGTAATTAATGCACCGAGAATGACAGTCGAATCAGAGGGAATTGTCACAGTGGATCATGAGAATTATAACACAATGCTCAGGGCCAGGGTAAAGCTAGGAGCTTCAGAGAAATGGGGGCACCGTTATTTAGGGCTTACCTCTTATGTTTTGGTAGCAGTACATAAACTGAATTTTGGTTCTTGTTGAGGCCAGTATTATTTTCCTATATTGCGTGGTGGGCAAGAACATGAACTTTGAGCCATTTAAAGCTCACTTGCAACAAATGGAGGACAACAAGTAGCCTTTGTTTAGTCTTAATGACCTCGTTTGCAGATTACCATGTCATGTCATCCTGTGCAAAGACGATGCTTCCTCGTTGAGGTTTTGGTTCCCGTTTCAAGCTTTTGTTGTGCCAATGCTATGCATTTGAAATGTCCTGCGGGGAGTAAAAAAATAGCCCTTAAAGCAAAGCGTTCCGTCTGAAATTAATCTTGTATTATCAACTCTGCGACCGCTAATCAAGTGCAGTTATGGAAAATGTTAAATGTGAAGCCGCACTCAAGTGTGAGATGAGCATGAAATGGCTGTATATAGGTCAGTCAAAGAATCATGCTTTATAGAATGCCAAAACAGGGAAGTGTTCTAAGCCAAAGTCATGCAAATGTGTACGACTTCGTGCCTTTTGGCCGTCGGTGAGATATTTCCCCCAGAGCTCAACACCGGAGCATAACTGAAGAATTGTGAAACTGCACATAATTTAAGTTCCTCTGCTAACCTCCATATTCATTTCTACAGTATATCTGTCCTGACTTGAACAGGCGTACATACATTTAACTTAAACCCACATAATCTGTGACGTGTGTGGCTTTGCCCTTAGCAATATTGAACAAGGGCAACTGTGAAGTCATCGTGTTATACTGCAGTAATGTATACCGAATGCATCCACTTCATAAAACTGTTATAATATTTTATGTACCATTTGAGTTTCTCTGAAAAACGTAAAGGGAATGCTGTTGACTACCTGCTACAGATAGAAAGTGATTTGGTACAGTGAGAAGCCCTTCAAATCTCTTTGCATAGTTAGAATATTGATCCAGGCTGTACTTTGTGGAGACTGCTCTTTCTTAGTCTTTTTATTGGAATACTGCACTAGAACACGGTCAGTATCCGTTTCCCTGACATGTGAATGCGGATGTAGTTAGGGGTAGCTGTATTCGTTTTTAGCGCAGAGTTCCAGTGAGAACAAGGATGTCAATACTACATTTGTATATGGCCTAACATAGAATGATTCAAAAGTATTTTTTCTCCCATGCTGCTGTGTGAATATTTTTTTGTAGGATATTTCCATGTGTGATATTGTATTTGTAATAAATATATATATTTATTATTATTATTATTATTGTTTATCTTCTTTGTATTCAAAATGTTACCATTTGTGATTATTCAGAAATCATGATCAAGCCTAGGTCAAACACAGCTGATGAGCTGTAGTCAGTTGTTCTTATTCTGATTCAGTCAAAACACAACGGTCCGTTACCGCTCTTAGCTGTTGGCTGTTTGGAGCAGTGAGAAGCGGGCTGGACACATGCCTCATATACAGTACCACCGCTGACAAGTAGCCTTTGTTTAGTCTTAATGACCTCGTTTGCAAAGACGATGCTTCCTCGTTGAGGTTTTGGTTCCCATTTCAAGCTTTTGTTGTGCCAATGTTACGCATTTGAAGAGTCCTGCGGGCAGTAAAAAAATAGCCCTTAAAGGGAAGCGTTCCGTCTGAAATTAACCTTGTGTTACCAACTCTGCGACCGCTAATCAAGTGCAGTTATAGAAAATGTTAAATGTGAAACCGCACTCAAGTGTGAGATGAGCGTGAAATGGCTGTATGATGATGCAGCGTAGCAGAGGCTGCCCTTCTTCCTCACGCAGGATCGGAGTGACCACCCGCACCCCAGGGGGCCCTCTGGTCATCTCTGACCCCGCAGTGCAGGGGGGGCACCCAAGGCTTGGATTAGAGCCGCTCCACAGGACCGTCCCATGAAAGGCCCCCCCCCTTGGTATCCATGGGGCACGTTTCCATGGCGACCGAAAAGCCCGTCCTGTGGTTTTGAGGCTTTTGAGGTTTTGTTGTGCCCCACACACTAATACCTCTTGACTTTTGGACATATCCTGTGGACCGATTTTGCGGTCTGCAATCTACCAGTGGGGGTGAAGCGAGGAAATGAGCTGAGACCAGTTTTATGTATTTGCGCCTCAATTGATATCTATGCGGGAAATGGGTGCGATAAAGATATTCGGTTTACATTTCAAGCTGTAATTGTCACCACCAAACCCTATGCCTCTGGTCACACGCGCCCCCAGATTCTATTGGTCATCGATACTCACCACGCCCCCATCTATTTGAGAAACACTGCTGTACAGGGACATCCATTGCCACAGTGTTGTACTAGGTCATGCCCCTTCATGACTATACATCAGACAGATCAAATTGGAATGTTTCAGCTTTAACGGTAGGGAGACAGAACGTGCGATGGTTTGAACACGGAGCTGAGTATATGGTGAGTCTGAAGAATCTGTGGTATAATTGGACCTTGGGCCTGGTGGGGGCGGCGTGTGGGTTGCATTGTTCAAGGGTGACAGGAGTTCAAATGACTTTCGCACTCTGTCATTTGAGTTGCAAAACAATGTCACAAAGCACCCATTGAGTCAACCCCTTATCAGATAGCCGTTATTTCCAGAAACTGCCTTCTGTACTAAAACCCTTCTGCGAATATGTCTCCGGCTTCGTTTGATTCGTTTGGGAATATGATACTCCACCTGTCGGGCATTTGTGCTAACAAGCCTGATACTGCTCGGCTTATTTGTCTCATTGTCTGGCCAGTGAGTTATCCTGACTCTCCTGAGTTATCCAGTGCTTCTCTCTGCTGCCCGCAGCATGCTGGTCCTTGTCCTATGTGTTGTCAAAGTGCTTTCCTACGGACAGATAAACCGCACATGATTCTATAGGAGCACAAGGTAACAAATGATTATCGAGGGATGTGGTTCCCACAGGTCCCACAAGTCTGTGTTATCTGGTCTGTGGCCTAATCACACAGCAGTTCGTGCCGAAAAACAAGTAGCACACCAGCGGTTCCATCTGCTGTGATTCGCCGCTTCAGATACAGGTGACTGTAAAGTAAATGAAGCCTTCTGTGGGCTCTGCTATGGTGTGGGGTGCATTTTCCTGGCATGGAAATGCCCACTCAACCCCTTAGAATGGCTTTGTATTCATTGGTGTTTACCTCTCTATCTGAGTGATCACCTTAATCCTGTGGTGAAGCATTTCTGTCCTGATGGGACTTGTCTCTTCCAGGATGACAATGCTCCCCATCCACAGGGCATGCGTGGTCATTGGATGGTTTGATGACCATGAAAACGATGTAAGCCGTATGCTATGGCAAATGAGAATTGTTGAATCTATGCCAAGGCCCTTTGAAGCTGTTCTGGTGGCTCGTGGTGGCCCAACACCCTATTAAGATACTTTATGTTGGTGTTTCCTTTATTTTTGCAGTTAGCTGTACTTCAAGAGGCCAACTCATGTTCGGGGTAGTATTTTAAAGCAATGGTGGAGTTAGCGCTCACACTGCACAGTACTTTGAGCCATTCCGGGGGCTTACTACATGCAGTAATGAGGTGTAGCTGCCTGTGAGAAGCTTCTATTTAGTACACTCGCCTGCGTCATGTAGGACCTGCAATGGCCCAAACCGCCAAACATTAGGAGTGCTATTTCCTGCGGTGGCCCTTTTTTTAAATACCGAAAAGAAATGTGTTAAATCTGATTAGTCAGGCTAAAATAAAAGTGGCTCACACAAATTCCGGTACCCATTGGCATAGTTTGGATTTTAGTGGAACAGCTACTGTGCTGTGTTCAAGGTTTTAGAAGTAGTGTTCCTGCCAAGGATACCGCATCCACCCACAATCCTTCAGTAAGGAGGCAGGATACTGTATGTACCCACAATCCTCCAGTAACCGGGCAGGCGGCCTCAGCAAGACTCCATTCCCTTCCCGTTCTCTATTGACCTTGACCATGGCTTTTCATCTGAAAGAAAAAGCATGTGTCCGCTGCCAGAAAGCTAGGTGTGGCCCCCGTATGTGATTTGAAAAGGAAAATAAAGGAGACAAGGAGGCCAAGGATTAGTAGTGAGACCAGGGCATGCAGTAGGAAGGTGTCTGTCTGTCACACTTTAGTCCAAACTGAGAAACTCTGCGTGGTCTGCTCAGCTCAACATTCTACGTCGATGAAGACGGCCAACCAAGACCGCAGCCGAATATAACACAGAATTGGAATGTGGGTTCAGAGAGGGGTCTTTGCATCTAACTAACTAACCCAGAGAGGCCGAGGATTGTGACGCTGTGTGTTTTTCTCTCTTGTTTCTGGTCCAGGTGGAGTCACGGGACACGCTGAACAGCATCTCGCTGAAGTTTGACACGACGCCCAACGAGCTGGTTCAGCTGAACAAGCTGTTCTCCAGAGCGGTTGTTCCCGGCCAGGTGCGGACATTACGAGACCCTCCTCCGTGTACTGACAGACATCGCATCACACCCCCCCTCTCCCTCGCCGAACTCATCCACCGTGCATCGGGACAGCCGGCACACACACTCCTCCCGCACTGGCACCTCACTTCCCGCACAGTCCCCCTCTCCGATAACGCATCCGGTCTGTTTTCAGCCCATCCTCTCCCCCCCGGGCTAGCTCACCTGAGGACAGTGTTTGCAGGATACTCGTATGTCACGGCAGTTGAGGCACAGGGAATATTACCGGTAAATATTACCGACGGGTAATTTGTTTAAGGAAACAAAATGAAATGCACTCTGGTGTTCCAGTTGATAGTCTGTTCCTCTGTGAACGGAGAAGTCCAGCCGTAGTCCCGTTGCGGGTCAGTTCTCAGGCGAAGATCGGATGAGGTGTCTGCACCTGTGGCCCTATCCGTGCCAGGTTGACCGGTCCAGTCACCGAGGACCTGACCTGTACTCCTGGAGCATCGCTCGGTCTCTCAGAGCGGCTGAATGGGACACCTGCCGGGGGGCACTGCGGGCCTCCGAATGCATTCTTAGACCGTAGGCCTCAAAATGAAGCTTAGGCCTGAATACTACACTGAAGCTGTGCAGTCTACTCTTTAATAATCCCAACCTGGATGAAGGGTTTTACCTGAAACACCATGAACATTATGCTATTAGTATTATTGTTATTGCTATTATTATTATTATTATTATCCTACATGTTAAAGATATTCCCTCATTAAATCTCAGTCACTTGGTTGGTATTTGACAGTTTATTTCTCTTTCTCCTTGTCCACGTATCCATGCTATGTGTCTTTGTTGTGATGGCTTGTTTGTGTTCGGCTGTCTCTGAGTCCTCTCACTGCTACCGCCATGGCATGGAGATGTTGTCACTTCGTAGAACAAAGGAGACCAAACGCTCTCCATGTTTTTCATTTAGAAGGACGGCGACTGCTGGTCCCGCACTCCTTTATTATCTGACAGCAGCTCTTGTCTAATGTTTTCAGCGGAATTAAAGGCAGCCAGTAAAAGTCACATAAATTATCTCTCAGCTGCCATGTAATTATTCATCCAGCCCTCTGCATCCGAACACTGTTCTGAGATGAGATAACCCTGTTCACAAGTGCTGCTGTTCTTCCCTCTGTTGCCTGATATTCAGATTGTGTGTGTGTGTGTGTGTGTGTATGTTTGTGTTACAGGCGTCACCGAATGTGTGTGTGTGTGTGTGTGTGTGAGTTTTTTCTATGCGCTTGTATGTTTGTGTGCAGGAGAGAGATCATGTGAGTGTCTGTGTGTGTGTGTTGAGTGAGCTTATGAATGCATGTTGTGGGTGAGATGGGATCATGCGAGTGAGTGAAAGTGTGAGTGTGCACAAGAGAGCACGTGCGTGTGTGTGTGTGTGAAAGTGTGCATGTGCAAGACGGTGAGTGTGTGTATGTGTCTGCATGTATATGGGAGGGAGAATGTGTGTGCTCTACCTGTCAAAAACAGTGCAGTGGGGATAAAAGCATGTGTCCATTGCATGTAATGTATAACTACATGTGTGCATGCCTGCATGTCTGGTGTGAGTGCAGCACTGTGATCTGTTTGTGTGTGCGTGCTTGCATGCGTGCCTGCTCGCAGTTGGCCCCCACTGCCCTCCCGTGTAAAGACAGACGTGCATTGTGTTTGCAGGTGCTGTACGTTCCTGACCCGGAGTACATCTCCAGCGTGGGCAGCTCCCCCTCCCTCAGTCCCATCAGCCCCCTGTCACCCACCGCCCCCGACGCAGACTTAGAGAAAGTGACGGTACGTTAACCATTCCCACCACGCGCCCGCACCTCACGGTTTAGGGCAGCACACGCACACCAAAGGGCAGGCCCACACACCGCTCCCTGTGACCTCTCTGTCCGGGACTGCAGGCCCAGAGGGTTCCCCCTCGTTTGCCTGGCAGGCATCTCTCTGGCCAGCGGCCGAGGTTTGTGATTATACAGAACCTTAAGCTCTTACTGTGCGCCTGAAGGGCAGCTTTTGTGCCTCCAAGCAACAAGAAATGTAGAATGTGTTATATTTTATTAATGGGTGGAATGTGTAATTATACATAGTTTTTTGTAAATTGGCGTGATTTCGCCACTGTGCCCACGTCAAAAAATATGCCTTGTTCTATCAGAGACAGGACAAGAGTGCGATGCATGTGTTGGAATTGGAGCTGTGTTGGACGATATAAATAGTTTATTTTCCTGTATATTAGTTTAGGCTTGAAAGAGACTTGTGCAGGAACGGCCAAATGTTTGCTTGTTAGCTGGCAAGCTAAACAATGGCTCATTAGTGGCTCTCTAATTGCAGGCTCTAGTATGTAAATGGACTTTAGGTTTATTTATGTTTTTGGCATTTACAGAATATGTGATTACGAATATGAATATGTATCTGCTGTCTTTTCAGATGTTATTTTTGTATCTGCGATGTTTGCACTTTGCAAATTAACGAAATTATTACAAATTATAAATAGTACTCTATCAAAAATATACTTCTCAAAGATGTTTGAATAAAGTGGTATGTGTAATGTATGGGTAGCATAAGCACTGCAGGCACATGTTACATTTTTGGATGAAAGAGAGAAATGATAATAATAAAAAACCATTAGAAAGAAAAGTACTTTGATATTACCCTGCATCTAATGACCCCCAAGGAAAGCATATCACTGGACATACCTGTACAACGCACACAGCAGGTAGATGGACAATGTGACTAGTTTATGAATTTTAGGTACATAAAGCAAATACTTACCTTGGTTATTATTTGCACAAAGAACAACCTTTAGGTGGTGTTTAACGTTCAGTAATTAACCTCCAATCCAAACACAATGGCAGTTAGATTTAAAGCAGTGACTTCCTGAGGGCCGAGAGGAGATTTGCGTCTGGCGGCGGCGGGGGGGCGATTTATCCCCCAGTTCTGCGGTGCCCGCTGCTCCCCAGCTCCGATTCTAGTCTGGATGAGGAGCACGCCCCTCTCCTGCACCCCAGGGGGCTCCCCGGCCCCCAACACGCATGCGTCCGCAGGCCCCAGAGACTGACCAAATTCCCATGGCAACAGCGTTCATTTTCCAAGGTTATCAAACATTACAAAGGCTCCGCTGGCTGCCTAAATACCCTGCTTCAGAATCCGCACCCGGGCCACTATTTCCTCCGCGAGGAGCGGGCACGTTCCACGGGCACTTATCTATTTAGGTCACGCCTTCACGAACAGGAGCGCGTTTTTCTGCCTCTCCTTGGAGGGGGATCAGAGGAGAGAGTGTGACTGCAGAGGAATTAAGCCTTTAAAGAGGCGTCCTGTCTGATATTTAGAGGGGCTAATGAATGGAGCTCGCGTGCCCAGACACCCAAACAGAAAGTCATTATTCAGCCGAAAGGCTTTGCCTCCCAATAAGGGTGGAAATTGCTTCGTGGAACGCGGCCCGAAACGGGAGCATTATTTGGCAGCAAGCGGAAGGGTTTTAATAAACTGGGTTAGCGTGCATATTCTTAATTCGTTTTTAATTAGGCTGCTTTTTAATGGGTTCATGGCAAAGGCTGAAATGGGTATTGGGGAAAGAATGTGTTCGAACGGTTGTAAATTAACGACAGTCTATTTGATGAATTGGACCATTACAATCCATTTTGATTTTTCCTCCCCAGTTATCGAAAGGAAATTATATACTTCATCATTTATCATATCAAATATGACCTGTTTCATTCATTTACGTGAAGACAAAGTTGACTTTAGGAACCTATATATTAATCACTGATACATACAGGTAACTGCCAAAATGAAGGAAACGCCAACATAGTGTCTTAATATGGTATTGGGCCACCAGAACAGCTTCAGTACACCTTGGCAAGGATTCTGCAAGTGTGTGGAACTCTATTGGAGGGATACAACACCAGTCTCACACAAGAAATTCCTTCATTTGGTGTTTTGTTGATGGTGGTGGAAAACGCTGTCTCAGGCGCCGCTCCAGAATCTCCAATAAGTATTAAATTGGGTTAAGATCTGGTGACTGAGACGGCCATGGCATGTGGTTTACATAGTTTTGATGCTCATCAAACCATTCAGTGACCACTTATGTCCTGTGGAGAGGGGCATTGCCATCCTGAAAGAGACAACTCCCATCAGGATGAATGGAAGATGATCAGGATGAATGGCTTTGTATATATTGGCGTTTATATTGGGTTGAGTGGACCAAAACCATAGCAGTTAACTTTATTTTGGCAGTTACCTGTATACATACATTTAATTGGTTGCAATGTATCGTATTAATTTTATTTTGGCTGTGTATGATACAAGCTTAAGAAAGATTTGGAGGTTCAGGAGTCTGGATGGCAAACCAAGGGTCTGGTCAGATGGAAACGTTTGCTACAAAACTCTGCATGCTGATGTCAGACCTGGGTCACTTTATTTGAAATATTTGAACCCTTAACCATAAAAATTCCTGCAGATAAAATATTGGTAAATATGTACTCTTTCACATTATTTCACATTTCATTTCATATCACGTTTTGCTGAAAATCCTCAACGATCTGCATGAATGTTTTCACATTTCGCCAGCGTACCAAGTGCCGGCTCTGACAGGTGTCACATTTCATTATGTAAAGAATGACGGGAAAAACAACGTTTGCATAAGAGACGGCGGCTACAGCGGACCGCCCCTGAGTTGTCAAAACAGTCAAGGCCTTTGGTTTTACTGGCGGCGGAGCGGAGACATCTTGCGGACGTGGATGTGCACACAGTGTCTGGCAGAGCTCTCGATTGGCTTCGTGTTTCACGGCCGACGTCGTGTCCGCTCCGAACGCCTCGTTGCGCCGCTCCCTGGCATCGGTGCCAGGCCCGGCCTCGCTCGGGCATCGCTTCCTGTCCCAGCGCCCACGCTTCCTGCTGCTGCTGCAGCGTTCTAAATTTAGTGACGACAGGAAATGCGGAGGGGCGGTGTTAATTACCTGCGTGCGGCTGCCAATATTATTATTATAACAATCCTTAAAGGTGTATGACTTTTATCATGTAGCACTTTTCATGTTACGGTTTGCAAGACAACTGCTTTTCGCTGAGTGCTGGCATTTACAAAAATATAAATGAATGAAATGGAAAAATAAAACTGAAGAAAAAAAGGATAGAATAGTGAGATTATGTAATAATAATCTGTGTCTCTGTGTTCCAGCAGCAGAACTCTCACTTGTCTAGCATCTGTGAAATAGCATGGCTTTACAGGGTGGTTTTGTGGTATGAAGTGCAGTAGTGCTTAGGGCTAGACGCTAGTAAATATGTAGAGACTATGCCTGTCCTTAAAGATGTCGATCTGTACACAGCTGCTGAAATGTGATTGTAAGACACTCATCTGGCCACAAGGTGGGGCTGCAAGTCTTTTACTGAAGATTCTCAGCACTAATTCAAATGACAAAGAGTTTGCGTCAGTCAAGAGTACATTTCAAAGGTAGCTGGCATTTTAGATGTGATTAAATGTGACCGTGAAAGTGGTTTGAGATTAACTTTTCAAGAAGCTTGTCATGTATGCAATGGTTTGGAATATCCCTAAAGTCTTGCTAAAAAAAACATCAGCCATCAGTTGTTAAGGGCTTTGTAACTGCAATGCATTCACAGACAATTATAAATCGCTTCTGGAATAGTGGTAGAGTTGTAGCTGGAGAGGCTCAAATTGGGCAGAAAGGGGAAAATTATTTCATTTATACTACTAAATATCACTTTGCCATTTTGAAAACAATGATAAAAATATTCAGATATTTTTTTCTTGTGTTCACCTGGTTGTTATTGTTAACCTTGAAATTAACTGATATAGGTAATTCTAATGAAGATTTGTTTTTATATTGAGTATTTATGTATTTACAATTGATATATTTAAATATATGTGTTATTCTTTGTCATTATTTTTCTTTAAACCTTCTGGGCAAGACTTATTGTCAAAATGTGTGAATCAGATCTGCCCTAAAACACTCACTCCCGCCGCGCTCCCTATCTCCAGCATGTTACCCAGCATGCAGTCAGAACAGACTGTGCGTTTGTGGTTTTGTCGTCAGCCAACTCGTGTTGACAGGAATACCCCACTGGTAATGGTAATAAAAATGGCCTGTTTATGGTTGCTCTTGATTCTTACCTTCCTTTCATTTCTATGCCACGGTGGTGACAGTGGTGTTTCTGAGACACCGAAACATTTCACATCAATTGGAGTTTGTTCCTGTGGCTGCTGGTGAAGACTACTGTATTTTGTCATACCTCTTCTCTGTGGAGATGCTGTTTTACTGTGGAACAGATTGAATATTAAAGTGACAATAGGATAAAAGGTGATATAGAACAGGCAGTTAAGTCAAAGGAAGAATGGTATATGCAGAATGAGAAAAAGTATTATGATATACAGGTATGTCGGCAATGACAGGCTAAAACTATGTTTTTTTTCCAATTTGGAATACTCAATCGTATTCCAAGCCACGCTCACTGCAACCTCCGCTGTCAATTCAGGAGAGCATAGACAAGCGCACGCTCTCCTCTGAAACACGTGATGTCAGCCGCCACTTCATTTAACACCGTAGTCTACAAGTTAAGCTTGTACAGACGTGAGCTAGACACTTTGTGCACAGCTTTATACTGGCAGACTGTGTTCAATTCACCAATTCACCAGCGGGGTTCGTTGGCGTGCGCGAGAAACACGGACAACCCGGCGACTGAATCCCTCCCTCCCTGGGTGACACTACCACCAATTATGCATCGCCCTGCAAGGCTGCTGGCCACAGTCGGCACTGGCACGGTCTTGATTTGAAACCAGACCGCGGTGCTCATCCACATACTAGCACAGTGCCTTAACAGGGTGAGCCACCCAGCAGCCTGTCGCCTCTGCAAATGAAAGCAGCGTCTGCCGAGGTGAAATAAAGTGTGCCCTCGAGCAGCAGGCGAAGCTACTCCCTCTCAAAATGGGCTTACCTGTGGCTGATGAATTAATTATCGTCACCCTGGAAGTTTGCCATCTGTGCTTTTGGCTTTGGGTGTTGTGTTTTTTATTATTATTATTTAGCCTAGTCATTGTCAAAAGGCAGAGGCGGCGGAGAGTAAATATAGACCTTACTTCCAGCCCGGAGGACTTTGGCATTATTTTGCACCTCACTCTCACTCAAGTCTGCTGAAATCAATAAAGCACATAGTGTCTGGGTAGGCTGAAGGAAAAAGATTAAATATACAGCGAGACTAAATGCGCTGTAATATGAAAGTTCTCGCAGGCAGTGCGAAAGGTTCAGAGCCCTTCCCGTCGTTGATATCGATTCGGACGTAATTGATCTTCGATGCCCATAATGCCCGTGTGGTTCTGTGTGGCTCAGTTGGTAGAGCACAGCGTTGGCAACGCTTAGGTTGTGGGTTAAATTCCCACTTGGGACCACATATACTGAAAGTGTATGCATTCACTACTGTCAGTCGTTTGGATAAAGGCGTCTGCTAAATGGTATATATTATATTATTATTATTATTTTTATTATTATTATAACAACTGCCCCCCAGTACATCCCATACCGTCGGAGAAAGCCCCCACTGTTGGTCTCTGCCTAATGCCCCGGTGTGCTTTTAAAAAACAAAAACAATGTGCAGCGCACCTAATTAAGCAGCTGAGCACTTTGCGTGAATTTATGAGAGAAACCCACAATGACTAATAGGCCCTCTATGTCTGCGCTAAGGCGCCTTTGACAACCGGGCTAAAAATATACCGGCGCTTCAGCGAAGCCGACGGGGTGAACCGGCCTTGTTGGTCTGATCCTGGCGTGGCAGTCACAGTCACATCTCACATTACACACTGGGGTCACAACTGACAAGGTTGCACATACACCCTGGCAGCGTGGTAGATTCCGTGTGGCCTTAATAGGTATTCATAATTGGCTGTAGCGTGGCCCGGGGGGGGGGGTGTCAGGCAGCAGGCTTGTCCTCCTCTCACCTCGTAAGACCGGCATAAAGTATGGCGGCTGGCAGAACACATTTTGAAGGAGATACTTTTGGAGGAGTGTTTTTCTGCGCTCGCGCTACATTTGCCCGCGATGGGACGGGCCTACGGATATTCTTGGGTGTTCCACTTTAGGGGAAATGGACAAAAAATGAAGGAGTAACAATGTGTTTAAAGGACAGACCTCGAATTGGTATAAAGAATCGTTCAGACCCGATCGGTAAAGGATACTGGAGTGTTCAGTTTTCCTCGACCGACCTTGCCCAGAGCCTCGGCGTAAATAATTAACCGTGAATGAATGTCGCAACAGTTCACGGCGCTATTTGCGGCATCGTTTACATGGATGAGGTCAGCGTGGGAGTTCCGCGACAGTGTTCGCCGCCTCCCTTTCCTGTCGCGCATCGTGTACTAGTAGGCAATACGTGGGAAGTTTGGCACACAAGCGAGAGATGTTCTGGCACCGCCGTTTTAAGGAGAGCAACTGTGTTCACATAGTCTGTCGAGTGAGGCATGACCTGCAAGTGTGTGTGTGTGTGTTTGTGTGTGAGAACAAGGGAGTGCCAGGCTAAAAATATTTTTTGTGTTTTTGTACTATTTTTACTGTAGGAAAAATTGCTTTCCAAAGGGTGGTGGCTGCAGGAGTAATTTGTTAATGGCAAGTGATACGATTGCAGTGGGATTTCAGAGGACAGTCTATGGATATAGAGTGTGGCAGATCGTGGGCGAGCTGTTGGCAGGGCATCTCTCACACGCTCCCGCTCTGAGCACTTTGATCGTCTCGGTCTTTGTGTGCGAGATGAACTGTGTGACCATTGGGCTCAGAGACAACCTTGCACTTACCTATGGATCACTTCCTGCAAATGGTGCACGTTCCAGTGTGACCCGACTTCTCCGCGCGGTTGCGTTTGGAGCGGCGTCGACCGCTTTCCTCCGCGGATTCAAGCCATTCCTCCCACGCGCTGATCTCCCTCCGCTGGTCGTCTGAGGGGGACGTCTGGTGTGCGCCGAGCAGCGCTGGAAGAGAGGGAGAGAGAGACGGAGGTGTGGGAGGGGTGTCGGAGAGGAGAACAGACAGCTGTGTGCTCGGGGTCTGGCGGCGAACACGGTAGCGCAGTAGTCACCCGCCCACGAGGCAATCCCTGTCTGCCCCGTAAACGCCATGACGCCTCTCACTGGCTGGCTGGCTGGATCCACAGCAAGCCAGACCAATGTAATAACAGCAATAATCATCATTATTTAGATATAAATATAGAATGCAAACCATTCATACAATGGTTTGCAACCCAAGGTGCTTCAGATTGCATTTAGAAAAATAAAGGTAAATACATAACATAGAAGTAAAAATAAATGAAACTGTGGTTAAAAGGTTATGCATAGAATAAGGGGGAGGTACAATAAAGGTCAGTTCATTTGAGTCCAGTTGATTCACAACTCGAACGCATCAAACACAACGCCACACACATTCCCAGGTGGCATTCCCAGCTGAGGGACTTGTTCCGAGCGCAGCAATTGGGCCCACAGTCCCCGAATCTAACCCTGACTGTGCCAGTGCTGACTGGCTGGGTAACACATAATTGGGCGTAGCATTGTGGTTCTCTGTGGCTCAGTTGGTAGAGCACAGTGTTGGCAACGCTTAGGTTGTGGGTTCAATCCCCACTGGGGCCACATATACTGAAAATGTATGCATTCACTACTGTAAGTTGCTTTGAATAAAAGCGTCTGCTAAATGGTGTATATTATTATTATATTATTGCCCAGGGAGGGAGGTTTTCAATTAGGCAGGGTCAACGGGGTGCCTGGGCTCTGCCCGCGCAGTCCTTAACATTGCAGCTCAGCCGGCTGGTCGGCGAACAGGAAGGGAGCAGCGTCTGACTGCACGCATGTCGAGGGACACGTGTGCAAGCGCGCGCCTCCCTGAACCGACCGATGGGGGGAAGTTGCAGCAATGAGACGGGCCTGCGGTGACAAACGGGTTTCAAAAAAACTAAAGCCGCAGTGGCTCCTTCTGCAGTCCCTGAGTAACAAGAAGGATCTGGGGGGCCTCAGATAGCGTAGTGGTGTAACGCATTGACTGGTGCTTTGCGAGCGTGAGCTGCCTACTGCGGTCGCAGTTTGAAACCCGAATGTGCCAGACCGGCCCTGGCTGGGAACCCGATTGAGGGTGGCATTTGGCTGTCCGCCCCAGGGGGAGGGGGGTTACCAAATTGGGAGAATAATTTTTATTTTTTAAACAAGAAGGATCTGAGTTATTCGTGCAATCGTCCTCCTGCAGTATTAGGGCACAGCTGAACTCAACCGTACAGCTCTCTGCGAAGACTAGCAGCGCAGCAATGGGACTGCCTTCCGTCAGTCCATTACCATCGACGTGATACATTATTGAGCACCGCGTTCCTCTTTTCTCACAGAACCTGCTGTTAATAGCACACATGCTACTGTCAGCATCAATCTGTGTTATCGTCTCTTCGTACCCTGTTGCCTATATGTCACCATTCACACAATCGTCTTGCGTTAATTAAGTGAGAGCTAATGTGAGCGCCATGTACACTGTCGGCAGGCAATGCAGCGTGTTATTCTGGGCTCGCCGGCAGTGAAGTGGCAACCCTGACTGTAAGAGCCATCGCCGTTTAAAAGATTTACCCACCTCCTCTGAGCAAGCGTTACAAAATGAGCATTCTGTGGCAGGTTTGTCCCCAGATTCCGTTAGTCAAAGGAAAGCCACTTGTGACACTGGGAGAGGTGGAGGGAGGAGTAGAGAGGGCTGTGCCTCCCTTTTGGCTGCTGTCAGGTGCTCCTGTTCCCTCCCACAGCCTGGAGAGGACTACAGGGCCTTGGACAGCAGCGGCCTCACTTACAGGCAGGCTCACCTGAGGCTAATGAGCAATCCACTCAGCTGTGAGCCATTGCCTTCGTTAGGCCATTATAAAAGCACAGCCTGCCATGCCTGAAGGGAGAGGTTTTGGGGCATGGAGGCAGAAGTGCTGTCTTTTTTTTTTTTGCTGTTTCCCCTCTTGAATCAGTCTGGAGTTAAATGTGTTATCTTTGTGTAATAGTGAAAATAGTAATAAATTGGCCGTTGGCCTATTAAACCATCGTTTTTTTGTTAGTCTTTCATCCACTCACCACATGGCATGGTGGCCACCTCTGTCACCTTGCTACGCCACTACAGATGGATTTTGGTCTAAAGATCAGCATCGGGGCCATTAAACGTTAACAGGTGATCATTTTCCTGTAGTTAATGTGTTGGAATCGTGGGATCTCTACCCGTGAGGTGTAACTGTCTACGCCGTCCCCAGAATTCAGATGGTGTCCCCCGGCCTCCGACAGAAGCCCCGGGGCCAGCGTGCGCTGCCCTCCGCCCCTCCCGCGTGGTGTCATCCACCTCCGAGGAAGAGGAGGCCCTCACCGAGAAGTTCCTCAAAATCAACTGCAAGTACATCACAGACGGCAAGGTGAGCAAGCTCGAACCTGGGGCTCCCATCAGGGGATATGCCTTGTGAAGGACGCTCATGGTTACTCAACAAACAAGAAGAACACTAGGATCATATTATTTCACTTGAAACTCAAGTTAGACACAAAGTAATGGAAATGAAACCCAGGGAAAGTGTTTAGTTGGACATACTGAGCGGCCACCTAAAGTCAGTGGCCTTTGCTGATTGTTCTGTAAATCCCTGTTAAGTTCATACAAACTCTGTCGTGACTTTGAGAGGCACAATTGTTCCAAATAATAAATATAATAAAGGTATAAAACAAAAATTTAAGTCAAAATAGTGGACTGGAGCTGTAAAAAAAGACTATGTCCCAGCTGGAGTTTGAACCCTCCGATAACGAACAGAGCCTGAATATCTCATTCACAGTAGCGTTCACTTTCTTGCTCCCTCTCTCTGACTTCCCTGCTGACCGTGTCGTGTCTTCTGTCTCAGGGTGCAGTCAGCGGCGTGTTGCTCGTGACGCCCAACAACATCATGTTCGACCCGCACAGGACCGACCCGCTGGTGCAGGAGTACGGGTGCGAGGAGTACGGCATCATGTGCCCGCTGGAGGAGGTCATGTCTGCCGCCGTGTACCGGGAAATCACCGACCGCAAGATCAGAGAGTCTGTGCCTCCGTAAGAGCTCCGCCCCCCAGAGCCTGGTCCCCATGTGTCTCACACACACACAGACGCACGCACACACACACACACGCGCACACACACACACACACACACATATACGCACACACGCGCACACACAAGCACATACACACAAGCACACACACACACAAGCACATACACACACACACACACACACATATACACACACACGTGCACGCACACACCTACACACACGTACGCGCACACACACACACACACACATGTTCACACACACACACATAGTACCTGCACTCACACGCACTCATACACAGAATACACACACAGAATAAGCATACACCTACACACGCACACACACACGCGCACACACACACACACACAAATCTGCTGTGTCACAGCCTCAGCCCTTTCATTAGCACATACTGGAGTATGTTTAGATCACAAGTCATGTGAGATTTGAATATGCCTCCCAATCAAACAGGAAACAGCAAATTACACAAGGTTAACAATGCGTGTGCTCATCCACCTACATGATAATTACTGTTTTGAGACTAGGAGAATACTAATGATTTCCCTGCTCCCTGGGCCGCCCACATATTCTCCGATTTGATTGTTTTTCTTTTGTCGAGTGTTTTTGTGTTTTTGTTGCAGTTTTGCACGGTTTCGCTCCGCGACGCTGTTAACGTTAATGTGCGTAAACGATTCAGCGTCAGGAGCCCTGCTTCGGAGGGCACAGCCCCAGGTCTTTGCCTCCTGGCGGTGAAACGCTCTCTGTTTGCGCTGGCATGTTGGAGGTGTGGGTGTGATGGGACCCTGGCCCCCTGTTTTCTCAGCTGTGGTACGATCTCCGTATCCATTCACAAGTGTGGCAGCGCATGTCTCCTCATTCATCTTTTTTCTCTCCCAATTTGGTTGCCAATTATACCCTCTATTTATCTCGATTCAAATGCCGCCACCCGCCCTCCGGGTAACGAGCTACATTTCTGGGCCGGCAGATCCGAGACGGAACCCGGGACTGGCAGAACGGGTTTCAAAGGGCCGTCTGTCACTTTCAAACCGACTGATAGGCAGCCACATTCGTATCAGACCAGCCAAGATGCAGTGCATTAGTTATCCGCCACCCCTCCTCGTTCATTCATCTTTGATTCCAGGGCCTGTCAGCTTCTGAAAGTGACGTATAAAAACGTGATGGTTATAATATAATATTTCATTCATTCAGATAGAATCTCAAAGTACTTTACACTTGGTAAGAATTAAAAGTGAAATAAAGAATAATGCCAAAAGTGGAAGAAAAACATGTATACAAGCCATAATACTTCAATACAGAACATGGAGTCACATAAATAGAAAAGATATTTGTGATATATGTGATGAAATAATACTACACACATGTGCTCCTAAATATCAGGGATAATTTGTTGCACAGAACACCAAATGCATGTTTCCGACCTTCGTTTTTTAATTTTAGCCTGCACCTGGTACCAGTTCAGATGTGCGTGTATGCCTTTTCCTCTGTGGGATTGGTATGGCACTCCAACCTTCACCTGGCCCCATCTGCACACAGAATAAACACCATACCTGCTCCATCACCATGGTGGTCTCAGCCACCAGTAATCAAAGAAGTCTTCTTTTCTAGCACCTTTATTTCATGAAAAAATAATTTAAACCACTCTCACTTGGAAGGGAATGGAGGTCAAAAATAAAATTTTTATTTAAAACCTTCAAATGTCAAAGCATTTTGGCTGAAGGCAAATCAAAGAAAATGTAAAGATATTAAATAAAATGTTGACATTGCGGACTCTATCCTGAAAAGGTTTGCTTTTCAAGCAAATTTACACAGTGATGTGTGCAATACCAACCCCACAACATTCGCCAAAATGCTTTTAATGTTTATTTAACCAGGAAGTCTCTAAAGAGACCTGGCCAACATGCCCAGCCAGGATGCCCTCTCTCGTTTCCCTCCGCCCCAGTCTAAGCTGTGCCCCCCTGCAGGGACCTGGAGCGGCTGTCGCCGGGGCGCGACGCGTGCCACCCAAAGAGAATACCCCGGAGCGCGGCGGAGCCCCGGAACGACACCACCACCGCCTCCGCCCGCAGCATGGAGGAGTCGCTGTCCGAGGACGTGTTCACCGAGCCGGAGCTGTCCCCCATCCGCGAGGAGCAGGTGACCCCCGACGAGCCGCGGGACGACGGGTCCCTGGGCGCCTCCCGCGAGTCCGTCCGGACCGTCGCCCCGGCAGAGCCCGCGGGCCGGCGGGAGGAGGGGAGGGAGGAGGCGGCGGCGGAGGAGGAGCAGGGGCCGCGGGAGGACACTTCAGAGGGCCAGAGCGTCCGACCCCGGTCTCGGGCGGAGTCCGAGCGGCAGCACGGCAGGGAGCGGGCGACCAGCACGCCCGCCGGCAGGGACCAGGCGGAGGTGGGCAAGTCGCGCTCCGCCTCGGATTCGCAGGGCCCCGTCCCGGCCGCGGGCGGCCCCGAGCCCGAGCCCACCGGCCAGGAGGGCCCCAGGAAGGGCAAGCTGGTCAGAGAGGGGATGGGAGAGTCCGAGACAGAGGTGGAGGAGCTGAGGAAGATCTGGAAGTGTCACACTATGCAACAAGCCAAGGAGCAGAGGGAGAACGTACAGCAGACCCACAAGGACAGCGCAGCGGTCAGCCCGGGACAGACGGCTGAGGGGCCAGGCTCGGCAGAAGGTAGGCAGAGAGGGGCCTCTTTGGCATTTACTCGGGAACAACACGAGATGTCCTTTTAAACAATTACTCATCCAGGTGAAATGAAATGGTTCCTATTTTGATGGTTTTTTCAGTCCGTGGACAAACAAGGTGTTTGTCCCAAGGTCGATGTAGTACTGATCAGTTACACAAGTACAGAACAGTATGTTATTCCTTTTTGTTGCAGTGGTGAAATTATGTTTATAAAAAAACTTTAATAAAAAGCGCTGAGGCCTTATTAAGGCTGTTCCACGTTCCAAAAAATATCAATAAAATATGAGTTCCCAGCATATTCGAGACCAGCAGGCTCGGAGTAACCCCACGCGGTCGCCTCATTTCATAACAAAGCGGCTAATTGCGTGAGCGTCCCTGAGGACGAGGTCGAAGCGCTGATGAAAGCCGTGCTCTGTGCTGCTCTGAGACCGAGCGGAGGGGAGGGGAGGGGAGGGGAGGAGGGGAGGGAGAGGAGGGGAGAGGAGGGGAGGGGGAGGGGAGGAGAGGAGAGGGAGGGAGGGAGGAGGGGAGGGAGGAGGAGGAGAGGAGGAGAGGGGAGGGGAGAGGGAGGAGGAGGGGAGGGGGAGGAGAGGAGGAGGGGAGGGGAGGGGAGGGGAGGGGAGGGGAGAGGAGAGGAGAGGAGAGGAGAGGAGAGGAGGGACACACAGCAGACCCCTGTAAACCCTGAGTGAAGCGTCCTCCTGAGGGTCTGAAGAAAGAGGGAACCCAGAGATTAATAGCACAATCATAATTTATAATTTATATATGCCGAGCTTAATAGCACATCTGGGCCATGTTACGTTACCTTGTTTTTCTGCTTAGCGGGCACCCTTATCTACAGCGGCTTGCACAGTCTATGGTTTTTTTCCTTCGTGTTATTATCATCTATTCGTTTTGGATAAGTACCTAGCTCAAGGGTACAATGACAGTGCGCCATCCGGGATTTGAACCTGCAGCCTCTGAGTTACAGGCATAGCTCCCAAACTGCTCGTATCTCGGCAACTGCGGCCCTTGTGCGTTAACTCCTGAGAAGTAGACTAATATACTTGTCTCATGATAGAATTTATCCCCATTTTTCAACCCAAATTAGGAATGCTTCATCGACTTGTAGGCCCGTCCCTTTGCTGCGTGTCTTCTGTCGATAGGGGAGTCAGCTGACGGCTTCCTCTTTCGCTCGGCAGTCTGCCAGCTGAGGTGCCCCGGCTTCTGTGCTGAGTTCAGGTGCTCGATCGAACAGAGCAGGCGCTAGAGAGCTACTGACTGAAACCCAGTCAGACTGGATTCAGGCTGGACTGTAGGAGGCATCACTACAGCATGCAAGTGCATTATTCAGATTCGCCACTCAAACGCCACTCGCATAATGTTTTCATACAAGAAAGGCATCAAACTTTCATCATCGCAACTATAGTGAATAACATAATACGTGATTGTTGACACCAGCTTGTCTCCAGGTCAGTGTGTAGAGGCACCACACACTGACACTGCACTTTTACCGTGCAGAAATATATATATATTTCTGTGTGTTTTCGTTGCAGGATTAATTCTTCCAAGATCAGGTTTAGCATTTTTGCGGAGTGTTGCGCTGTGAGGTCCTGTGAAGACCCACCGCTGGGTGGAAATAAAAGTTCACTTTAAAAGGCCTCAGCCTTGGTCTGCCACCGATAACCTTTCGCCCGCTTTTTGTGTGGCTCGGCTGTGAGCGGAATAACAAACACCAGGGATATATTTAAAGCTTGGGCCAGAATTAGTGTCTTGGTGTCGTTTGCAGGAGGTCATGGCTGAGGCTTTGAACCGGGACAGCCTGTCTGATTCACACAGCGCCCACACACGCGGTGATGAGCGCAAACATTTCAAAAATTACAACCGCGAAGGCGGGCAGCCACATGTAAAAGGAGAAAAAAGACACTATGCCAGTGCTGGTCACCTTTGACACCTCCCGCAATTCATTTGCAGCGTCGGAAACACTGGATTGCCTTACTGTTTTCTATGAATATTAATTCATATGTATATACATGTAAATATTAATTAGGGAGTAGTTTGTTTTTTTATTCAAATGCGCCAGTCTTAAGTTGGCAGCATTGGACACGTCGCACACATTATGTGGGCTGTGCTTTTGTTGTTTTTCCCATAATCCATTATTCTTCACAGGGAGGCAAAGATTCCTTAAAAAATCTCTGGAAATTCTTAGAATCAGGATGAATCCATCCAAACAAGTCAACAGCTGGCCTGGTTTTCTTTTTCCTTCTGATGCACATAAGGATGGCGTGAGCAGAAACGGGGGCCGAACTGCACACCCAATTAGTGCGTCTCTAATTAAATTTCCCCCCACTGCACCACAGCGTTGGTGCAGCAGATTAGCCTAATTAGATTAGCAATTTTCCCTGCCCCTCAAAAAGCGGTGATGGATTTCAGCGGGGGTCACTTGGAACCTCCCGGCAGCGATGACCTCGGATTCATCTGCGTGTCCTCTTAAATTATGACTAATTGGTGGTGCTCTTGGTAAAAGCTACTATGCCAGTCCGGCTCTGGCTGTTCTGGGGCGGCAATTGGCTGTCTGTCCCAGGGGGCTGGGGGGGGGGAAGAGAGCCGGCACAAGCTCGCCAATAAGCGCGGGGGCTTCCCTGTGGGCAAGACGGGTGGGCGAGTTTCCTCTCGGAGCAGGCGGTTCATTGCCGGCCTCTGGGCAGGCTCGTGGGGAAGGGTGAATTGAATAAATAGTGTGCAATTGGCTACCAAATTGGGAGAAAACACAGGGGGAAATCTGAAATAAAATGTAAAAAATGGACTAATGCCAGTGTTTTCCGACCTTTGAAGTTCCATTTAACATGATTCTGTGAGCTCTGATTAATTCATGTTCCGGCTGAAATGTTACAACAATCGTGTGTCAACCTAAGTGAAGTGAGGCACACTGTTTGGCGCAAGCAAGCGGGCAGTCTCACAAACGCCAGTCTATGTGTCCGTCTTCACAGACCAAACCGCAAACAAGCGCTTGATCTTATACGTCATACTAGAGCTCCTCATTGGTTGGTTTTTTCACATTTAATGCACAGCATGGATTCTCTCTACATCCACAAATGTGCAACAACAAAAAACGTGATACGCTTTCAACTATGGTGCCAAGCAAAGCCCTCAGAGCCTTTTTCAGTGGTGCCTGAGCCCAGCAGAAATGGAACGGCAGGCAGTCAAGAAAGTTGGAGCGAAGCAGCAGGGATGGGGGCCATAAATCCACCGCCCGATTTGCACAGAGAAGAGTGTGAGGGAGGACAATCTATCGCATCGTTAATCAGAAGCTGGCAGTGGCTGCTTGGCACCACAGATTCTAGAGATTCACCCAGTCACTCAGCTTCTGTGTTTTCTCTCCTCGGTCTCTCACCCTTCTCCTTTCGGGTTCCAGCCACCTACTGAAGAGAGCAGAGCAGTTTTAAAGCACACCTGTAATTATCAGACACAAGACCGGTGTGCGCGCTGGCTGCTCTGCCAGTAGGCGTAGCCCGCTAATCGCCCTCATTAGCTGCCGAGACCGATGCCTTCCACAGTTTCAGTGGACAGAACTTTCAATGTTAAGAATATAGAGCTGAATATCTCGGTCTAAAGAAGCTCTGGTGGCACTCTGGCAGAGTTGACAGCCCCTTCAACCACCCACCCACCCATCCATCCATCCGCAGGGCTGTTGGCTCCCAAGGAAATGTGGAGGCACCGGTCCCACAAGTTCCTGTGCCTGCGGGTGGGCAAGCCCATGAAGAAGACCTTCTTGTCCAACGCCAGCGCCTCCATGCAGCAGTACGCCCAGAGGGACAGGAAACACGAGTACTGGTTCGCCGTACCACAGGAGAGGTTAGGCCCCGCCCACTACACCACATCGCGACAGCTCCATCATTTATTTACAGTCACAGCGCTCCACGCAAGCACTTCACACTCACTGCAGAGGGCTTTTCTGGAATAATCCAGGTCCTTACCCAAGGCTGCGGCACGCTACAGTGAAGGTTGAGATTTAAAGCAGCAACCACTAGAACCACGCCACACTGATTGTAAGCCCCATGTGTCGTTTCACGGTCCTAAAAGTGTGTTTGCCACACTAAAATGAGCTGTAATATATTTGATAAAATAAAATGAGGCCAAATGACAACCTTTTATAAGTGCTGTTTTCTGTGTATTTGAAACTCCCCTGGGAAGGGCCTCTGCCATGTCAGAGTAATTTCTCATTTGTTTTATCAGCTTGGCCCTTCACATCGCATCTAATACAAAGAAACATTATTTGTTTTTCACCAAGTCCATGAAATATGTTGTTCTAGTAAATTAATAAAAATTGCCTAAATGGCTTAATTCAGTTAGGTCATTCCGCAAAGTTGCTTAATTTTTTAACGAGAATGAAATTAATTTGACATGGCATATTTATCAGTTCTGCGCTATGAGTACAATGGCGCCTTTGTTGAAGCAGAAATATGAATCCAATAGGTCAAGGGCCCAAGGATATGTTGTCTCATACAGTTGGAAATTTAATGTGAATGTTTGTTGCTCTGGCATTTTTAATCAAACCTAAGTCAATTAAATTATGTCTAGCATCTATTATTAATCTTGAACCAGATTTAAAAATACCATATTTACATTTAAATACTTGCATTTGTTCTCAGGATAATGTACTGGTATTAAGGGGTTAAATGTGTTCCTGTGTTTTGCCAGATCAAATGTGCTGTCACACTGAGCTACATTATTACTCTTTCTCGTGTTTTGTACTTTGGCACTATTTTGGGAACCTGGAAAAGACTAAAAATACTACATCCTGGCCTCCCAGGTGGTCTAGTGGTTACAACGTCCAACACTGGCCACTGCGACCGGGGTTCAGTTCCACCGGCGGCGCCAGGTTCGGCTCTGGTCAGGAGTGCCATTGTGGGGGCCACAGCAGTGGGGGGGCGATTGGCTGTCCGCCCCAGGGAGGGGGGAGGGAAACCGTCATGGCTTCGCTGCGTATAGGAGTGGCTCAGATGTAAAAAAAAGTTGACAGCTCTGCGAAGGGGGAGGGGAATTTAGATAAATAGAGGGTATAATTGGCAACCAAATTGGGAGAAAAAAACTGGGAAAAATGTGAAATATATATATCTTTTTTTTTTTAAGAAAAAAAAGTGCTAATTAAGAGTAAAATGGCCAATTTTGAGGCTGAAGTAACTGACCAGAGATGGATCCTAAATCTTTTTTTGCAATTTTTCTACTCCCTATTTTTTTGCACACCATGAATCTAATTTCAGCCTAATTAATGTCTTTGTTAAATGTTGCGTAAAATGTGCATCTGTGGACACCTGCATTTTCTTTTCCATTTAGCAAATATGTTGGCTTCAATATTATTGCTGTCACTGGAATTGTCGGGTTCGTACAGGTTTATTGTATTACTCTCTGATTGATGTCAATAGGTTATTCTACCACTGTTTATGTCAAAGAAAAGTGGGTCAGAGTGTGACCTCCACCCTGAGGCTTCACATCACCGTAGTGACGTAGCGCTTCCTCCTTCAGAACCTGCCGTGTACCCACCTGGCACCTGTCCCGGCCTGCCACCCCACCCCACCCCAGGGCCAGCACTTCCAGCTGCCTTGAACTTAATCGAGTCCCTAATTGTTTTGCACGTGTACTCATTGTACTCCTGGTTGCCCAAAGGAGGAAGGGCTCCCTCTCTTGGGTCTGGTTTCTCCTGAGGTTTCTTCCTATTTGTTCCACCTAGTGAGTTTTTCCTTGCCACTGTTGCCCTAGGCTTGCTTTTGTGGAGGTTCCGACCAGGGTAAAGAGTATTGTGACAAAGGTTTTGTGAAATGCACTATACAAATACATTTTGATTGATTGATTTGACAAGTTCCGCTCCGCATCCTCTCAATCTGCTCTCCTTCTCTTCAGGTCAGACCACCTGTACATGTTCTTCATCCAGTGGAGTCCCGACATGTACGGGGAGGGGCTGGGGGGTCTGAGCCGGGAGCCCGGTTTTATGGTGGTCAAGAAAAACGAGGAGTCCGAAACAGGGGAGCCACCGCACGCAGACATAAATGGCAAGGAGTGGGAGGTAAGGCCCCAGTGAACCCTTCTGTTTATTTTCCATGCCATTCCTGTGTTCAGCTTAACGTTAGTTTGCTTTGTCTCGCGTCACTTACCTGTCTAATGTTTTTATTATATAATTGTTTTATTATATAATGTCCCCCCTCTGTGTTATGAACATGTGTGTTGAATATGTTTGTTGTTGCTTATTGTCTAGGTCTGTGAAATGTAAATGTTTTTTTGTTGTTTTTTTCCACCTCCACAATTTCTTTGACTGCCCTGTGAGAGCTGTTGAGTTTTGCATGACGCGTCACAGTTTAGGTTATTGTGATTTGCTGTCTGCGGTTTTCCTGTTACACCGAGCTTCACTGTTTATAATGAAGTTGCAGCGACTGTGTTTTTGCATGACGGAAGAGTTGTTTTGTGTAGAAATCCATGTGTATACCTTTATGTAATCTGTTATATGCATGAACACTCCTCTGGTTTGTCAGGGTTGGTTAAATCGCTTTCCGGCTTTTTTGTACGCTTCGTAAGGGCGTCATGACCCTTGAAATTATGCATTTTAACGGTATAGTAATGGCCATCATTTATTGGTCTGTGTGGTGTGTTCGGACATTTGAAAAAGGGATGCCATTAATTACATATTTACCCCAAGCGTTTGTTCAGCTGCTTGTTGACTCTTTAGGACCCAGACATAACGGTTTCCTGTGGAGAAGAGGGTTATGACAAGGCTCATTTTTGATTCAGTATAATTGATGAAAAATTGAATGTGAAATTCTGATTTATATCAGTGGACTTTCCATGTTTCTTACCTCGAGACACCGCTCTGGTTTGAGTTTTGGAAACTCTTTTCACCACTTATGTTTGATTTTGAGTGAAAAACAAGCATTTGTTTGAATTGTGGGATATGGGATGGCTATATTTATCCACCCCCACGAATGCACACAAAAGGGATGTTATTGTCAGGTTTTGAAATGGTTGGGGTGTGAGTATTAGTAAATCTCTCTGAAGCCTTGAATTTATTTAGCCTTGAACATTTACAATAAACTGACACTTTTAATAAAAGTGTCCAAATAAAAAAAGTGTTTAAATAAAATGTCAATATTCTGTACTCCTTACCAATCTTGTGTGAGTAGCATGGGAATATGGCTGAGATATAGCCATATACAGCAGACCACTGAGTTTAGACAGATTTCAAGCTGACAGGCCGCCCAATCCCAGACGCACAATGAAACCGATACAGCGGAACCCAAAGAATTTGATATTCAAGCTGTGGCTTGGATTTAAATATTAATGTAAATAAATGATGTAGGAAACAAAGTGGACAGATTTGTTTGGTACAGACTTCACATACTGGAAGATAACACAACATATTTTGCATTTATATGTTAGGCATTTAGAAGATGCTCTTGTCCATAGCGACTTCAACATTTCACATTTCTTTACATACAATCCACTTATACAGCTGGATATTTACTGAAGCAATTCAGGTGAAGTACCTGGTGTTGGGTACCTGGATACAATGGCAGTGCCCCACCTGGGAATTTAACCTGCGATGTTACATCCTCTGCGTGACAAGCCTCGCTCCCTAATCACGCTGCTGCACTGCCTTAAGTTAAGCCGTTGTCACACACACACACACACACACACACACTCACACTGTAAACTGAGGAAATGTTTTTTGGACAGATAGATAAAACATATATATTTTTATATTGTCAAAAATGCACCTAGCAACAATATGTTTTTCAAATAATTATGCGATTAGGGGTAGGGGAATTAAAAATATATTAACACCTTGTATTCATACCTGGTAGCTGTTTCAAAATAAGACCCTGCTAACATAATTCTGCACCAAGCTTCCAACATATTTGTCAACACATCAGATGTAAGATGTGGTTTCACATGGAGGTAGTCCCGTAGCATACAGCACTATATGTGTAGCAAGATCAGAGAGGTTTCTGCAAATGTCTGTGAGAGGACAGATGATCATAATAAAAAGAAAGCAACCAGTTTCCATTATCAGGAAGTTCAAGATGTGTTCCTGAGTGGCTCAGTCTGTAGAAGTGCTTGCCACAAGTGCACACTGGGCCCTACAGATGAGACATTGCAGGTAGCCTGGGCTATGTCGTTAACTACCAGCTACAACCTGGTGTTGACAGTGGCAGGAAAAAATGTATTTGTCCCAGCTTTACTGGTATGCTCATCAGAGGGAAGCCTGTGTTGGATTGAACATCATGTGAGGTAGAAAGCAGGCATGATTTGCTTTATGGTTGTTCTACATCCTCTGGTCCTGGTTGCACTTCATTGGTATCAAGCAAAATGTGGACTGCACCTTTTATACATGCAGTATAGCAAGTCATCTTGTCTAAAAACTTGCATCTGCTGAGAAGTAGTTATCCGTTTCTGCATAATAATTATTCAAAGCCCACATCTATATCCACAAATAAATAGTTAATTTAATTTTGATCATTGTGCTGGACTGAGAATGACAATCTCCAGTCTTCACTTTTGGTTTTAACACCAGAGAGCAGTCCAACGGACAACCAAGCTGGAGAAAGTACCAAGAATAATGCTCAAAATTCCCTCATGAGTAATGCCTGCGCCTCTATAAGCAATAAGCATTTGCTCTGTTTTCAAAGTCTGGAAACCATTTTTTTTTTTTAAACCTATAAAGGTAAATGTTGTAAGAATTTGCTGCACGTCGGTACACGTATCGCTGTTTTTAGAATGGTCTTTGACTTCGAAGCATTTTAGCTAAACTCTCTTTCGTCCTTAGAATAATATATTTAATTTCAGTCAGATGGTAACAAGCGATATCACTTTCATGGTTATACTACATTTGCCAGCGTTTACTTAGGGAGCATTCCGTTCAGTTTCTCTTTGTACTTCGCTACACTCTCACTTTCTGTTTTATGTCTTGCTAATTTTACTTATGCTAACTTATTGGTCTGTCTGTGCGTTCAGGACCTTTTGGAAACTGGTGATGATGTGCCGCTTTAAAAACGTTACTGTACCTTTAAATCCCTCTGATTGGACAATATTTTGAGAGGAAGACCTGTTTCTAATGTTCAGACGACGAATCGGAATTTAGTGCACTCGTTGCTCGCGTTACAATTGGTGACCTAGTATGTCAATCAATTGCATGGCGTAAGATCTTGCTATTTTGGGTAATCGGTCGGGCTGTGTTTGTGTCCCATCGCCGATGCGAATGGAATAATTTGAAGGAGCTGGAATGTAGCAAACTGTCACGGAGCTGTGTCGTCCTGGACAAGACATGTTTTCTTCCAGACGGGTGAAGGAGGAAAAGCAACTGACACCTAAATACACTTACGCCGTGGTAATAATACTAATCTGCGGAGATGTTTCGCTAACCTTAGCTTTGTAGCGAGTTGAACACAGACCTTGCTAGCTATTCCTTTGATTTTAATCGCCGCGTTTCACGTTTGCACTTGTCTTGTCTAATCATTGTGTCGCTTAGAGATTGTACGAGTTTGGAGAAAGTTTGCGCTGTGTTTGCCTGCTCTCTGTTTGTGTGGCACCACTAATTTCGCTTTGCATCTTGGCTAGCTAAACAGCAGTTCAGCACCATCACGTTGGCAAGATGGACAGCATTCCAATCAGTCTATAGAGCTAATGTGTCATCGTTCACTTTTTCGAGGTTTGTGTTGTTTGTAAGTGTTTTTAAACAAGTGTTTTATTTGCCTAGCTCGATTCAGCTGGGAAGTTTCAACGGAACTGTCGCCCGAGTTTTGCGAGCAAATGTCAGCTTCCATACTTGGGAATTCGCTGTGACTGTGCGGCTAGCTAGTGGCTAAATGGTTAGCTGGCTGATGTAATTGAATACTAGGCTGATGTCCACTTTGTGCAGGACATCAAAGCCTGTGGTTCTTCGACACTGTTTGTTTAGCTAACAACTACGGAAATTGATATTTGACTTTTATTCTGAATATGATACCTTGGCTGGTTGGTCAATTGTGACAGTTGCCTTCGCTCTACCTACCTACCAGTGACGTTTGCGTCCTGACTACAGTGTCTGGCAGATGGCTGAAATATAGAGAGACGCAGACAGCTAGGGCCCTGAAAGTAGTGCACATTTATTTTTAAAGAGAAAAGCAAAGTGTTGTGTTGTATGAGGGTTGCACTACGATGTAAATGTAAACGTGCCTCGGCTCATTCTCACTGAAATATCCTCAAAAGTTTCGTCGGAGATGGCTACCTTTTTATGGAAAAGCTACCTTTTATGTTTACCTTTCCTTTTGAAATATTGAACTAATGTGCAAAGTAGCAGTTTGTGAGAAATGTTCTACAACCCAAGGCGACTATCTTCAGTGGTTCACTAAATTCGTCTCCGCATGACAGTATAGTGTTGCTATGTTACCCTGGAGGAGGGATTGTCCTCCGCAAGTCCCCGAGAGTCGCCGTGTGTGCCTGTTTTTCTTCCCGTTAATTATCCTGGCTTAATTTGTCCCAATTAGTTCATTAGCCTTAGACCTTTACAGGCCTACAGTTCCAAAAAATAAATTGATGTAAAGGATTTCTTGAGTACACAACAAAATAAGCAATGCATGCAAAAATGATTGGATTAAATGATTGGGATAATTAAGCATTAAGAGCACCCGGAAATTGAGTTTGAGGGGTTGAAATTAATTTTAAACAGTAAACCATGGCTTTTTTTTTGTGTATTGTCAAAATAATAATACGTAATTAGACTTGCACTAAGTGCAATACTTTGTGCGCTAACATTTGCCATATTGCAAAAGGTAACAAACACACAGATGTTAACTCCCAGAACCTGTGGCCCACAGTTGGTACAGCTAAAATAAACCTAAACCATATTTAGACTGTAGTATATAGGCTGCATGTCAGAGAAGACGCAGAGCCACAATGGAATGGCATCACCTGGTGTGAAAAAGTGGAGCATGCAGAACAGCAGATAGTCTGTATCTTTACAGGTTCTCCATGCGTGACAGTTTCAATATCATTCAATCTTCAGAGTATGTGACCCATGTGAGCATACATCCACACCATAGCCAGGAACAAGATTTATCCACTCAATCTTAAATCTCAAATGGAGCATATTTGTCTTGAAGTGTATACTTACACTTTGTTTGCTGGTGTTTTTCTTTCTGGCTTGGTGATAAAAATTGTACTTAGTACTATACCATATTATAGGTAACATTTCAGAAGCTGACCTAACCATTAGGTATTAATGGAGATGTTAATACATTTAATGGCATTTAAAACAACCAGAGGCATGGTTGTGGTTTGCTTTTTGGTCATAGAGTAGTGGAGGAAAGTAGTAGCCTGTATGATAAAGATGGTGAGTAGTGCAAGTGTGCATAACCAACCATCTGATTAGGCTGGCAGTGTAATGTAATGGTTAGGGAGCTGGGCTTGTAACTCAGAGGTTGCTGGTTCAATCCCAAGGTGGGGCACTGCTGTTGTACCCTTGAGCTAAAGGTACTTAACTTGAATTGCTTCAGTAAAATATCCAGCTGTATAAATGGGTTGTATATAAAGAAAAATGTAAACTGTGTAAGTCGCTCTGGATAAGAGCGTCTGCTAAATGCCTAAAATGTAAAATGTAAATGTAACATTGACAGTGTGTGCTTGCATAAAGAACAATATTTCCTAAATGCATTATTATTGAGGACTACATGTTGACCAGATTAAGGTTCCCTTTGGCAAATTCTTTTCAGCACCGGTAATGCTTTGATTTAACACAGTACAAAAAACTTTCCCAAACCGGGGTACGTGTGATCCTGTGCTTTGGCATCTTAAAGGGGAAGTTTTTAATTTTTTAACTTGTATGGTGGCCTTTATTGCTTGCAGCTAAACTTTAAACTCTTTGTTCTCTTTTTTTATTTAGTTTTTCATTTAAGTTTTAAAATGCGTTGTTTTATGAGTAGCGTTAAAACAGTACAGTCACGACAGTTCAGTAGGGTTTCCATGGTCCTTGAAAATCCTTTCAAATAGATGCATCTCGGAGAGTCATGGAAAGTGGCCAAATATCCTACTGTCCTGGAAAAGTCCGGAAAAATCCTTTACAGGGAATAAAATGCCACATTTTTTGGTTAATTCAATAGCTTGATGTCACTCGCTATCAAGTCTTGTAATATCAGTGTACTGATATTGCTAACGGATCAGACAGCTCTTTTTGTGTACATTCATTCCACAACCAAAAGTCACTGGTCACTGGAGAGTGAAGTGTATGCCGTTGTTGACGCAAAATATTTTGAAGCAGTGTGTCTCAAAACATATGTCCACCTTTCAAAAGTAGCCCTGTAACCCAAAGTAACACTGACAATTGTGCCCAAAAAAATCCTCGAAGATCCTACATTCATCGTTCAAACGTCATTGAAAAGTAATTGAAAAGATAAATCTGGCTGGAGTGGAAACCCTGTGTATCCTAAATAATAGTATCTTTAAAAATAATAAAAGACCCTCTAAGACTTTATGGTGTCCCCTTCTACCTGTTTAGTCCTCTCGTTGGACAGCCATTTTGGGGCAGTTGGTGGGCCGCCACGGTGACTGCCTACCACAGGACTAAATTTAAACTTTGCCGGTGAGAGTACATACTGTACACAGCTTGATTTAAACCCTTGCACGTGGATGTCATACAGTACGGCTTCAGCTTATTGAAGTTTATTGGGTATCGGCGTCATTGCTGATGGGTACTGGTATGGGGGTACGTACGAGAATTTGTAGATTGATTTGTGGGGCTGATGAAGCTTTCTGAATGGCCTTCTGTCTTCTGTGCGTTACAATTTATTCTTTGGAGGGAACGTTTTAATGTGATTTTTGAACTTAACGAGTAAATCCAATTAAGCTAAGCAGCTCCTATTTACTACCCTGACTGAGGTAGATGAGTTCCCACTGTGTCAAAATGGGAACCATCATCATCCCCACGTCAGTATGGTACGATGTAGACATTAGCGGTCATAATGCTCAGACCAGTATGGTACGATGTAGACATTAGCGGTCATAATGCTCACACCAGTATGATACGATGTAGAGCTTGAGCTGCATTTTGAGTGGGGTCTGAAAGCTATTGGTAGTGGACTTTGTAGACCATTCTCACAGTAATCTGCGAGATTGGAGACCCAAAGGTCTACTTCTGGTTTGAAAACAAATGTTTGCTACTACTTGACAATCTTAGGAGATCCATAATTGTATTCATGAAAGCCACCACTCAAACCTCCAGACTAACTTCGGCATCCATTCCTCGGTGTGTTTTGAGAGATGTTTATTCATCGTTGGTGTTGTCTTGCCTTCAAACACCCAGACTAGACAGCGTGACAGTTATTTTTACTGCTTTTAAAATTGCATAGCTGTAAACAAATTAAGACCGTTCTCTGTTTGTGAACTATCAAGCGAGACAAGTTGGCTTAAATAGGTCTGCTCCTAAAAACAAGGACAGCTGATTTGTTTGTTTACACATCTGGCTTTAAGTGATCTTTCTGGACATGTGAACATAGATTTTGTTTTGGGTGAAATGTTTTCATTATGTAGAACTTGGTGGTCGGTGTACAATATTGGTGTACAAGTACAATGCACATATTTTCGGGGGGAATATACTATTATTATTATTTATTTTTTTAGAAAAATAAATCATGAAATTGTATTGCAGTTGGATAGCAGGAAAGAGAGACATTCAGTTCATATGATACCTTTCTCTCACAAGATCCATTACTGATCATTGATTCATTGTACTGTATTCAACCATGGTACTGTACTGTATTCACCATCTTGGAGTCGCCATTCATCATATATAAACCTCCCCGTGTCTTTGATGGATGAAGGACGGATTACGCTCATGTAAAGGGGGCAGTATTGGTATGTTGGTCATGTATTGAAAGCCACACAGGATCAGGCTGTGGAAAGATCTGTGGAATTGAATTGGGAATGGCAGGTGTGTTCAGGGTAGATGAATTTGGGGCTTGTGGGGCAGAGGTGCCCCCACCCCCACCCTTTTTTTTCTTCCTCCCACTGCTGTGCTCAACTTTTCCTCCGGCTACACCAGTTACTCTTCTCCCTGTCTCCGCACCAGGTAGTGTCAGTGGCTGAGTATCACCGCCGGATCGATGCGCTAAACAGCGAAGATCTGCGCGCACTCTGCAAACGTCTCCAGGTGCCCCGCCCAGCTCCAGCCCTCTCTCTAGAGACCGTTAGCCCTCCGCCCCCGCCCCCGCCCCCTCCTCTCCCAGTCTGTGGTAGCGCTCCAGCCTGGAGAGCAACCTCCTGCCCCCTGCAGGGTTCACGTACACAGCCTTCGCCACTCATTACTACAGCAGCTTCAGAAAGAAACAGCCACGGGGAAATGGGGGGGCGGAAAATGTTTCTGCATAAATTATAATAATTTTCTGAAGAACGTGCGAACTCGCCGTGTGCACAAAGGCCAGGCCTTCGTGGAGTGCAGCAATTTCGTGCACCAGGTGCCGCACAGCACCTCTTATCCCCACCCCCCACCAGATCTTCAGTCCACTTCTGCACAGGCTTCATTAGGTTCGATTTCAGGCCCTCAAGAACTAATGAGATTAGCCGAAGGCAACAGTAGACTTAAAACGCTAGCCAATTGCGTGCCCAGGTGATTCCCATTTATTTAATTTCCGGTCAAATTAGGAATTTTCTGTTCACCCCCCTTTAGTGACGCCTCACAAACCGTGATCGCATTGCAGCAGCCTCGGCGATGAGAAGCTCCTTTCCCATCGTGGTGGGACGGAGCGGGGGTGGGGGTGGTTCAGTGGAAGTAGGGTTGGCTTGTTGTGGGTGTTTTGTTGTGGAACTGTTGGCTGAATACAACGCAGGTAATTTGATGAGGATATGGTAACTCGAGCACATTCAGGCAGCCACAGCACATGCTTTTGTGGGAGAAACAGGAATGATCCAGACTTCTGATTACCAAAATCCCACTTCGTAGACCTGTGCCATTAATTTACGTATTCCTGGTGCTGCTTTTTCTTCAGCCAACGTTCACCACCTACTAACAATAAGTATGAACAGAGTGCTGATATATACATTAAACCAGATCTAAACATTAATACATTAACCCGTCAGCATGGAAATCAGGCAAACATCCAAGTGCAATTGCTCAAAATAGGTCTCATATAAATCAAATGGTTGGATATTTTTTGATATTTGGTGTATTTCTGTGACTCAGTTCACATATACTTAATTGAGAGAAGTTTACCTGTTGATTTTTGCTTTATTTGCATCTTGGATGTTTGCCTTTGCTTACAGTGCCATCTCTTGTGCCCTGGTTTTTCCCCACTTCAGACAAACAAAATAGTTCTGCTTGTTTATCTCTCTAACGAGAGACTAAACAATTCCAATTCCTCACTTTTCTTTGCTGTAAAAAAAAAAAAAAATCTTAACCTTTGAAATTCTGAGTTGAAAGTGAATGTCACTGATCACTATGTCCAGAACTCTGAATGTCAAAGTAAATCAGGGGCACGCATGAACTCAAATCAAAAAGTGAAATTGAGCCCAAATGCCATTCCATTAAAAGAGATGCGTGCCTCAGTCTGAGCTCCTGCATCCCAGCCTGTGCAACAGCCCTTCTGACCGCTTCTCCTCCCGGCAGATCACTACCAAGGAGGAAGTCAACTCCACGCATGGCTCCTCCATCAAGACCGACCTGGAGCCGGAGACTTTCAGACCCAACCTCAGCGAACCCAGCGACCTCCTGCAGGCGGATCAGATCGAGAAGGTAGCGCAGCATTCACACCGTCACAGCAGGCTGTGTTCTGCCATCCCAGGCCTTCTCATATTGTGGTGAATTTATACCACTAACGTTCCATTATCTATTTTATGAACCTGTAAACTTTGTCTAGGAGAGGGGTGCCCAAGTTCGGTCTGCAAGATCTACTGGGTTTTTTTTCCAGTCCTTCACAAACACACCTGACTTTCCTGAATCAACTGCTCATTAAGACCATGACTATTTGAATCTGGTGTGTCAGCGCTGGGCTGGAATAAGAGCCTGCACACCCAGGAGATCTCGAGAACTGAACTTGGGAACCCCTGGTCTAGGATGACTTACTTTAATTTCACGCATTAACTTTCAGCTGCTTTTGAAGATCAAAAGATGATGTTTTAAGTGACCGTAAGAGTGAACAAAGGTCCCTTGTCCCTTCCCTCCGGGCGCCCGGCAGCCGCTCCTCGCGGTCTCGTCTCTTCTCTGTCCTGACTCCTCAGTGGTGGAACGACCTTCCGCAATCGGTCAGGAATGCGGAATCACTCGCGATCTTTCGCAAGAGACTCAAAACCCACCTTTTCAGACTCCACTACCACTGAATTCTGTACATCTATCTAATTGTCATCACCACTGCCTACTTGTTCAACCTTAACCTTTTCCTTCCCAGTGTTACAGGTATGGTATGCAGCTGCCTACAACGATGTCTATCGCTGTATTACTGCACTGATCTCTTGCGTGAACTGATTGTTCCTACCATGTATTAATGCACATCTTGAAGGTCGCTCTGGATAAATGCCTAAAATGTAAATGTAAAAAATGCAAAAGTCTAAATGGTGGTGAAATTCAGACAAGCTCTACAGCTGTACTTGAAATTAGTTTGGATCAAAATAATTTCCTTTCACACTTTACAGGTGGTATGATACTGTATGTGTGTTCACTTTTGAACAAATCACAAATTGATATTATCATCCTCTCATCTGCAGGGGCGTGTTTAGGGGGTGGCCTAGGGTGGCACGTGCCACCCCTGGAATCTGATTGGCCACCCCAGGTGCCACCCCAGATGCTGCCCCCGGTCCGCGAAATAAATTAACGGGTCTCAGCTTTTTTTTTCACTCACCCACCCCGGTCAGTGCCCCACTGGTCAAAACAGTCTGGAAACGCCACTGCTCATCTGGTCATTGGGTAGATTAGGAATCAGAGGTTCTCTGAGACAGTTTAGCAATTATGCTTAAAGGTGTATTCATGCATTGAATTCATGATTTAATGAATATGTTATTGTTACGTGCATTAGTTCCTATACATGTGAATGCATGTTTCCACAAATAGTGCAAATTATTTTCTATAAATAAATAATATAGGCTACAGCTTTTCTTGTACATTTGTAATGGCTGCAGAAATGGTTTCATAACTAATAGGGAATCTGAAAACCCTATGTTTACCTTTTCTTTCTTAATCTAGTTTTTTAAATGTGCCCACTCACTGCAAGGTTTTAAAACTCCTTCCTCCACATGAATCTACAGTATACATTGATAAAATTATCGCATCAAAATTAATGAATAACCACAACAGAATTATATCATGCATGTTTTAAATGGCCATGCAACATATGGTGTGATTTCTTATTCAATCACATCCCGAATATGAGCAATTAGTTCTGCTTGCTGTCGTTATACGCACAGAAGGTGCTTGAAGAAATAGTGTCTGCCCATGTTTGATCAGATGTTCCTAGTTACAACCTCCCATTTTAATGTAAACCAGCAAGCCCAGAAGGGCAGGAAAAGGCTCATGCATGCATTAGCAACATGACACACATTTACATTAGTTCCATTGTGATGACTCAAACAAAGAGCTCGTTTATAAATTGTGCGCAACGCTATACATGAGCCGGTCTGAAGGACTGCTCTCGGGGCTGGGAAGAGACGTTTGATTGGTTCGATCAGGGGCAAACGTTGAATACTGAATCAGGCAGCTGAGGGTCTGGCAGACTGGAGCTGCCAACACTGCAGTCCTCCAGGACCAGGGATGAGTCAGAGAGGCGAGATCTAAGCCCACTCTTCAGAGCTCACTGGGTTCCCAGCAGCAAACGCAGCCCTAATATGCCAATAAGTAACTCCGCGAAGCGCCCTTAAGACTCTGAACCACATTGTCTAGCATTACATGAAAGAGGAGCGCTGGAGGTTATTTCGCTTGCGGCCGCCTTTGCTCATTTCACATTTAAACAGCGTTCAACTTTCAAACTTTCGTTTACCATTATTTTTCTTTTTCTTTTTTACTTTTCACCCAATTTGGAATACCCGATTGTAGTTGTAACCGCGTCCCATCGCTGCAGCGTCCTCCCATCGATTTGGGAGAGTGCACGCCCGTCCCCCTGCACACACACACGTCGCTCGCCGTGGCTTCTTTTCGCTCCGCGTTCTGCCAGCTGAGCTGCGCGGCTGTTGCGTTGGAGGACTGCAGCTGGAGCATGCAGACCGCAGGGGCCCGATCGGGGCCCAAACAGATGCTCCTGCGTGATGAGGCGGGGAGATTCCTGCCAAATAGAACCCTCCCTGTCTCCCTGGGCAACGCTGGGCTTGATAAGGCACTCGCCGTTTTCCAGCACATGAGCATTCGCGTGTAACAAAGGAAGTGTCTCGTTTCGGTTCACCACGCCTCCTATTTTATACACACCTCAAAAACAGGGGCGTTTTAACAGGTCGCACCCATTTGACTTTCTGTGAGCACTTCGGCTAATGAATAGTGGCAGGTTGTACGTTTCCCTGGCTGCCGCGCAGTACAAAGCAATCATTGTCTCGTCCGTTTGTTTTCACCGCCTTGCCGACCCTGTTTGCCAAGAAGGATTGAACACTTGTTGGAGGCCCTTGTAAGGTCTCCGATAATGTTTTAAGAGCCCGAACGAAGGAGGTCTTGGGATTCCTGCTCCGTTCCTGTGTTGTACTCTGCTGTGCTGTTATCGACTTTACAATGGAAAAGGCTAAGCACTCTATCACAGGGTGGTGTTTACACTCGGACCCATTCTGAAGGATAATCAAATAACCTCCTGTCATTAAACTGTGTGTGTAATCTAATGTACACCAAACATAGGGGAAGCTGGACCAGGGGGGACTATAGGAGGTGCATAGGAACACGTGTGGGTAGAACACTGTGCACCTTGTCCCTGGTGTATTTGCTGAGAGTCTGGTGTACGTCAGGGTTATTGAGCTTAATCGGGTCCTTCAGTTGGGAAAGGACAGCCTGTTTCCTCCTGTGGCTGGGTCCTCGTGACCTTCAGAGATGTGCCTATTTCTTCTCTTTGGGTAAGTGTTGATGGTTGTGTCTGTGTTGTGTTTTGTCCAGCTTGCGAAGAACCTCCCCCCCCGGACGATTGGGTACCCCTGGACGCTGGCGTTCGGCACGACGAAGCACGGCATGAGCATAAAGACGCTGTACCGCGCCATGCAGGGCCAGGACACGCCCGTTCTCATGGTCATCAAAGACAGCGACGGGGAGGTGAGCCAAGCAGAGGAGGGTCCTGCTTTTTCAAATGCACCTCGCCGTTCTGCGATTATTGACCTCTGGTTTCTTAATGTGTGTATCAAATCAAAGTTGGAGCTGGCAGCGGATAGCGTAGTGGTCTAACGCACCACACTTTGGATGGTCCGGTGTGGTGTGCGCTGCCTGTCAGGGATGTGGTTTGAAACCCACGTCTCTACCAGACCGGCCCTGGTCATCAGCCCCGATCAGGGGCGGAATTTGGCTGGTTGCCCCAGGGGGAGGGGGGAGGGTGAGCCAGCTCGGCGAATTCAGTTTCGGAGGAAAGCGGAGGTCGCTGCCCACGGAGAATTGGCTTGCCTCGTAGATACGAGCGACGGACCCGTGTGGGGAGGGTTCATCGAAATAAATAAAGGGTGCTTGGGAGGAAAAACCAGAAGAAAAAAAATCTGAATTTTTTTTTACATTTCTTTTAAAAAGTTGGAGCTGAATTTTTCTGAAAAAGCTTTCTGGGAAGATGTTAGTTGGTGTTTGTATGTGAGCCTCAAGGAAGGCATTAAATGCATGTGTAGTAAATGCTGCATTTGGCCAACCAAACACTTTCCCAGGGAATTTCTGTTCTGCTTGAGCACAGGTTTTATTCGATGAGTATTCATTTTAGTTTTTGGAAAATGTTTTTGTAAAAAACTGCATTAGTCATTGAATTTCATATACGAAAAACAAGCAAACAACCATTGCATAGACTGTATTCAGGTTCTTTAAAAATCTGTTTACTTGCTCCAAGCATTGGTGAGGAAGAGTAGGAGTCATTATGGGAGAGCGCCAATAAACCTTCTGTCTGCAGCAGGGGCCAGAGCAGTCCAATTAAGGGCTCTGTATCGCTGTCATATTTCAACAAGTGGTCAGGCCTAAAATGAATCCCACAATCTCTCCATTATGTCCTAAATGCAAAATCTCATTTGGAGGCTGTACACACTTATCTGATCCTACCCAAAAATAGAGAACTATCAGTCTGAAATTTGAAATGAGATTGGGCAGGTTCTCGGTACCTCTCTGGAGTTGTACCCTATTTGACATGTTGTTGGGCCATCCTAGCAGGGAGATGAGCAATCAGAACTTAAGTCGATTGTACAATATCCTATCTGACACAGCTAGGAAAAAATATACTTATGTCCTGGATTTGTGATAAAGTCCCCTCTAAAAAATATTGCCACAAAATTGTATTTTGAACATATACCAATGGAATACCCAACTTGCACGCTAAATTTCCGCCATGTTTGGACACCATACCTTAACTTTATTGGCAGCTCCAAGTCAGCTGGTCTTCGACAAGGCTGTCCGTAACCCTGTTGATGTTCACCTTGGCTTGAACTTAAACGTCTTGACTTGTTTTATTTCTTGTCTCTTTTTATTTCCCTCATCCCTCGTAAATGTGCACCGTGTCCCTTCATCTATGATGAAAATGTTTGCATTTGTACCTTTTTGTGTCATGTACGACTGTGTTATGGATCTGACAGATTGTCGTTTGACTGAGCTGTGTTGTGTTTGTCTGTCAAAAAAAAGAAAGTAAAATTCAAATGCAAACATTTAAATAAAAAAATAAAAAAATCTGTTACATACATTTTTGTCACTCACTTGTTTCTCGATCTTCGTGCGCCTGTAGGTGTTTGGCGCTTTGGCGTCGGAGCCCTTTAAAGTCAGCGATGGCTTCTACGGAACCGGAGAGACCTTCCTGTTCACCTTCTACCCAGACTTTGAGGTATGCTGGGTGTTTGGGTTCATTGTTGAGTGCCTGTAAGGGTATGCGCAATGTTGACGGCCCTTTGTCCGGACGCATCGTTCACACATTCCACTCTGGCCTCGGCCTTGCTGATGTGGGCGTGCGCACACACGAACAGACTGCAATGCTGGGCTCGGGGGCGCCTCCTGGTCCTCGTCTCCTGTCCTTGTGTTTACAAAACTTCGCGTCTAATTTAGACTTGCGTAACAAGATGACTCAAGCGCTTTCAACGAGCAGGCTGATAGTGTGTAGCGAGGCGTGAAGTTGGCTTCTAATACTTTCTGTCAAGTGCTTTTTCACACGCTAACCTCTGCTGTGCTGTTTTTTGTTTTCCTCTCCAGGTATTCAAGTGGACAGGGGACAACATGTTTTTCATCAAGGGAGATATGGACTCCTTAGCATTCGGAGGTGGAGGGTGAGTAGCTTGGTTTAGGGAAATGTGGAGCACTGTAGAACTTTCATCAGGTAACTGCTGTGATGGAGAGAACATGTCAGGGAGGTTGGTAACGCGTGTAAAACGGAGGGGTTGCTCTCTATTTTAGGTGTCTTTGTTTTTGTTGTTTCTGCTCTTTTTTCCCCCCTCTTCATTTCCCTCTATTTTATTTCTCTCACCCTCTGGACCTATTCATTCAATGTAAGCTCACAAAATTAACTTATAATCTTCCTCAAAGGAGGGGGAGTGGTGGCGGCGAGGGCAAAGAAACCAAAAAAGTGAGTCAACTGGTCGTGGTTTAAAGCAGTGGCCTTCACTCTTACTTTAGGAGAGCCACAGGGTCTGTTGGTTTTCATTGTTGCTCATGTAACGGAGTTGGTTCTGCTCGCAGCGAGTTTCGAACCGAGGGATCTCGACGTGACAAGAGAGCGATTTAGCTCGCTGAGCTAAAGACTCAAGTCTCTAACTCCGGGAACTAATCACACTCTTATCCACGTCACTTTCTGTAGCGGACGCTCACGTACCAGAGCACACCCGCTACACTTAGTCAATTAAATTAATCTTGCAGAGTTGACTCACCTCACCTGGGTCTTGGGTCTGAATTTGACGCTGATTTTAAAGTGAAAACAAAAAGCAGCCGCCTGAGGCTGTACTGGGGCAAAAGTGAATGCCACTGGTTTAAAGGCTAACAGACAGCCTGTTGGTTTCAGGATTCCAGGACCACAGTTCGCGATTACTTTAGTCCTGCACCATAACGAACATCCCTTTTTCCCTCTCATAGGGGGGAGTTCGGTCTGTGGCTGGATGGAGACCTCTATCACGGCAGGAGCCACTCATGCAAAACGTTTGGCAACCCCATGCTGTCCAAGAAGGAGGACTTCTACGTGCAGGACATAGAGATTTGGTCGTTCGAATAAGACTTCTGAGCCAGGGGGGAGGGTTATTGAAATGTTGTAGGACATCCCCAAACAGCAGTGTCCCAAACCTGACTGCACATCACCTCGACTCCCAGGAAGGCCAGCGAGACAGCACACGACCGTGTTCACTGCCCGTTACTGCTACTACTACTACTACTACTACTACTACTACTGCTGCGTTAATACAGAGCTTATTCTTTGTGAAGTTACTCTCGGTGTATTTTCTTAGAGCTGTGCGCAGTCTCGGCGCAGAGATGCAGGTAGGGGAGGACGTCGGGGGCTTTGGGAGGCGTAGGGGGCGTGAGAGAGGCGTGGCGTTGAAATTCTGGACGGGTTACAGGACCGAAGACCAGAGGAGTGGCTACAGCTCAGGTGAATTTGATGGTAGCACAGGTTTGGGACCGGGAAAGGAACTGCAGCAAGTCCGGGGATCTGAGCTTCTGCGGAAAAACGACCCACCCCCACCCCCCCCACCCCCTTACCTTCGTTGGGCCCTAGGCCTTAAGCGTCCGGGAGGAAGCACAGGAAGCCCACGACGTGAGGTTTGAGCTGTGCGGGACACGGACGCACGTCTGCAGGTTAGGACCCTGCGGCGGGCCCACGGTGTCACCTGGCGAATCGGCCCTCGGAAGCAGAGTACAGAATACAGAGTGCTTTGTGTTCCAGTCCTCCCGTCATTCACCCGTCATCGCGTACCATCTCTCAAAGCACATACACACCGTAGCTATAACCAGAATACCCATAGTCGTACTGTTCTGTTAAGTGGGTGTACGTGTGAGTTCAGCTAACACCTGCTCCGGCCAGGAGCTGTGTGCACTGTTCGTAGACAGTAATGTGTTGCAATAGATTTGTTGAATATGCAAATTACTGTCATGTGACCTCAAATAATACAGGGGGGGGGGCGCTTTGTCTACCTGTCGTTCTTTCAGAGAGAACTTGTAAAGCTTTTACGTCTTGACAAATAATTGCTTTTCTGGATATAATTTGAAAAGCCTGAGACGTGGTTTCTTGTTTTACATAAATATACGGCAATTGTATATTTATATATATATATGATTATATATAAGTCTATATAATTATATATATATATATATAATGCTGTTATAAGTGTGACAGTGATCTTTCTTTGTGCTGACGTTTCAGCTGCTACAAATATAATGTATATTACCCTGTAAATTAATGTTAAAATAGTAGATTTGTTCCTATATATAAATATACATAAATATACATATATAAAGTGTGGATTGGTGGGTTGCTTATAGCACTTTAATCTAGTATAAAAAAGCATAAGGCCAGGTTCTTGGGTGCATTTAGCAGTAGCTGTACAGTCAATTTTCTTTGTTTAGATCATAAAGATGTTAACTGTTTATAGGAAGTCTGCTGCTGCAGTGTTTTAAAAAAAGTGGGCGTGCCCCATCGCCCGTCGTTACAGATGGAAGAGAGCACCAGCAGCAGCGCTGAATGTCACGGAGTCCGGGGCGGGGTGGGGCGCGAGCCTTTCCTCTCCACGTTACCTTGTTCAGGTGGTGCGAGACGTCGTTAGCGCGTAGACACCGTTAACAGACGGAATAGAGGACGCGGAGATTTCAACAACGATTCTTCTCAGCAGCTCTCTCTTCTCTTCTCCCCCCTCTCTGGTCTTCCACACCAGTATTAGTGTCGCTGTGGAATCACCAACTACTACATGAATAAGTCCTCCCAATTACTTCACCAGACTACAGTGTAATAGTGATGTATAAATAACAATAAAATTAATAAATTGTTGTAACCTGGGACATGCTGTCTGTATTGTTTTGGCTTTGTTTGACTTTTTCGATTCCCTGTGATGTTGTTGACCGCAGCTCAGAGTTGAATATGGATTGAGTCTCCATGTTGTTTGCAAACAGACTGCACTGTAAATGGGTGGTCAACTCACTTCCAGTGCCTGTCTACAGGACGTTATCTGGGGTATTTTAAGGTAATATGTTAATAGTGAAAAATCATGCTTCATGTGGGGTTGCAACACAGCTTAAAAATATATATTTTTTTACATTTTGGGCTGGCTTTCTAAATATTTAAGTATGTTTTCTTTGGGGCCTCCCGGGTGGCGTAACGGTAAGAGGGTCCGACTAGGAATATTCGCCCACTGCAGCTGCGGTTCGAAATCCGGCTGGGGTATGAATAATTGTGATCCAGATGTTTTCTGGAAAAAATATATTATTAATAAAACAAAATATGTTTTTCTGAATAATTGTATTAGCATTGTAGGTTTGGAATCTTCTGCATTTTTTAAGCATAAAATATATGGCATTTATTTTATTTTATACTATCTCTTTTGTTCATCTTTATCAAGGGTGTGAATAATAGCAGTCTACTGTATTTGGGTCAAATAGGTTTTAATAGATTATAGAAAATATCACAACAGAAATGCACACATGCCAACACACATGACACATACACACCACACTGAATATAAAGATGGATCACTGAGTATTGACAAGCATGCATTCATTTGTTTATCAAAACTTGAAGAAAATGGACCCATAGCGTCCTCAAGTGGTTTGAAATAGGATTGCAGAAGGAAATTTTGGAAATTGGTCTGTCCCAAGTGTGACGTATAAGATAAATAAATATATATTTTTTACACACACACACATCTTCATAAGTGTCTTAATAGGGCGTTGAGTTACCACGAGCCACCAGAACCATTTCAATGTGCCTTGGCATAGATTCTACAAGTGTCTGGATCTCTGAATGGTCTAAAACACTTCCACCTTCCAAGAGAAATTCCATCACGTGGTGTTTTGTTGATGGTGGTGGAAAACGCTGCCTCAGGCTCTGCTCCAAATTCTCCCATAACTGTTCAATTGGGCTGAGACTGAGACGGCCATGGCATATGGTTTACATCATTTTCATGCTCATCAAACCATTCAGTGACCACTCGTGCCCTGTGGATGGGGCCATTGTCATTCTGGAAGAGACCACTTCCGTCAGGATAGAAATGCTTCACCATAGAGATGAAGATGATGATTCATGATGGCTTTGTATTTATTGGTGTTTACCTTGCCCTCTAAGGGGTTGACTGGATCTAAACCATCCATCCATCCATCCATCCATTGCCAGGTCAGGGTCGCGGGGGTGCTGGAAAGCATTAGAAACCATGCCAGGAAAATTAAACCCTTCATTTACTCGTGTTTCCTTTATTTTGGCATTTACGTGTAGGCTTATTCCCTGTCTGTTGAAATGTATATGATGGTACAAATAGCTGTATCCTTTTAATATTGTATTTTTCTATACCTTCGTTTAAGAAGTTGCCCATAAGCAGAACGGTAAAATCGTTCTGCAGAAAGGTAAAGATAACACAATATACTAAAGTGTGAATTTGGCGATTTAGATTTTAGGCAGGGGAATATGTAACCTCAAATGACAGATCCATATATCATTGCGCAATAAAATCACGTACGAAAAACTACCGCTATTAACATGAAGAAGAATGTGTCGGGAGGCGTCAGAAATCGTCACCATTCCAATGCAATGCGCGAAAGTGCTGCCACCTTGCGGAGAACATCGAAATGGTAGTCTGCTTTTCATACGACGGAGAATAGTGGTCAGACGTATTTTAAAAGTTGCATTGTATACATTTCACTAAGTTTTAAAATACAGCATCCATCTTGTTTGGTCTCACCTTAACTCTTGTTTCTTCTTGATTACCGGAGATATAAGAAGTAGATTATCTATCATCGAGACACTCATCACACCATACTCACCAATGCCATGTACACAATGCAAAAAATATAAATGTAAATGTGCACTAGAGGTGAGAAACCTCATCTACAATAGCATGGAATTATCATTTCTTGCTGCTTTAATTTCAGAATTAGAATGTTACAGAAATGGCACAAGGTTGGACTTGCTGATAAGCTCCCATATCATGCTTTGATGATTTCACATCAACTGATCACTTGAACTGGTTTTCTCCAAACGTCTTGTCTTTGAACAAAGATGAAGCTGGGTTGGGAACTGTACAAAACAAAGATTTGGAAGACGATGTTTCAGATTTGTCCTCACCCAGTCATTATATTCTATCTGCCAAACTAGCTTTTCCAGTGAAGCTACAAAGGAGCAGCTCAACTCAAACAGTCTCCAGGTATGCTGGGCATTTCGTTTCAGCTGCTCACCTGGCACGCCCTTCCGTTCCATCACAGGTCCCCAGCTCCACCGCTCTGGTGATGAATCCTCTCGTGATTCTCTCCATGTGAAGATACTGGCCTCATCTTCACCAAGATTCACTTATTTTGAATGAATTTGTTGGTTGTGAAACTGCATTGTCTTTAAATGTGTCATGGGTACCCAAATATGTACAATTTCCAACCAATTCTGTATCATCTAGCATATTATCTTTTAATTGTCTTTGTTTGTGATGTCATTGCTGGATGTGTGTAAGAGGCTGAACTAATTGTAGCCAATAATGCACCTAGGAGTAATTTATTTAGTGATGGATTAAAATCAGGTGTGTGGGTAAGGTTGTCCATTTTGACGGAGGCATGGTTTGGTGCTGCGCTGTGCTCCTACTTTGCACGAAACCTGTTTTTATTTTGATAAATAAACAACTTTAGTCTGAAACTTCATAGCACAGATGTTTTCTGTGGAGATTGTGTTCCTGTATCGATTAGTCTCTCAAAAATCTGACCGTTGAGAAACACTTTTATTCTGTTGTGACTGAAAAACCAATTCATGACTGAATTTATAGTAACAATGGAAACATTTTGAATGTATAGGGTGTGTGTGTATACAGTATATATATATATATATATATATATTTGTGTATATATATATATATATATATATATATAGATTTGTACATATGTATTTGAAATGCCATTATGACTGTCTTTGCACACATTCTTAGCTTTATTTGAACATGATTCATTCTCAGAATTTGACTTGTGAATGCTCCTCAGGTATGTATAAATTCTTGCTTTATGTTATAATTGCTGCAAGGTAATGTCTCAGTTTTCCAAAACTTGAAAACAGGTGTTCAACATGCCCAATTACCAATGTCCTCAGGCTTTGGTCTTGAGTAAAAGCTTACTCCTGATTCTTACTACATTATTATGGAATAACTGCAAACGCACAAGGCCCAACAAAGCATTTCTTCAAATATAACCATTTATTGAATGACTGCATTTACAAAAGACAACTACGATCGCAAAACAAATGGTGTCCCAGTGTTTTTTTACCCCACTCCCCAAGTCAGAAGATTGTGTAAATACATTCCTGTTCTTGAGAGGGTAAAGAAAGGCCACAAACACACTCTTGCTAATCGGACACACCTGGGCGAGCCTGCGCTCACGAGCATTTCAGAGTCCGTAAAGCTCCATGTGAAAAGGGGAGTTCCTGCTCTGTGCACCAGGGCATTCTAGAACCCTGAACAACATCCTCCAGGCACTTTGCCGGCGTGTTGACGTTCCACCGGCACATTTCAAAATGTTGCGATCCAGAACGCCGCTCTGCGTCCTCATCTCAGCAAGATTCTCTGCGTTCCACCACTGACAGCTGTGTGGATTTTAATTACTACATAACAACACCAAACCAATCAAAATGAAATGTATCAAGAACATTTCCCTCAAAGTGGTACAGCCAGTAGTGGCAGCAGCTGGGTGCTAGTTAGAGAAGCTCCAAGCTCTGATTCCTCATGGGGAAGCCTCATGAGCCTCAAGGACTATTTGTTTTGTTTTTCTCTGTAACCCACAATTTTCCAGGAGTTCATCTCGACCGCCTTTTAAGGGGTCAGGGAATCATTTTCCAGTCTCCCACATTGGTTCCAATGGTTTTCTGTTTTTTTTATTCCCTCTGGAAAATGCCAATTGTGAAGTGCTGTGTGACAACCTGTTTGTAAATGGCGCTATACAAAAATAAAGATTGATTGATTGATTGATTGATTCACACCTCATGATTTTCAGGGCCAGTTAGTTTCTGTCTTTTTATATTGCCTTGTTTGAGTGCATTATAGTCTCTGGCATACACTATCCAAGATAACATGTGATGAGGGAAGATCCATAATATTGACATTTCCTGGCCATTTGTATTTAACACAACTGAAGTATTGTAAAGATTCACTTTGGCTGTGAATGCCAGCTATGACAATGTACTTGCCAGTTGGGATAATATGCATGTGTTTTGAACAATGTCCACAGGATACTGAAATACAGTCTCCAGGATGAATGCTAAATATTGTATTTGTGAGCTCTGCACATGAAAACAAGTAAGGTACAGCAATGTGTGGCTAATTAAAATAAATGAGTATTAATTCTCATATTTAACTGACTACTTTTCAACCAATGGACAACCTCCATTTTATGGAGATGATACCAAGGAAGCAAGTAAGTGCATAAGTTTCAAATAAGACATACGGACCAAGATGTGACAGCCACATTGGGTAGTAAGTACTCTTCTCATTCTCTTTTTGTGAAACTTTTGTTTGCTTAAAATTAAATCATTTATACAATGATTACAAATTTAGCAGCGTAGTGGTTTGTCAAAAAAAGTAATTTCACAGGTGAAGTGCACTGTGTTAATTCACAACGACCGGCCAACAAACAAACAATACATTAAATCAAAACATCACAAGGTGAATTAATCTTTCGAATCGGATGGAAAAGGCAAAAATGAATTATTTAAAAACTAAAAGGCAAATTTGCTTTTTGTCATTTTTACACACAAATGTTCCTGCTCGATACCGCTGAGTGTCCAATAATCATTTAGTCAACTTAAAGGCAGACACTCTTTGCCAAAATTGAGTACCCTCCCTGCACCACAGCCTATACAGGAATTTACATGAAGATTCATCAAACAACTATACAAGTAAGACAATACGGCTGTTTTGTTGTTCCCTTGCGTTTCCAAGCACCGGTCAGTAGACCAAGTACTTAAACTCAGAGTAAATGAGAGGGAACATAACTGTACACGCGCGGTAGAGAATTGCCCCGCTTTTGAAAAAGGCCCGTGGCTTTGTCAGCCAGGACTCTGACTTGAAGCTGAAGTAGATCGCATACAACGCCACTGCGAAAAAGTGCCCAATCAGCGTCATCGGTTTTGGCGTTAGCCTGTTGAAAGAAACAAGAAAACATTTAATTATAAAAAGTGTTAGCAATATGAAAAAAACATCAGTGTCCACAATATTGCCTGTTCATTTATTAGAATATTGACTATTGAAAAGTGCTACAAATTGGTCAGTTGTGTAAAATGACCGTTTAAAAAAAGGGTGGCTTACACAGACAGCAGTCCAATAGGCCCAGCGATGCACTCTCCACCAAGCTTGAAATAATGGAAGCAGGCCTTTCTGAGCTCGTGTAGAGAATCTGAAAGATGAAAAAGGGCTTATGATAGTTCACACGCCACTTTGAAATACTCATCCATTCTCATGTCCTCTTAGGTCAGACAAACGTGACTGTTCAAATTGAAGCGGGTGAAGTGTTATGCTTGGGTTTCTCAAGTCTAGTATGTAAGTGGCTCGATAGAGTACTAATATCGCATTTGAGGTCAACGGAAGTTTGTGAAAGAAGATGTGAGTTGGCACAACATGTTTGAACTGATCAGACTAATCAAATCCAAACCATGCTGGTCGACAAATACAATTGGAATGTGTTTTGGCTTCCCGGTCATAGAGCGCAGGTCTTTCTTCTAGGATTTGCAATAAAAGACCCTCTGGGCCACTGTCTAGAAATGTCCAGATTTGAGAGGTGTTTGAAACCTTTATATGGAAGGGTGCCAGTATGTGAAGATGTTCTTATGGTCCTCTCTAATAGGCTGCGCATGAAAAATGTCACATTGGGCACAGTACAAGTACAGACTACTTGCAATCAATATGGTTATGTACTGGGAAAACTGGCCAAAACACAACTTGACAAGAAGCTGTTCTCAATCGGTAGGTGGTACCCACTTGTCAAAATTTGATAATGTCATTGGTTTTATTTAATCAGTTTGTTGTTTTGAGGCCCTCCCAGACAGCGGGAATCGCAGCAAGCAAAATGTGAAGTTGGAGCTGTGGTGTTGTGACAAGCATTTGCTAAATTCCCTGGCTTGGTGCTAAAAACGGTTGTCACAATGCCCCAGTATGCTGGAACATTCTTCTATCCCCAGTACTTCTGACTAAGGCCCGGGATTCAATCGAAGGTTGAATTCCAATGAAATCCAATTAAATGTTTTTTTTTGGAGATAACCAAAATTAATTAAACAATATATATTTGTATCAGAAAAGAGCCACAATCTAAGTGGACAAATGTTGATTGAATGCAGGGCTAACCGAATCATAAATTGAACAACGTTACTGGAAATCTCAACAAGTAGGATGGACTGGCACAGTTTTTGCAAGCATATAAACAAAGCCCAAATCCCAGAATGCATCCCGTTCTCCTCTTCCCACGTAACTGTACTTACTGTCAGTCGCAGCAAACAGCTCATACAAGGCCTGAGCCAGCACGTTCACCACGAAAGAGTGCGATGACTTCCGCTCCCAGTGGAATTTCTTCTTCGCCTTTTGACAGGAAATATGGAATGAAATACATTGCATACATTTCATTCCTTGACTTAGTCAAGTTCAGGTCAGTGAATAGTTCAGTGATACGCATAATAACTGAGTTGCGGTGCATGCCGTTCAGTGACTGTGAATTAGGAAATTAAAGCAAATTTTGTTTCAGATTTTTCTTCCATTTTCTCCCAATTTGGTATCCAATTACACCTCGCTATTTTCATGTCAATCCCCCCCTCTTCGTGCTAGGAGTTCGCTGCCTTAGCCCTGTGACCAGCAGTGTCGAAGGCGAAGCATCATCTCTTTCGAGACGACACTCCCCAAGCCGTCGACTGTAACTCCGGCACCCCAGAGTCTCTCCTGTGCGCAGCGAACATCCTGTCGGCTTCCCTCCCCCCTCCCTGGACAGCCCCCCTATGGCACTCTTGGCCAGAGCCGACTCTGCCGCGACGGGGAATCGAACCCCAGTCGCCGTGGCCAGCGTCAAACGTTGTAACCACTGGACCACGCGGGAGGCCCTTGAATTAGGAAATTAAAAGAGAAGCCACTAATACAGAAAAAGTGGCTTAATGCTTCTTATGATAAAGAAGTGCTTGTAAATAATAATGTTGCTTTTTGATAATATATTTGTTCAACAGAATAGTTTATTGTGTTTAATGATGAAAAATAGGTACTCACTGATAATGAAGCAACATTTATTTATGACAAAGGAGGGTATTTATAACTATTGATTTATAATAAAGCAGTGCTTATTGATGACAAATCAAAGTTTATTTCCCAAAAATAAAAACAATTCCACAATTATTTTTCCACATACCCTTTGAAAGGCACCCTTGCAACAAATCACAAAACAGGCTCGCATGGGTCATTTGACCACAAGCTCCTGCATGCAGATCTGGACCTCTTGGCTACTAGGTTCTACAAAGAAACAGGATGTGGATTCTGCACATGGACATGGTTCACAGCTGACTAACGTATGTTTACCTGGAGCATAGCCGCATCGTCGTAAAGGTCCGGAATGTTCTTCAGCAGGCTCCTCCATATCCTGACGTCGTTGAGCACCACGCTCATCCCTCCCCCTGTCAGAGGGTGCCTCATGTTGTACGCGTCTCCCAGGAGAAGGACCCCTGGCCGGGAGAACACACACACCCTTCATGCATCCACTCTGGCCTCATGGGAAATGTAGTTTCTGCTAGAATCAATCCATCGGGTTCCCATTTTAAAGGTCAGTGCAGACTGTTGATTGGTTAAAGGCATAACATATGCAACATGCAACGCTTTGCTCATTATTGGGGTCAGCAGAACAAGAGGCCACAGGTGGAAATGAGTTAAAGGCAAATTCCGCACAGATATTAGGAGGTTTTCCTTTACACAGAGAGTTGTCAATGCCTGGAACAGCTTGCCAGGTCGGGTAGTAGAGGCAGAAACACTTGGGCTGTTGAAGTCCAGGCTAGATGCAGTACTAGATACCCTTTAGATTAGGACATGACGAGCCTAGATGGGCTGAACGGCCAGTTCTCGTCATTATGTATTCTTATGTTCTTGTGTTCTTATTATGAACAGGTAAATCTCCAGCACGGTGTACTCGGTAGAAGCCTACCTGTTTTGTTCACGGGGGACGGGGGAAGAAAGCTCGCTGGCATGGACCTCAAGCGATCGTTCTGCAGCGCCACCATGAAGTACTCTTTAATGTGCTCTGAAAAATGACAACAGGGGTTTGGGTTGGACTAACAGAAAAAGCGACTCAAACACACTGTGAAGGAACATCATAAAGTGCCACTGTGTGTGGCTGGTGTGGTCCAAACAGGGATTAAACTCTCAGATGCATACAGACCCTGTACATATGGTAGTGCAGGAGAAAATGGTAACATGAATACTGGATCTTTCCCTCTTGGCACTAGCACTAGTTAAGGCAGCGAGTAGGCTGCCATAAAGTTCTTGTTTCAACGGTTCTTGCTAAAAATATGTCAGTTGAGAAAATCAACTATTTTGAGTCCACATATGATGTTTGGGTAATTCTGTTCATAATCCCACTCTTTAAAAAAAAAACCTGCTGTTCTTGAAGTGAATTATGCTTTATTTACTGTGCATGTATTCTTGTTTTATATTGTGTTTCATAATTCTGCTTATGCTCAGCACTTCTCATTTTATGCATGGAGTATGCTACACAAATAAAGTTTGATTAAAGTTTGATCTAAGTGTGAGGCAATCCTTACCCGGAAGCTGTGGGTAGATGTTCTCTGCCATGTACTCCGTGAGGTTTCTCGGCATCTCTCCTCGGATGTCAACCAGGACTCTGGTTTCGGAGGATGAAATCTGGTAGATGAGGACAGGGCTTGGATTGGCTAGCACCAGCTCGGCATGATGTGGCTTAAATTGAGGAGAATCCTGGAAGAAAAATGTAAAGATGACTAATGGAGAATTACTCAGCAAAAACGGAATACCTGTAACCTGTAAAATGGCCCCTATTTTTTATTTATTTAAACTCATATTGAACTGTGGTTATAGAAAAAAGCACCAGGCAATTGAGTTTTCATTACGAAACATACAACTACTTTACCTTCATTATGCATCCCACAAAGTGAGAGGACGTTTTCACTTTCCCAGACACCAAGGTTTTCCGAAACTTGGAAAAACAGCCATCGGCGACCACAGTTAGAGGAGCGTGAATTTCCTGTGAGAAATAAATTAGTGAGAAAGGAAGAAGAAGCATGGTGAGACTAATGCAGTGGGGAGTTACAGCTCTTAGTGTGGTGCATTTTAAGCACAGGATCATATACACAACTAATCTACATTGTGCACTTTATTCAAATCCTACAAGGGCAGTACAAGAAATTACTCTGTCCGTAAAAATGTATTTAAATCTTTTTTTTTTTTTTTTTCAATACTGGGCTACTTTATTTTTTGTTTGAGGGCTGTGTATTGTTTGTTTGACAGCTGTGGTTCTTACATCGCTGTGAGTACCAAACCAAACCAAAAGTGCTGTAAGCACAACACAGGTGCTCACCTTTGTGTCTCCGCTCTCCTTTTCCCTGTACTGAACACCGATGACACAGCCGTCTTCCTCCTCTAGACTGGTCACCGTCGCCTCAACAAATGTCACACTGGAAGAAAAAAACATATAAGTTCAGTCATGCTAACTGGTCTTAACATTCACAGCACTTTCAAAGGTCTTCAAGATATTCGAATCATGATTAACTGGGAAACACTTTGTATTTCAGAAGTGCCCATTTAGTAGCCATTGAAACAGGCCCATCAAAACACACTGGCGTAATAAGTGTAATAAGTACTTATAAAACATTAAAAGTACCAGCTCACCATTACTCCTTGAGGGGAAATAAATATTAGCATTTGCGTGGGTGTGTGCATGCTTGAATTTCGACCATGGACTGTGGAAACCATTGCATCCCATGGAGAACTTGTCACTACACTGACACTTTGGAATACAATTGGCTACTCATATTTGTTCTTTAATCAATATGGGGGAAGACATAAATGGGCGTTCTCTTGAATTAAGTTGAATTAAGCGATTATATTTAGGCTATTTAATCAAATTCAGATGAAGACGAGCAATCTTTTTTGTTTTCTCTAAAGACAACTAAAATATGACTAATTGTATAATATACAGTATATACAGGGGGTAGACAAAATTATGGAATTGAAAAGGACTCGTAATCACAATTAAAAAGGAGTCTGCATATGTGTTTCGTATTAATATCACTATTAATTACCAATATTTTCTGCTATAAAAGATGTTTTAAAATCAACACTTTAATATGTTTCTAAAGCAACATGAGAGATCTAACTGATTGAAAGAGGTCAAGTAGTTGGTGTCCGAATTGTGCGTCAGTCACAGAACAGCAAAATGACCTAATGGTCAAGAGGAACAGTGTTGAAAATCATGACGGTACATGCCAAACAAGGGAAAACAACATCAGAAAGGGGAACAGTGGCCACAGTTATACATTGTGCGCTTCACAAAGCTGATATTTATGGTAGGGCCGCCATTTGGAAATTGCTTGTAACCAAGGCCAATGCTCAACAACACATAACCTGGTGTAATGAGCAGAACACCTAGACTACTGAGTGAAAGAAAATAATATAGCCTGGTGGGTCGTGTTGTACTCTTTTTCCTACATCTGGGGCCTGTCTCACGAAGCAGCATTAGTGAAACCGGCTAGAAAACCTGGTCAGGCTAGAAAACCTGGTTGGTTTGCATGGACGGGCACTCTCATGGTTTAAATCATACCTATCAAACAGGTTTCAATTTGTGAAATTTGATCAGTGCTCAGTGCTGGGACCATTACTATTCTCATTATATTTGCTGCCACTGGGTAATGTTATTCGTAAACATGGTGTGAATTTCCATTGCTATGCAGATGATACACAGCTGTACATATCAATGAAACCAGGTGAAATACTTCAACTCACTCAGTTAGAGGCTTGTATCTCTGATATAAAGAATTCGATGACAGTAAACTTCCTGCTTTTGAATTCAGATAAAACAGAGATGATGGTCTTGGGCCCCAAAAAATTAAGGAACAAGTTGGATCTGCAGTTAAATGCAGGTGATTGCCTGGCTGCATCAAGTCTGACGGTCAAGAACCTTGGTTTTATTATTGATCAGGATCTTACATTTGACGCTCATATTAAAAACACTTCCAGAGTGACCTTCTTTCACCTAAGAAACATAGCTAAAATTAGGCACTTTCTGCCATTAGAGGATGCAAAAACCTTGATACATGCTTTTGTCGCATCGAGGCTAGACTATTGTATTTCATTCACAAGAAGCCGGCCATCTATTATTCCCTAGAATTTTGAAAAGCACAGTTGTTGGTAGAGCCTTCTCTTTTAGAGCTCCTCTGTTGTGGAGCTAACCCACTGACTACCAAACTTGGAGGCGCAAAGTCATCCAGCCCTGAGTCACCTTGGACTGACCATGATACGGTCTTTTTTGGACACACCCTGTGCTGGCCAGAAGAGGATGCCCCCCCTTTAGTCTGGTTCCTATGGTCTCATGACTGTGTCTCATGACTTTTAACCGGGTTGCATCACCATGGTAATTTATGCTATGAACCTAACCTGCTCCAGAGTAGGTTAAGTTCAGGCTAACGGATCAAATCCTATAAAAATCCAGCCCCCTCACCAATCAGCTCTATGGAAAATGGCCTCACCAATCCTAGAGAATTGTGTAATCAGAGATACAATATTCCCTCTGTGGAGAATCTGTATTTTTGCAAGCTTCTAGAGCAACACGTCACAAATGCCACGAGTCGAAGCTATGCGATCATGTATGTATTGCCCTACGTTTTCTAGCCATCAGTACATATAAGTATTCCGTTGGTGATACGGAGAACCTGAGCAAACATACAGTTTATATAGTTATTATATATATATATATATATAGTTATCAATAATGAATTAAATTGACTGTTGCATATTGAGTGCGGTATAATTTTCTCATATGATTCCCGAGTGATTGGTGCAATAAATTGCATTCACATTACGATCACCCGCAGCCCTGGGTGAGCCACAGTCATGAAACCAAAAACCCAGGGTTAAGCCCAAAGTTAGCTCGCTAACCCACCAATTCTCGGAGGCGCAAAGTCATCCAGCCCTGAGTCACCTTGGACTGACCATGATACGGTCTTTTTTGGACACACCCTGTGCTGACCAGAAGAGGATGGGCTCCCCCTTTTAGTCTGGTTCCTCCCAAGGTTTCTCCCTATCAATGCTGTTTTTACCTGCCACTGTCACCTTAGGCTTGCTTTTGGGGGGGTCTAGGCCTGGGTTCCCTTCTGTTAAGCGTTTTGTGACAATGCATTTGTGAAAAGCGCTATACAAATACATTTGATTTGATTTGATTTGAGTTAGTGGGTTAACGAGCTAACTTTGGGTTTAAGCCTGGGTGTTCGGTCTCATGACTGTGTCTCATGACTTATAACCGGGTTGCATCGCCATGGTAACTTGTGCTATGAACCTAACCTGCTCCAGAGTAGCAGCAAACCCAGGGTTAAGCCCAAAGTTAGCTCGCTAACCCACCAATTCTGCTTCGTGAAACAATGCTCTGGATCTGTTCCTGTTGCATGCGATTGGCTGTGCTACAAACGCTGCCCCTTTTGTGTGCACACGCTCATAGCTCGATCAGAAAAAACTGGGTTGACAGAGCGAGTTGATAACCACAAACTTCCTTTGTGAGACAGGCCCCTATGTTTGGAGAAAGCCAAAGGAAGCCTTCAACCCACATTGCCTGTTCAAAATTGTTAAACACGGTGGTGGATCTGTTATGGCAGTGAACCTCACAAACCCGTAGCCGCTCCATGTGTTTGTTAAAATTCCACCACCAGCGTACCTGATTCAATTAGTTAACTACTTAATGAGCGTAGATTTGTTGAATTGGGTATGCTGGTGGTGGAATTAAACAAATACATGGACCAGCTGAAGGTTTGTGAGGGGAGGGTTAGGAATGACTGTGTTATGGTATGGGCAGCCATCTCATGGGAGTCATTGGGTTCCATTATTATTCTGCATGGTAGAATTACAGCCAATGAACACAAAACCATTTTAGGTTTGGTTACAATGGCTTCAAAACACAAGTGCCTTTTCATTTGGTGTTTCAATCATTTTGTCTACCCCCTGTATATTTCAGGAGGTTTGATCAATAGACTTGGCGTTCAAGATCCCTTGCACGTTGATGGCATCAAAGTGTATTCCAAATTGAACCAATTTTATTTTTGGTGGTATACTCCCCAGTATGCTAGCTGGTACATAATACTGAGTGCACAAGCATGTAGTATGCCAGTGTACACAGTGTACACAGCCCGTTATATGGCTGTTAAAAAATGCATTCTCCCATTACATTGCATTCTCCCATTACATTACATTACAGGCATTTATCAGACGCTCTTATCCAGAGCAACTTACACAGTTTACATTTCTTTACATACAATCCATTTATACAGCTGGATATTTTTACTGAAGCAATTCAGGTTAAGTACCTTTAGCTCAAGGGTACAACGCAGTGTCCCACCTGGGGATTGAACCTGCAACCTCTGAGTTACAAGCCCAGCTCCCTAACCACTACACTACACTGCCTCCCATGAGCCTCGGCGGGTGGCGGATCTTACTTGGGCTCGGCGAGGGCCACGCGGCGCAGGCCCATGATGAAGCGGCCGTGGTGGAAGGCACGCCCACACTGGATGACGCCCTCCTCCCGCGGGTACGGGATCTCCACCTCCGCACGGCTCTCCAGGTCATGGATCACGTAGCCGTTCACGACGTGAGCGTCCAGCCCCTCCACCGACTCTGCAGGAGGAAAATCACACACCACTCACTGAGAGAATCCATTTGTTTGCTGTTGGATTTACATTTGAAACGATAAGACATGTTCATGACTTGTTAAAGGAAGGGACACTCTATATTCTAATCCCAATATTTGTTATGTTTTTGCCACAAGGATCAGAGCATATGGAGGACCAAGCACAGTATATATACTTCATACTTTACTAATATATATATATCTTAATAACAATTTTCAGTGAACATTTATGGGACCCTTTTCTCATGGATACAGCAATTGCGCTAGCGTCAATGTAACTATCTACCTCCCAATCCTGAACTACAATCTGGAGAGAGTGTCAATGTCCATGCTGAGCATCTGATCAGCTGGGTGCGATCTAGCTGCGCTGAGAAACTCACTTTCCAGTCCCAGCTCCCTGAGGGCACGGTATCCCCCGGGCTGCAGCAACTCTCCCACGATCCTGTCCGGCTCCCGAAGGTCCCTCTCGATCACAGTGACCCTCCGGCCGTCTCGCGCCAGCACCGCAGCCATAGCCGAGCCCAGTACGCCGGCTCCGACGATGACGACGTCAGGCTCAGAGACGACAACGGAGGTGAACATATCGGCGCACGCCGAGTTCTTCTGCTCCACCCGTTTCCTCCGACGAGATTCCTTGAATTAGTGAAAGTTACAGGTTACGAAAGTGTTCGGAAATAACCTGTTTATTGGGGTGTTGTATGGTAATGCTGTAAGCTGTATGCTTAGTAGGTCACCAGATAACAAAATTGCAGTCCTTATATGTTGTAAATGTTAAAATGTGAAACATTATCTTTCAATCAAATGTTGACGAATTTTACTAGATTTTTTGTATTGTCTGCTAAGTAACAGCAACCCACCAAAGTAATATCAATAACAATAAATAATAATAATAACATAGACCGTTTCTGTGTTCTCTTTGTTCGTGCACTTTGTTCATTGGATATTGTTTGCACAAGATGCGTGTGTTTTAACCGTATTCTTCTTCGTTAGATTCTAAATTACTTGGTGAGTATAGGTATAATAATAATTAACTGACATCGCTACATGTAGTTAGTTTGTAGCCATTTTTACAAGTGACCTTGTTATTATTTGGGATTATTATATTACCTATCGATGTGAACGAAATAGAAGACTATCGATTTCAACCTTTGGATCAGTAGCTATCTATTTCATTTATATAAATGTTTGATGATGTCACGTCCAAATAGTTTATCCTTTTGAGATTGCTTATCAATAAAATCTAACACGTCTGAAGGAATTAAGTGCATTTTTCTTATAAAGAAAACCAAACATTTAGATACCTTTTTGGACGAGCAGTCTGTAATTCTGGTACAGTCCGTTGACGAGTTGAAGAACCGCTTGGCAAGCGGCAGAGAGGCCAACAGTTCCAGTGGTACTCGCAATATATGCGGTACTTTGTGCGTCTGTCCATGGCGATACCTTGCGTAAGACAGTAACAAGCCCGCGGCGAAGAAAAGCAGCGCTGCCAGGACAATTTCTTTTTGGGCATAAGTCAAAACGGCATCGCATTTTTTGTAAACGTAGGTGAAACTTGCAATTCCCAGAAAGGTCCACATGACTGTATTAAATTATTGCAATGGAAATGTACGACAGTACAAAAAGAAGCTAAAATAAGCCAAACAAAACAAGAATATAAAGAAATTATTATTAAATAATCGACTTCGTCGATTTTAACTGTCTACAAATGTAAAAAGCAGATAAAACAGCCTCTGTAAATTAAAGTTTTGATGACATTTGAAAAGTGCAAAAAAGTACGGCTAGAAATATTATCAATGAAAAATGTTTAGCTTACGTGTTTAGGCTATAAGGCGTTTTGGCACGATATGCGGTAGTTAACCAATATACTAGGAAAAAAATATTCTCTTTTTTATAATAAATGAAAAATAAAGACATCCGTTAATCCATTTCGTGAATATAATCCAATTTTCATACTGTTGTCTGTGAGCGGCATGCCTACCGGTGCGCGAGTTTCAGAGGATGCTGAATATTTTATGATAATGAGCAGAAACAACCTCGCGTTTTCAGGATCTCCGTCCCGCCCTCGCAGTATCCGCATCCACCAATCAGAAGCTGATCATCGGTGAGCAGAGCTCACGCTATCTGGCCATTGGCCAATCCTGAACTGCGGTACGGAGAACTGACTATCAAAACGGTAGTATGATGTGATGTCACTGGAAAGGTAGATCAGCTGGTACATTGGGACAAGTGCTGTGTTCCTGTTGTGGGTGTGCTACAACTCTATCACATTAAACGTAGGACAATTTCCATCGGACATCGTTTAAGTATATATCCACCGTGTCTACGTTCTACGTGACACCTATCCCGTAAGGCAAATTCGTTTTTCAATAGAAAACGGAAATGTAAGCTTATTTTTTTGTTTAGTCGGGTCCAATATAGATTTAGCACAATTTGATAGCCTAGAACTTCACAATATTAATATTTAATTGTACCTACAATATCGGCTTGCTTACAACAAAGTTACATTCATCGTTGTAGGCCAGAAGTGCCTTAAACGGACGTTGTTAGTTGTGCGTGTTGTGTTTTACATTTCAGAAGTTAGATCACATTCTGGACACAATAGGTCGAGGATTTGAGAACATACATGACTGTGGTATCTGGTTCCATTGACGCGATATTTAATCGTCAAGAGAAAAATAACTTACTAGCAAGACAATGCTAGTGTGCCTTTATTGCCATGGGAACAAGCCATGGGATGTATTTCTTTCACGCACACACTACAGGCTGCATGCAACCTGAAGAGTGAATGAACGGAAACCGAATGTATGGCCTCTATGATAAGGAGATTTATAAACCACATTGACGTTACGATTTGGTGTATGTGCTATTAGTCTTTTGTAACGACCTGGTTTAAAATGTTTCTCTTTAGAAGCGATTGTAACAAACAAAAAATAAATTCCAAGAAGCTAACCTGTATCTGAAAATCGTGCATAAAACTGAAAGTGCGCCATGAAACTTCAAGTGCTGCTTAAATTTTTATTTAAATGTCAGATTCAATCTGGCGTTGCGCTTGCCAACACCTTGCGGTTCCCTGAATTTTCCTTTTGTTATTTTCTTCCAAACTTGGGTGTCTGCACTCTGGGCCGTACATATGGCAGTAACCGATTCCTCACTGGCGAAAATTTTATTTCATGTTATAGATCTACAAATAATTTGCGCCATCGTGCAAGTCTTGCTATACTAAAACGTCGTACTAAAATACTTCTGTTGATGTGTGTCTAAAATAAATCTACATTTAACCTATGATTTGATAAACATGTAAAGACCAACCAACGTGAAAAATGAATTGCCTTTCCGTCAAAACTTTAGACATTTAATCTTCCAGTTATGATTTCATAAACCGACAACACAAATGTCCTTGAAATGTGACAGCACAAATTTCCAGAAGTGTGTATATTTCTGTATTACAAAAACACATTTTATCTTCGTAGCATTTTGTAGTTGCCCCTAACAACAGGAAAATGAAACCCACAAATTACATTTAGTGCTGTGAAATGAATTACTGTAAACAAGATGTGTGAGGTGTCACCTTTCGGGGATTGAATTAAGTCAATGGATCATTATTACTATACACGGAAGACAATAAGCGAAAAATATGTTGGAAAAAACATGAATGCAATGTAATTACAAGTAAACTATCACAACTACATCTGCCAATATACACACTGATGCTAGTCAATTCAATTTAGATATAAACAAACTGAAAAACGTCAGTTGTGACAATCAAGATAGTGGGATAAAACTACTGTACTGAGCAAGTCAATCACTGAACACTCGATGGCCCATCGAGTACTGATGATGAAAATGTGATTGAGGAAAATCCTCAGAGCCTATGATATAAGGCACAGATGGAACTTATTATTTATTCTGACTAGTTATAGGGAAACCATTCTTCTCTCAGGCTTCACAAGTAGTAGTTAAAGATGGATTCATATTTCTCTTGCTTCCCTGATGTAACTTGTGGCTCCCCATATTGTTTGATGAACTCCTGTTAATAAAGGAAACTTGTGTGAGGAAAACAGACATTTCTGCCAGACTGTTTTTCTGATATTGAGCCAAGCAGTGAGAAGCATTCATTTAGGAGTGAATGCTCCATTCAGAAATGCACACTGGTTCATTAACTGAGCTGCAATATATCAATTATAATACTGACATGCATTTTAATAGTTCTAACACTTTTATAACATTTTCCATATAAACTACATATAACGGTATGAATGCTGTGCGTGAGACTGGGAATATGGAGTGTTGTGAACCTATATTTGGGTTCACAACACTGAACACATTTGAACACGTTAACTCATTAAATTGACTCTTTCAGACAGTCTTTTCTTAATATTTTTATACATTTTGTTTCAGATTTCTTCCAGTTTTTTCTCCCAATTTAGTAGCCAATTATATCCTCTATTTATTTTGATTCGCTCTCCCCCACAAACTCACCGCCTGTCTCTATGGGGCAAGCTATTCTCAGAGGCCAGTGATGATCTCTGCCTCCTCCAAGATGGAACTTGACTACTTTCTGGAGACACCCTTCGCGATTCTCGACAAGCTCGTGCCGGCTCATCCTCCCCCTCCCGTGGGGTGAACAGTCAATCGCCGCCCCTGATCAAGGCTCTCAGCCAGAGCCGGTCTGACGCAGCCGGGTTTCAATCCGCGACCGCAATAGGTAGCTCACACTCACAAAGCACCAGTCAATGCGTTAGACCGCTACGCTATTCAAGGCCCCCACACAGTCTTTTCCCCCCCAGACAGTCAAATCCGCATCTCAGGGATGACACAGAAATGTATGGGTTCCATTTGAGACAAGTGAGCCTACCTCCATCTCTTCCAATGAAGCGCTTCCCTCTTCCACCTTCTTACCGATGCCACTGCTGAAGGTCACGTATCGCTCCTGTCCAATACACACAATGCAGCTGAACTTGACCAGCACACTCAACACTGCATGCAAGTAGCATTGAACAGGCACACACGGTAGAACCTCTGAGATACGAACGCATCGGGAATGGAGGTTGTTTTGGAACTATAAAATGTTTGTAACTTTGAAAGTCACATGAAAATACCCAAATTGAAAGAATTTGAATCCTTTATTGTTTAACATTATTACTAACATTACACTGTGGTCTTTTCTTTAATACAACAGGCTAATCTCGTTTATATAACTATAAACCTTAGTTTAAGTTGGCCAATAATCAAACCAGCTATAATTGAATTTCATTAGAACTTTAATTGTTTTTTTCAACCTCAGCTTTCCGAATGCTCCATCTTTGTTATCGACCCACTATCTTTGTTTGATTTTGCTCTTGCCTTTCTTTATATCAATCACTGTTGATTTCCCCAAATTGTATTCTTTAGCAATAGTGCAAAGAAATACCCCTTTTGTCTGAATTTGTGATTTGTTTTGGTTTAATGCTAGCTCTCTTGCACCAGCGCTAGATATTGTGATAAGTGACTCTGAGGTTCTGCTATATTTTCTTGACAAAACAATGTACATTTTGAATCCAGCTGCCAGCGTTAATGGGCATGCTGCACCTACAGAACTGGTGACGCTATCTTTCTCCCAAAGCAACAATGCCCCCTTCTCCTATGCTCCTTATTGATGTAGTACCTTCACCATCTTGTTCATCGTGCCCTCCTCGACGATCCTGATGGCGTTTCGCAGACCCCTTGCGAAGGCGTCCATGGCTCCTATGTGGGCGATGAACAGGTCTTCCAGGTCTGTGGACTCTCGCCGCACCTTCGCATCAAAGTTCAGACCTCCGGGCTGCAGGCCGCCAAATGTTCGATGGAAACAAACAGCAAAATCTGATAGACAAAAGGGCAAAGGTCTTGGTGGTAAGATATAAACCAAGGGACAAAACAAATGGCTGCCTCGATGGACAACAAACAGAAAAATTGCCTTGATAGACAAAAGTTTTTCTCCTAGTTTGGTTGCAATTAGTTTTATCTCAATGAACCTGCACCCTCTGAGTTACAACACTTACCATGGACACCATTTTCCTTGAGAGCGCACTACATCACACAGCCATCCCAAGAGTGAATAAAGCACAAAGAAAGTTTGGGGAACATTCCAACCATCTTCAGTACTGACACACATGTATCCTCCTCACCTTCATCACCATGGTGGTGTTTCGAATGTCCATGGGGAACTGGTCGGTGTCCCAGCCCAGATCAGGTGACCCTGTGTTGGAGTCCACAGAGCCCAGCATGCCAAACCTGCAGACACATCAGTCAGATGAGCTGAACAGGAAATATCCAGCTTTTTTAAAGAACCAGAGGGAGAGACGAGAATGGAAAGAAGAATTAATTTAGCATACGCTGAGGCCATGACAATGTCGTGCTCATAGGAATGACCAGCCAGAGTAGTGTGGTTGGGCTCGATGTTCAGCTTGAAGTGGTCGTCCAGTCCAAAGTGCTTCAGAAACGCTATGACACTCATGGCATCTGGCAACAGTCAACAGTAGAGAAGATGGAAAGCAAAACAAAATTGAAACAAATTAAAAGTGTTCAATTAGAACAAAATTCTGCCAAAAAACCACTCTTCAGGGTGATTTCAAGCATAATCCAGCACAACATTTTTTTTTCCCTGCATGTGTTTACATTCAACCTGAGCAATTCAAGGTAAGGTCAGACCCATTTATGTACAGTTTTCTCTTCCTCTATTGAAATCTGTATCCATCTTACCGTAATCATACTGATGTTTGCATGGCTCTTTGGGCTTGGGTTCGATGAGGAACTGGCACTTAAGGCCAATCTTTTCTTTGTATGCTGGGACAGAACAAAACGGCCAACTCGTGAATGGCAGCTGGTGGAGAAATTTTACAACTGCTAGAAGCGACCCAACGTTACTCACCCACAGCCATTTTGAAAAAGTTTGCCATGTGCTTCAGCTCGGCAGCTACATCTGTGTTGTGCACTGACAGGAAGCCCTCCCTGCCACCCCAGAAGACTGGAGCAATGAAAAGAAACATCAAGTCCTACTGTGCGAAGAGAGAATCAGGCCTTGCTCATTGGTCAATTGTAGTACTGCAGACCCTAGAACAGTAGCTCCCAAGCTGTGGTTTGGGACTCACTGATTGGTCCTAAGAGGGGTGGTAAAATAAATGTGAAAATAAATAAGAACTTAATGTAGGTCGGGGGTATTCAAATCTAGGCCTGCAGTGTCTGCAGGTATTTGCTCCAACCACGCACTACACAACCTGATTTCGAATAATTTGTTTACCTCCTTGGTCCAGGACACAAGTTAATTAGTGAAATCAGGTGGTGTAGTGCGTGGTTGGAGCAAATCGCTGCAGACACTGCGGACCTCGAGGCCTGGATTTGAATACCCCTGCTGGAGGCAGAAATGTGAAACTTTGTAAGGCGCTCTGGATAAGAGCGTCTGCTAAATGCCTGTAATGTAATGTAATGTAGACGGGCTGCATTTGCAGCCCAAAGTCTCCTCAATTGGCTATAATTACTTGAAGCCATATTTGTGAGCACCATCATTGCTTAAAAACAGGTAGTATGGCCTCCTGGATGGCATTGCCAGTGAAGCACAATTGAAGAGTGTTTTTCTTTGGTCAAAGTGGACTTTTAGAAATACACTCTACAATTCCTTGGTGCAGTGACATTCCCCACGATCCAAAACCCAGAATCATGACTGTGCCACTAGTGTGACTGTGGCCAGATGTTCCGTATGATGATGCATAATTGGACATAGAATTAATTTAAATATTTTAAATATTTTAATATATTTAATTTTAATATATAATATTTTAATGCCATCGAGCAGCACACAGGGAGCTTGTTGGGCACATGCAGCCCTCAGGCTACTGGTTGCATGCCACTGCCCTAGAGTAAACTCACTGAGAGGAATTGCTTACCAAAGTTCTCTGCTCCCAGCTTCTTGGCTATCTCCAAACCTTTCTTAACCTGTGCTGCAGCAAAGGCCACCACATGGCAATCAGGGTTCGTGGCAGCCCCATTCATGTACCTATTGGAGATAATACCGTTATCGACAAGCCTAATATAAGCTTTCCAATGCCAAATAGACATTTACATGCAAGTACATTTAATTTACCAGTTTAAAGCTTAAGAGAAAAGATTGCAACGCTGTCCGTAATTGAGATTTCTGAATTTTAGGACTTCTTCTGGGCCATGTTACCTCGGGTGGGCAAAGAGGTTGCAGGTAGCCCACAGAACTTTGACGCCGGTCTTGTTCTGGAGCTGCAGGGCCAGGTCGGTGATTTCATCCAGGTTCTTGTTGGACTCCTCCAAAGTCTCTCCCTCTGGGGCCATGTCCCTGACAGGACAGAGACTGTGAAACACCCCCTACAGACCCCCGGTTCACACACCACCACGGCCCCTGGGAAATTTAGCAACTGTAATGGCGGTCACTGGAAGCTGCACCAGGGTAGTTATAGTGTACTTTACATTTGATTCTTTAGGGAACCTATTTTTAACCAGGTTGTCCCACTGAGATGAAAGAATCTCTTTTACAAGAGAGAACCAGTCCAAGATGGCAATGCTTTGAACAAGAAAGCAAAACATTGCCTGACAAAAAACAATGTGCAAGATTACATGACAATACATCAGAAACTATCAAATAATTGCACACTGTAAATCTCATCGCAACCGAATGAGTCATTCCTGCAATTCCAGTCATGCTTGATTCATACAAACAATGACTTGCAAGTGAGATCCATAAAGGTTGAAGTTCATTGATATTACCATGTGTTAAAAGTATAGAGAACTTACACTGAAAAAACTGAAGGATTGTGTGTTGAACTCCAGGCAAATAGTTCAGTGTTGGCCACTCTGTGACCCATTTAAATAAGCTGGGCTGCCTCTGCTGGACAAGCATTAGCTATGCCACCATTTCCTCAACTTTGTGATGATACGGTATTCCTATGTATCACCATTACCGATTCTGCAAAGTTGTTGTCAGTACTCTACTCACAGTAACTTCATCGAAATGCGGAATGACCCAAATCATTCAACGCGGCACGTACAGTACGAGTAAACAGCACTCCATGATCCATACCTGTCATGAAAGTAGTACTTCACCTGTCACAGAAAGAAACACACATTTACACAAATAAAAACAGAACGTGAAGCTTTTGAGAGTGTGTTGTTTTATCATTTAGTTTATTTGTCAGGGATGGTGTGCAATGTGTCACATAAAATGTAAAATGTCATGTACTACACCCAACATAACTCAAAAGTTAATTTACATCTCTCATGAATAAACATGACCTTTCCTTACAGCATCGAGCGATTCAAAGTCACTTACACCTAGCTTGGTGAAGAACTCAAAAGCAGCAGAGAGTCTACTTTTGGCCATGTCCATGGGGACCCTCCCTCATTCCAAGGCCTGTGTAGGGTAGGGAACCCAAAGGGGTCAGCACCTGAGGGATGGGGACCAATCACATCAGCCTTCGGAGGACACTCTCGCATGCTTTAGCTACAGTAGGTCTTCAACCCTGACCTTTGAATGTAGGTCGGCAGTGTGGTGTAATGGTTAGGGAGCTGGGATTGTGACTCAGAGGTCGCAGGTTCAATTCCCAGGTGGGGCACTGCTGTTGTACCCTTGAGCTAAAGGTACTTAACCTGAATTGCTTCAGTAAAATATCCAGCTGTATAAATTGTATGTAAAGAAATGTAAACTGTGTAAGTCGCTCTGGATAAGAGCGTCTGCTAAAATGCCTAAAATGTAATGTAAATGTTGAATGTTGTCTGGGATTGTGTGTCAAGGACATTCAGAAGAGTGATACATGAGCAGTACACACAGAACCAGCATGCTCCCACTTCACAGTCACACCAAACACTTGGCAACTTTGATGTAAACTGGTTCTCTGTGGCTCAGCTGGTAGAGCACGGTGTTGGCAATGCTTAGGTTGTGGGTTCAATCCCCACTGGGACAACATATACTGAAAATGTATGCATTCACTACTGTAAGTCGCTTTGGATAAAAGCGTCTGCTAAATGGCATATATTATATTATTATATTATCTAGCAGAATACCTTCTGGGGTATTATTATGCCAATAATAAAGTATCATAAGCCAATGTAAAATATGGGGTGTTGATCGTGGAAAGAAAATTGTCAGTCAGTGCAGCTGGTGGATCAGACCTCGGTCAAATCATTTTAAATACTTTTATACCTTTAGACACTGGTCAAATTCAAATGCATTCAGATTGCCATCAATCTAAATAAATAAACATCAATTTTAACCATTATTCAGAAAAATGTTTTTTCATATGATTGTACGGTTTGGTTAGTTTAGTTGAAAATTCTCAGGATCTGCAGGAGGTTTTTTAAATGTTTCCGGCGTCTTATTGTAAAGTATTGATCCAGGTATGTGCCGTATACCGTTAAGCAGCAACATTCTGAAGCAGGCACAAGACTCCTGCTGCATTAATGATTGCCAGGAGTTTATGAATCTCACCAGTTCCACAGAAGGAGTGCCAGTAACACACAGAAAACCTCATCCAGTCCTCCATCTTCTTTCCCAGCAACACCTGCACAGACACAGACACCATGGCTAAAATGGCTTTTCACACCACTAATGGCCTTTTCCCATATAAGCCCAGTAGAAACGATGCATTTTGCATGTTTTTCTAAGATTTCAATAGATGGGTAATCGATGAGCAAAGTTACTGAATCACACTGCCGTAAATTGTTGTTTTGGTAAAGTTGGTGACAATGATATGCACTATTTTAACAGAGTCAGTTTTAAAACAAGTACAGCTCAATGTGCGTGCATGCATTGCAATTTGCCACCTACTTCATCTGCGTTGTAGTGCTTGAAGCACAAAACATCTGGCGCTCCAGCGTCTGGCGAATATGGAATTTTTGGAATCGCTGTCAAAATGACACATATTAATCCATTTTAATTATTTATTTAGGTCTTTACTACAACGGCTATAATAGTCTACAACAAACAACAGCATTAAAATCATTGAGAAAGTTTGGCCTTAATCGGTATAACTTTTTACTTGCTAGCCACATTGTGACAGAGCCATTCAAGACAGATTCAGATTGCTAGTAAATTCGCTTGCACTTCACGTTGTTCATCAACATTTTTCCGTCGTTGATGCCCTCGAAACTACAACGGTCTGTTCAAGCTGACTGTGCAATTTCATATTTACTGTTTCTTAATGGATGTATTGAAAACCTTATCCAAAAGCCGTTCGTTAAACTTAGAGCCTAACTTATATTACAAATCCAAGCTAGCATTTGCCCTTTTGTTTACTACATTGTCCAAGCAAGCATGTATCCATTATACTGAGACACGGAAGTAGCAGTAACTAAACACTTTGCAACACTGGCCACATTTTACCTGGAAAAAAGATCCTTTCGGTTGTCATTTCTGTGTTTTCAAAAGCCTTTCACGTTTCGTTCAACTCAAGTTACGTCCGGATCAGTTCAAAAGTGCACTCTTTACTGCCTCGAGTGCAGTACTGGGTTCATCCACACGGTGTCGCTTCATAACCGTTTTGCTACGACTTCTGGGGTGTGTTCAGCAGCAAAAAAAGGTTGCTTACAGCAACATACGATGCTGCATAGAACATACGACTGTAGAGGGCTATTATTGGGGTTTAACACTGATTCGGGAGAAAAGATTCAGACGTTTTCAACCGGTTGAAAGTAATCTTCCCAACAGGTATAAATTCATCACAACTTCCGCCATGTGCTAGCTGTTTCCGGCACCCCATCGTGTCCCCATCTCCACCTTTGTTTTATGTTGTTAACCCACGTTTCTCTCCCCTTTTGTCATTGATGTCCCATAGGGGTGGGGGACTAACAACCTTGTCCGAAAGGCCAGGTGCGATACCGTCTCCGGTCTCCAAGCCCAAGACAGTACATTTCTAAACGCAACCTCGGTAAAATGCATGGATATAGCGCCGACACGCCCACCAAACTGGGACAAACGTCGTTGTGAGATCGTTGCTTAAGACCAAACAGGGCGTTCAATAGCAACCGGAGCAAAACGTTTGCTTGCTGGATACACCCCGTGTGCTATATTTGGTACAATAAGACACTCATACAGTGGTTTTTCTCGATCAAGACCAGTAAGTGTAAATTCTTGTTGTCAAAATCAGTGAATTTTATTTTTTATATTTTTGCTTTTACTCATTTATACTTGGAGCTGCTGCAACAAAACAAAAATCTGACCAATATTTCCTGGCCTCCCAACCTAACTCTTACTTTCAATCACAATCATGTCAATTAATGTAATTTCATAATTCATCATTTCTGGAATTTATTTGATTTATAAGGAACCATTACAAAAAATGTGGTGCATGAACATACAGAAAACAGAATGTTATAAACAGTATAAGACACCGCACATGTTCATAAATACATATTTACACATTACAGTCCATGCAGTTCATTAACCTTTGGTATTGAATACCCAGTGTAAAATCATGACAAATTGCCTTGTCTACAGTATGCAGGACTTCTGATGGTCTTTCCCAGCATCAAATCTAGCACATAATGTTATACACTGCATATCTGTGTGAAGTAATGCCTTGCAGATATTGAGGCCTTTTTTACCTGTTCTTGTGTTACCATTGATTATTATCTCTGTGAACAAATTTTTTTTTGCATAATATAATGGAAGGCAAAGCAAATCTGGACCACCATATACCAGGCACTGTGTGCGTAGGCACTTCTGCACCCAGTAAGACTGGTTTGTTACAGGTTGTTGAAAATTGGCATGTGGGCATGGAGGAAGAGATTTGAGGAGGAAGAGGGAGGGGCTAAGGTGGATGTGTACACTTCTATACAATGTTATAGCTCCCTCTTCTTTTTCTTCTTCTTCCTCTTCCTGCAATGGCAGGGCTTGTAGACCAACATGATGCAGGGCGATGCCAGGAGGAGAAGAGGAGAGGTAACGAGCACAACGATGCTGATGCCAACCAGGATGCCCACCACCTGCCGGGGGTAAGTGGGGGGGGGGCACAGCAGTGAGAACAGACGGACACACCTCTGCACTCCCAAGATCATGCAATCAAACACGGGGAAACCCAGGAAAACCGTAATATTTTGATGGGGCAGAATCAGATATACTGTACGCTTCACTGACACTGAAATGAGACGGAATAACCTTTGGATTGTCAGAAAAAATAAAATGTCTCTAAAAGTTAAAGAAGTAGAAATGATATCTTAGACCCAGCTACATAAGGAACGGTGTGTGTGTGTGTGCATGTGAGTGAGCGAGAGAGAGAGAGAGAGAGAGAGAGCGAGAGAGAGAGAGAGAGAGAGAGAGAGAGAGAGAGAGAGAGAGAGAGAGAGAGAGAGAGAGAGAGAGAGAGAGAGAGAGAGCGAGAGAGAGAGAGAGAGAGAGAGAGAGAGAGAGAGAGAGAGAGAGAGAGAGAGAGAGAAAAGCACTCACCTGTGTTCTGTTCCACATGACAGATGCTCGGGAATGTCCGAGCTTGTTCCTGCATGGCCCCTTGTCATAGTGTCGCAGGAATATGTCACCCTTTAAGACACAGGTAAACAACACAAAAACCAGACCACAGAAGTCATAATATGAGTATATAACACAGAATCATCCTTAAACACAATGTTCACACAACACAGTAACTATACAGTAGTTGAAAATCTGACTGAAAGAAAAAAAGTGAGAGAATCCATCATTTGTCCACGCCTTGCTTCAGTCCATGAAAAGGCACAAAACAGCTTTACAAGTCTCCATTCAATAAGTTACATGTACATATAGCGGGTGTGCTCTGGTACGTGAGTTAGGGACTTGAGTCTTTAGCTCAGTAAGCTAAATCGCTCTCGTGTCGCGTCGAGATCCCTCGGTTCGAAACTCGCTGCAGGCATCAATTCACAAACAGCACTATAATAGGCTATCTGACATCTACACTTCAGAGAGAATAAAAAAACGAGAGAGACGCTGCCGAACTTACATCCAGGTTCTGAAGGCAGTACCAGCAGAAGGTGTGCTTGCAGCTCTTGCACAGCATCTGGGCACAGCCCTGGTTCCGCTCGATGTAGACAAAGCACGTGGGGCACTGCTTCACGAGGACGTCCGTCTCAGGGTGGGGCTGGGCACTGTGAGAAGAGGACAGGTCCTTAGAGCCGGGCCCAGGGACACATTACATCACAGGGCCTGCAGGTTTTCATTCTGTACAGTAATACATACAGTGACAGTAGTAGTAGACACAAGAAGAACTCAGCAGTAATAGTCATAGCAGTAAGTAGAAGTAGAAGAAGAACTAATTATAGTAGTAGTAATAACAACAGCAGAATATACAGATGTGAAGATCAAGCAGGCAAAGTTTTTCAAATAAACTCCTATTTTCAGGATCAGAGAATAAAGACCAGAGAATAATCCTCCACACCCAATGACATCGGAGATGAGATTTTAGCGGTAACCGAGAGAAACGTGACCCTGGGTGGGAAAGGAGGAAAGAGCACTTCTGTAAAACACGAAGGTGCTGTGCGTTCCCGCCGGACGGACCTTTCCTCTAGTGGCGAGCTCAGCAGCCGGCGCTCCGAGCAGACGTGCCCTTCCTGCCAGGGCACCCTGCACACGGAACAGAAGACAGCATGGCAGGAGGGGCAGGGAACCGACATGGGCTGGCTATCCACACTGGGCCTCACGTCGCACACTGCCTGGCACTCCAGCACCGGGCACCAGGTCTTGCTGGGGTCAAGCTGAACTCCTGGGAAAGCACACAGATTACACAAGTTATAAAACAGTTAACTCTTAGTTTACACAGAGGGTACACAGAGGTTACACATAACGAGGTTACACAAAGATTACACACAGTTTACACATAGTTTAGAGACAGTAGGAAAGATCAATTTTTTGATCCAGCTGTAAGTGATTCACTCTGTGTTTATCGTCGTTACAGGAAACACAAAGGTGTGTCAAATGCTAATGTGTAAGATGCAGTCCATGGAAACATCTATCATCAGTGTCAAGCTAGCAACAGATTGCTAGGTGCATGCTACTACAACAATGGGCCATGACATACAGTAGGCTATATAGTGTTCACCAGAATATCATAGGAGTTATATGGCTTAATCTTTGAACATCGGTGTTATGTGTCTGACACAATTATAGACCATGTGACGTTGTCTGAATTTATGTTCCTCATCCATAAGCAATAAATGTCACACTCTTTCTATTTTGTTATTGTACTTATACAGTACAATAACAAAACAAATAAACTGCCAAAATAAAGGGTTCTGGTGGCTCTGTTATGGTGTGGGGTGCATTTTCCTGACATGGCTTAGGTCCACTCAACCCCTTAGAGGGCAAGTTAAATGCCAATATATACAACACCATTCTGAGTGATCACCCTCATCCTACAGTGAAGCATTTCTATCCTGATGGGAGTGGTCTCTTCCAGGATAACAATGTCCCCATCCACAGGCCACGAGTGGTCACTGAATGGTTTGATGAGCATGAAAATGATGTAAACTACATTCCGTGGCCATCTCAGTCTCGGCCCAATTGAACGGTTATGGGAGAATTTGCTGCGGAGCCTGAGGCAGTGTTTTCCACCTCCATCAACAAAACACCAAATGATGGAATTTCTCATGGAAAAAATCGTATTACCACCATTTCAGTCATCTTATAGGAATGCAACTTTTTGGGAGAAACGATAATAGCTTGTAAATAACCACACCCCCTGCACTGAAAAGCAGTTCCCACAGTACTGCGTGAACTCATGTGTGACTTCACAAAGGCAGCCAAAAAACAGTAGTGGTTCCTGTTCAAAAACCATGGGCCTTTGTCCCATGAGTGACAGCCAGGCCCCGCCTACGTACAGTATAGCATGCACCAGACTGTTTATTGTTGTCCTATTAGGACACTTTATGTTTCCTTTATTTTGGCAGTTGCCTGGACATTACATATAGTTAATCCAAATCCATTGCCTCAAATGTTTACAGTTGATGCAAGATTTACTGGACACTCATCCATGTCATCTCTCTTTCTTCTACTCCTTGCCTATATGTGAAAATCACAAAATGCTAATCTATGAAATACGTCATGCAAACCGTCCACCTCACTCACATTCAGGAATATGCAACATGTGATTTAAAAGGCACTTTGGGTGGTTCTGTGATAACATAAAACACAGGGGAAGTACCTAATTGGACTTATAACTTCAAATCTAATTCGGCCATGTAGGAGGAATTGGTGTGCCTACCAAAACCATTTCCCCTGGGGTTCACTTTTAAATACTTATTACATTTTACACTATGGAAAAAAGCTCCAGTCACAAACACATATGGATCCAGGCACGTGAGTCAGGATAAAAAAAAGACATTTTATGGAGTATAGTCCAATATTAAGCTGATCTGTGGGACAACCCCAGAAAGAAAATGATCTTTCATAGGACCCGGAGGACAGGAACCACAGAAACACAACATGCCAGGCATTGTCAGGATCACCACTCCCAGCGAGCTGCTGAGGTAACGGCTCCAGGCAGCCGGCAGCCCTGGCAAAACCTGCCATCGCCCAGAATGCCCGCACAGCTAACCTCTTTCAAACTTCAGCCGCTGGTAGAGCTCAACTTGATCAGGAGCGAAGCGGGCGATCTGCAATGACAAGGGAGACGTGAGGATTTCTGAGAGCGGATGACTCAATGTACAGCACGACTGGCGGAATAAGGTTCCTCATGAAATCACACCTTTAGAACTACCCACAGGATGTTGAGTTGAGTTGAGTTGAGTTGATTTTATTGTCATTCCGCCACATACAAGTATGTGGAAGAACGAGATTGCGCTTCGATTTACCGCAGGATGTGCAACATTAATACAACAATTACACAACAAATGTTGTTCAGCAGCTATAAAACATTGTCAAAGGACAACACAACACTGTCGAACACAACATTTCTAAAGAAGAGTGGATTACCAAAGGCGATGACCCTCTAATTTAGTGATGGCCACAAAAAAGGGTCGGAGTGCAATCTCCTCACATAATTGATACCAGTATTTCCCAAGTGACACTGGCAAGTCGTTGTTCTCAAGGTGTTACAAATCTAGTCTTTGACAATGATGATGACCAAGGTTAAAGGCAAGAACACTGTGGTCTAATTTGAGCTATATATTGGGCCAGGTTTCTTTGTATTCATTGTGCCACGTGGCTGAAATATTGACATCACAGTAAGTGACTAATGACTCCCCAGGCTGTATTCTGTAAAGCAGTGTCATCTGAGATACGTACATAACTTAGGGAATGTTTAGCGAGTCGCTGGCTCGTTCTGTACGTATGGATTTTCCACCAATGTAAAAATTGAACTGTACCTCAGAATCTAGCAGGGCTCCGTTCCTCAAACAGGCCATGTCAGGACAGGTGACAGGGGCACCCCCGCCCTCTCGAACTGCCAGCTGCACATACTGCTGCAAACACTGGGTAGACGAGGAAACAGAGCGACCGTCGCTCCGTCAAACATTAACCTCCCTGTGTACATTGTCCACTTGGGAATTTATACCACCTAATAGACACGCAAAGGAAAACTACTATGACAACACAGTATCATTGCCTTGGCAACAGAGAGGCCACCTGAGAAAAGGTTAAACAAGATAAATAAATAAATAAATATCCTTGAGAAGGAAAAAAATCTTATTACCACCATTTCAGTCATCTTATAGGAAAGCAACTTTTTTGGGAGAAACGATAATAGCTTGTAAATAACCACACCCCTTGCGCTGAAAAGCAGTTCCCACAGTACTGCGTGAGCTCATGTGTGACTTCACAAAGGCAGCCAAAAAAACAGTAGTGGTTCCTGTTAAAAAACCATGGGCCTTTGTTCCATGAGTGACAGCCAGGCCCCGCCTACGTACAGTATAGCATGCACAAGACTGTTTATTGTTGTTTTTCCACTGAAGTTACCCATTACAATTGGGCTTAGTATTTGAGAGGGCTGTGTTTTTCTAGCAACTGACCTGAAATCAACACCAAGACCCAGTAGCCAGGCCTGTCTTGCCTCAACTGACAGATTAACTGAGAGACAGTTACGGGAGAGTAGAACAGCTGTACCAAGACAAGGCTTCCTTTTATTCTCTTATGCAAAAGATGCTGGAAAGGTTAGTGCAACAGCAGTGCCAAATCTCACTCCCACACTTTCTGTCCAAAACATTTGTATCAAATAAGTCAACATGACCTCGCTAGGTCATTGGACTACTCCAGCCAAAGCCCTAGCACACTAAACATTATGAAAAAAGACATGAGTGCACACAGCTGTAAGACATGATCCTGGTGAGAAACAGAGCAGAGCAGTTAGGTTGTAAGGTTGTAGGGCTGGCAGTGTGGTATAATGGTTAGGGAACTGGGCTTGTAACGTTAAGGTTGCAGGTTAAATCCCCAGGTGGGACACTGCTGTTGTACCCTTGAGCAAGGTACTTAACCTGAATTGCTTCAGTAAAATATCCAGCTGTATAAATGGATTGTATGTAAAGAAATGTAAACTGTAATTCGCTCTGGATAAGAGCGTCTGCTAAATGCCTGTAATGTAATGTTGTAAGGGTTGGAGCTCACCAAAGTGCAGAAGACGCAGCCGCACGTGTGCAGTTCGTCTGTGGTGGGTGGTGGGTAGTCGGTAAGGCACAGCTTGCAGAAAACCAGGGACTGCGGGGCCTCGGCGGTGGCCTGGGCGCTGTCGGCCATGGCAACAGCACACGCTCGCGTTCCCCCGATCGCCTTTAGCACTTTCGCTGCGAAAACCGCACGGTCCAATCCGCCATGATCCTGCAGGGTAAAGAAGCACACAAACGCTCAGCCCCCCAGCCTACACCCGCAGTGACCGAGTAGTGCTCCTCTTAATCATTAGTGCGTGCTTAAAACAAGAACATTAGAGGAGATTAAACACACCCGACATCAGTGTTTCGGTTAAGGCGGGCACAAGTGTAAAACTCAGCAGCTTCTATTTTTATATCGACGCCGCAGCCATTTGCACTGCCATTGTTTCACTGATTGTTTTCCGTGAAATGCCCATTAAGTGTTTTAAGCTCTAAAACCTCCAGCGTAAAAAGTGTGTTTTATACTGTAAGTCAAAAGCCATGTATTTATGTTTTATTATTATTCATCCATTAACGAAGAGTTATGTGATGGAAGAGCTTAATGAAGATATTTAGTCAAGTTTACCTACTTCATAAAAGCAATTTATACCTTTCAGCTCACAGCACAACCGCTGAATTATCATTAACGGCTCACGAGGGTGCACGTTTCAAAAAACTAATTTCTAGATATTATTGATATTACACAAGCAAGCAGACCCATAGATTGCATTTATCTAATAGTTGAAGGACCTGAAATATTCTGGGTTTTCCTTGTGTTCCTCAACATATAATTGAATTAATTACTTTAACAACAGAAAAAAATGACACAAAATGGGGAGGGGGGGGGTGTCACCCTAAGTGATATCCTTTTTTGTCCTTTTTAAAATTATTCCGCTTCTTTGCTCCTGAGAAGCCGGAAATGTAAAGAGACCTGCTCGTCTGTGGTCTTCAAGGACTGAATTCGAAGGCCTGTGGCTGTGTTTGGTGTTGCGGAGCAATGCTCTGATCTGACTCTGTGAAGTTTCACAGCAACAGTGATGTCAGACAGGCCATGCTCACACCTGGGGCAAAGTATGAAACAAGCACAAAAGGGCAAGAAGGCACAAAAACCGAGGCACTCCTGATCATTTTGTCCTGACTTGTCTCACTCAGGGCAAGGCTCCGTTCCTATTCCTCTAATCTTGTGCGAGTTTGCGCAATAATATAAATAAAATGTGCTCAGAGCTCAATAGAAAGTTCTGTTTCTGTGAGTGTTTGAAGCCCAGGGGTAATCCAAAACATTGAGATTAAACAAATGACCAGCATTCACTTAATACATGTTTAGCAAATAAATAAGTATAGGTTTACACAAACGAAGGTGAGTGTTTCACCACTGAGAAGGCAGTGTGACACAGCGGGGGGTATAACAGATAAATCCCCCAGCCAATTTCCCCTCCATCCAATCCCAGCGATCACGAGGAATAAAACTAATCTCGGATTAAGAAGGATTAGATTAAGAGGGCCACAGGTGCAATACTGGGTCAAGAGAAATTGCGACACTAAAAACGCATCCAGAGACGCCGACGGCTTCACAACAAGTCATGGCGCATTTACGCCCTGTCCTAACTACAAACGACGCACGCAAGTGCCGAGGGGAAAAACAGTTTGCTCCCGCTGTAATTCATGTCTGAATAATCAGGCTGTCCTAACCATCCGCGTCCATCAAAAGGTGGCGCGAGCACCTCCTATTCTCTATTTTTTATGCGCTGTCCAGCAATCCCACCCATACTATCACCTCATTGGTCCAAATAATTTTAGATTCCCTGTAGTTTTCTTTGCAATCACAACAAACCCGTGTGTGCAGCTACCCTCTGGATGAAGAAGGACTCTTGAGGTGCAGAAGCACCACTGGAACTGCTGGAGTATCATTCACCCTTTATATTCGATCCGGCGCTTACGGTCATACATGGTGAGCCCGGTCTCTATAAACGTTAAGGCATTCCTGGTCCAAAGACTGGAATGCATCATTACACTCCAGGACAATAGGTGGCGCTGTAGATGATTGATGAAGAAGAGGAAGTAAACTACCGGAAACACCTCCCCCATGCTAGTCAACCAATCATCATCTGAACCAATCAAGTAATCATAGAACCAGGCTTTATATGTGTGTATCAGACAGCATACACCAATAAACTATCTGAACTACCTTTTAAATAAATCCCTTTTTTATTTTAAAACACATCATTTGTTAACAGTCAGAAAAAATAAATTATAAATAATTATATTTGAGTGATTTGATGTGAAGTAATTATTTTGAAAACCCGGAAATACTACTAAAGAGTAGAATGAGAGCCATCTGAACCGGCTAACCCCAAATAATTCCTGAATACCCATCCGTGCCGTGAACCTCTCAAATTTTGTACGGATGTCGTTCTCGATACACAGACGATGATTGGTTAATTAGTAAGATGGGGAGGTGTTTCAGGTAAACTAGTTCATTTAACTTCCTTCATAAATCAATTATACCGCCACCGATTGTCTTGGAGTGTAACAACGTACTGTACTTCGCTCTTTGGAGCGCACGAGCCATGAATGCCCTGACGTTTATAGAGATCGGACTCGACGATTGTGACGTTGGACGCCAGATGAAGTAGGTATTATTACCTATAATTCGACCTTAAACCGAATGGTTTAATTCAAATCACCGGGAAAATCCACACTGGGAAAAAATCGATGCCCGCACAGTGTATACATTCACAGGGCTCCTTTGTCCGCTATTGATTTACGTCATTTGCTGAAACAGCCCCGAATGTGTGTTAATTTATGCAGTGTCATTGTTCTATTGGGAGACACGGAGCTCAGTTGCCAACTGCATAGAAATAAAGGATGCAGACCTTTTTTCTTGTTTAGTGTATACAAGCAAAAGGCCCGTTCTGCACTCACCACTGCTTGCCAATTTAGTTTTCCCTGGAAAGTCCCTTGCTTATTCAGCTGCTTGACAGCACAATGCATTACTGCAGAACTTCAGCAGATTTCTTTTGTTTGTTTGTTCTTTACGTGAGTTCAGGTGCAGAAGTAGGCGAAGTGAAACATCCTATCTGGGCCTGGGAGTTCCTCATTTTTATAAGAGAGGAAAGAGCCAATAGTGGACTTTTCTTATGCTGACAAGAACAGTAGCTATCTTGGAAGGGTTGCAGATTTTGGTCCCGCCTGAAAGTAGGATCCCAATTATGTCTGAGAAGGACATGTATATTTAAGTCAAGCCCCGACTGGAAGCCGTCTTGTCTGCTGCACAAAGTGAAACTTAAAGTGAACTCAAAAACCAGTTGCCAAACATTGTTGTAATGGCGCAAGGAGGCAGCCGTCCAGAAAGCACTAGACTTTATTGAGAAAGAGACTGGTTTAAATGCGTACATTTTTTTCTCCAGTTTGAATATCCTGTCCCGATATTAGTCGACTCACTTTAAAAAGCAGATGTGTTCACGGGTTCCTCTCACTTGTAGTAACAATGCGGAACATGCGGAAGTTTATATAAAATAGATCACTATTTTTTTTTATTTGTTTTCTTATAAACCTAGACGACTTATTTGAGGACAGTGAGAATCATACGCATTGTAGAAAAAATAACAGCCACCACTAAAAAAGAACGGCATCGCTAACAGTTCCAAAACGGTATGACTTCAATCACATCTGCACACACCGCATTAGAATTGACTGAATAACACACAGTCGCATTAACACCAAAACGTTAACAAGTGGCCAGTCTTACCTTTCAGGGTTTACCGGTACGGGCACTACAGCATCTTCTCCCATCCCACCGCAGTGCCTTGTTATCTGTTGATACACACACCCAAGTCACCTACAGGACACCTCGGACAACCTCCGTATTTGCTAGCACCCCCTAGTTGCTAAAGAAGTATAAATCGTCTCTCCCTAATCTTAAATAAACGTTGTCATAATTACAGAGGAGCTTCGGAGCTTTGCAAGCGAAATGTACAAAGGCCACTTCCTACTTCCTCCTACACCTCCTACAGTCGAGCCGCGCATTTTAACCCGTTGCGTATGTACAAACTTTGGTCTTTGCATCCCCGTGTTCTGTGTTCAAACACGCATTCGTTCAGGTCATATGTGTCTGTATCAGTCATCAGAGAACACGTAATGTTGGATCAACGTTGATTTGTGGTTAGATTATTGGGATTTATCTTGGATATATTTGAAAACATAATGTTGGATTAAGATTTGTTTTGGATATGGTTGGAAATACAACATTGGATCAACATTGATTTAGGTTTGGGTTGTCAGTACCTATTTCTGCAATATCGCTGTATACAATACAGAAACATCTTTTTTTCATTGGCAGTGTCAAGACTGATTCAAAAGTCATATCTCACTTTTGATTTAAAATATATGGAGTGGGTGGTTTAAAAAATATATTTTTGAGTGTGAGTTAATGCCATTTCTTTTTTTGTCGTCTTTTTTGGTGCAAGGTTTTTATGCCACCACATATGTATTTTTATTTTTATTTTGTCATACTTATTGCTGGTTGTAAATTACTTTTATACCACACTTTTAAACATGTTAGCAACAGGAATGTGGTCTAATTTCTTTCATTCTAGCCAAAGGAGTGATGTTGCCATCGATCATTGAGGCTGCTCCCTTTAATTTCAAGCAGCGTGTGGCACCAACAATGTGGAATTGATATTTAAATTAAATAGCTTACCCTTCCCCGAGCTAGAAAGGTAATTAGGCGTGGATATAAATTCAAACGGAAGAATGCCGGCAGATGGAAAATTAATTTTGTTGTCAAGCATGAGGGAAATCCATTCAGACAACCAAAAGCCAATGTTGATTAATTGCTGTGTTTTCAACTAAACTATGATAGATCAATCCAAATCGTGTGTGTGTCTGTGTCTGCATCCATCTGTGCACTATAGTTTAATTATTGGTAATAAAACATTTTAATGCCAGCAGATTTTTTTATTTGGTTTGTGTAAATTACCTTGTATGCCACACACTTGTTGCCTGCATGAACCTTTACATTTTTCTTCTTCTAATTCTACAAAGGAGAAAGAAAATAACATCCTCTTTGAGTAGGCCTACTACTGTATTTGCATACAGTGCACAATACAATTATGTTAAATACTGCTGTATATACAACCTCAACCTTAAACACATTTTCTCAACATTCAGACTAAATTACTGTGACGTTCGGGAAAAGGACCCAGACGCAGATCAGGATTAGGCAAAGAATAGTTGAGGAGGCAGAGGTCAACACCAGAAGTCAGGGTAGCGAAAGTACAAAATCAAAATCCAAAGAGAAGTCACAAACAATCCAAAAGTAAAAACCGGTAAAACAGAGAAGGCAAACAAACAAAATCGGCAGGCAAACTCGAAGTGAAAACAGAAGGGGTGTCTCGGGAAAATGCTACAGACTCTGGCTTACTGGTAATCGGCACAGGGAATGAAGATCAACGTTCTGAGGGGGAATGAACATAAACACGGAACTTAAATACAAGCAGGGAAGGGAAACACAATATAGGAATCAGGTGTGACGGAGGAGAGAGGGGTAGGAACACAGGTGAAAACAATGGGATTCGTTAATACAATAACGAGGGGAAACGAAAGACACGGACTGAGAATAACACAAACACATACAATAAACGACCTGGAAGAGCAGGCAGACACATGCATAGTACGAAGGGGAGGAACGCATATAGAAATCTGCGTGCAAATGAAGTGAAACGTGATAAGCGTACAGGGATAGGACAACGAGAGAGTGATGGCAATAGTTAGAAGCGTGAGATAATTAGTGATTAGTAGTGTTAGTAACTTCATATAAATCCCTAATGTTAGTAGTTAAGTTGGTTAGTACTATATACATCCAACTAATATATACAAAGTGTAATAGAAAGTAAAACGAGATAAGGGAAGACGGAAAAACCGAAACATAGAATTTCCCGAAGTGCATGACAAAAGACAAGGAGTGGATCTCGAAATACAGGAACAATGACAACAGGGGAACAGAACGTGAATCGAATGAGAATGATGAATAATTAAAGATAAATAAACAAAGTACAAAAACAACCGAACAGACATGCAGAAACATAACAATTATTCTATTACAAGTAGCCATGACAGGTGTTGAAACAATGTCCTTTATTTTAAGTCCATGCTGTTTTCTGGGTATGGGAAATGATTAGACTTCAGAAATCTTTTGTTTTATTGAAATACGTGGAATTACCAATCCAGGTTGATTCCCCAGGTCATCACTGCAAATGAGAATTGAGTTCTAAGTTGACATACAGATGGAGGTCAAATAATGTAGCATGGGGTGGCCACCATGCCAGGTGGTGAGTGGATGAAAGACCAAACAAAATAGCTATGGTTCGATAGGCACGATGGGCCCTCAGGGAGGCCGTCAGGAGCCAGCAGCGAGGGGCCCCCAGGGAGGCCGGCAGGAGCCAGCGGCGAGGGGCCCCAAGGGGGGTCGGCGACGCCAGGCAAGGAGGGGCCCTCGGCGAGGCCGGCAATGGTAGGTGGTGATGGGCCCTCAGGGAGGCCGGCAGGAGCCAGCGCGGAGGGGCCCCTGGGGAAGCCGGCAGGAGTCAGCAGCAAGGGGCCCCCAGGGAGGCCGTCAGGAGCCAGCAGCGAGGGGCCCCCAGGGAGGCCGGCAGGAGCCAGCGGCGAGGGGCCCCCAGGGGGGTCGGCGATGCCAGGCAATGATGGGCCCTCAGCAAGACCGGCGACGAAGATCCGTGGGGGTGCATGACCCTCAGTCAGGGAGAGGAGAAGCCGGTGGGCAGTGTTATTAATTAGTGCTGGACAGTGGTGCTAATGATGACCGTCGCTTGTGCAGCTTCCACACTAATTGGCATCCCGCACTGGGCACACAGACCAGTGATGGTCTGGCTCCCCACACCACTCACAGTAGAGAAAACTTCTCATCAGCTCCTCCCAGGGGCCCCCGACCCAGGGTTCCACAGGTCGGTGGGGTAACTCCCTCCCACCCCAGGGCCTGCAGTACTGGACCACGGGTGAGGCGATAGCCAGGCAGTGGTGGAGCCAGGGAAGGGGTTGCACAATCGCTTCTCTCTGGGTTGCCTCGCTTTTCTCCATGAAAGCCCGGTGTGTCTCCACCACACACTCGCTCAGGTAACCGACCCCCTCCAGGTCCAGCTAGGTGTACACCTCCGGGTCCCTCAGCCAACGAAGGAGGTCCTTCACCTCTGGGCTGGTCCAGGTCACAGCACACCAGGACTCAGGTCCACCAGGGCTCGAGACTGGCTCCAAATTGACCCCAGCCGCTATACCCAGCAGTTCTCCCTGCAGCTCAGGGGAGCAGGCTTCCAGGTCTTCCCAGCAGATAATCCAGGGTTCCTGGGGTCCCCGAGGCATAGGGACTGCCTGCCTCTTTGCCTTGCAATTTTTTTTGTGGGGGCAGGGGGTGGGGAAGAGAAGAAGCGAGGGGGAAGGGAGAAAAAAAAAACTCCCAAAATGTTCTTCTTTTTTTTAATTAATGAAGGAAAATCTTCATCCACTCAACCACCAGGGACAATTCAATTGCAGGGGTGGCCACCATGCCAGGTGGTGAGTGGATGAAAGACCAAACAACAGAACTATGATTCGATAGGCCAATGGCCAATTTATTCTCCTTTTACAAAAATAATATAAACAAAACACGAAAATAAAGCAGTTAAATCCCAAACTATGCAATAGAGGGAACCTGCAACAAAACCCAGAACTTCTGCCTCCATGCCCCAAAACTCTCCCCTCAGGCATGGCAGGCTGTGCTTTTATAATGGCCTAACGAAGGCAATGGCTCACAGCTGAGTTGAGTGCTCATTAGCCTCAGGTGAGCCTGCCTGTAAGTGAGGCCGCTGCTGTCCAAGGCCCTGTAGTCCTCTCCAGGCTGTGGGAGGGAACAGGAGCACCTGACAGCAGCCAAAAGGGAGGCATAGCCCTCTCTACTCCTCCCTCCCTGGAGTGTCACCATTGAGTCAATGTTCATCCTATATTCTCATACATGGTTTTCCTGACGTTATTGATATAACATCAGTTTAATTAGCAGATTTATAATGAATCTCCAAATTTCTTTCTGGATTGTTATCATTACCATTACCAATGAAACCAATTGCAGAATAATACAAATGTGTTATGATATAAACTGGAGCACCACTGTTTTTGCTTAGTGTTGTATTTCTGGTACTCATGTCATGTAAACAGCTAGTTTTCATTTTAATTTTAAAAAATCAGTTGCGCATCCACTAGGTAGCCATATACGATCCTGCATCTCCTTGACTAATCCTGGGGCTCAGATAGGCACTAAACAAAGGTGGAAGCATTCAGCAAAGTATTAGAACTACTCCGTGTGTTTTCCTGTGTACTGTATATTACATTCTGTATACTGTATAAAAACCTACCTGCGCGCCCACTGGACAGTACACTTTTAGGATCTAAACATTGAACTGAGGCGGTTCAGTTCGCAGCTAACAATGTTTCATATCAAGGGATGTTTAGGTTAGCAGAAGGTGCCATGAATGGTAATAACATGATGTACTAACATTCTATTTAGCCATTCTTTGTCTGAATTATAACATTGTACCAAGTATTATACTAAAAGTAAGTATTATAATATTAAAAGTATTATGAAAAAACTAAACTCTCTCCATACTGCCATTTCTAAGCTTTTAATATTTGCCGGAGGCAAGCCAACTAAAGTTTTAAAATCAAACTTTCCTTTCTAGTTATTATTATTAGCCTGTTATTATTGGCTCTCTTAGCTGGATACTTTTGGTCTTTATCAAGCTAATGATATCTCATGTTGTGTGAAGCGGATGCCAAGGGCCACAGTTCAAAAACCGAAGCAGATGTGTCCCCATTGCACAGACATTGATTTGGGTAATTATTAAATGGCTGCACCCAATGAGTCCACCCAATAGCGTCTTTGTATGTCTCCCTCTAGTGTTGGTTAGAGTAATTACATATGCCCATTTTGTACCTGTTGCCTTCTGTCAGTTGACAAATGTACAATGAGAGAGGAAGGAAATAAGTAAAGCAAACAAATGCATTATATAGGGATAAAAAGACCTACTGTGAATAGTTGAAGTAAAAAAATAAATAAAAAGAGGTATACTGATCTGAAAAACCACAGACATTCATTAACACTGTTCAGCTGTTGTGTTGCAGAAGCAAGAACCTTACGCTGAGAACTGAATCAAGGCCAAAAATGTGATGGTGATCTCATTTCCCTGGTATGAACGTGAAGGTCCCATTAGGTCTTGCCACAGAATACTTTCTCCTTAGCCCAGTTTGTCAAATGGGACATGCTGTTACTTTATCTGGTCTTAATTGAAATGTCTGTCCCAGAGACAGGAGACTCGTAGTCTGTAATGTGCATCCCCTGACGAACACAAAGCATGCCTGTGATGCAGATCCGATTCTGAAACACTGAAAGAGAAGATTCTCCAGTTGCTGACCAGATTTATTTTCTATTTTAGAAGTCATGACTAGCAGTATCCATGGTCCTACTTTTAAAGATGACATTAGTTTTAAATATTACCTGTATTTTGACAAGCATCGTTTAGGCTGTATCAAACACAAAGCCTTAATGTGAACTGTATTTATTAGTGCCCATGCTTATTTATTTTTTTCAGAGTGAAAACAATATAATATCGCCTCATTCTCATAAAATTTGGTACAGGTCACCAACTGATCTGTTTTCTTGTATGACAATACATTATGGTACTATGTCTCTAGTCAAATGTATTTCTTTCACCCTGTCAAATCACAAAGGATATTTGGATGTTTGTTTATTAATTTCCTTTGAACATGCCACGACCCTCCACTAGAAGAAAGCAAGCATCACTGAGGGACATTTTAAGTTAATGAAACCACTCGGACAAACTGTTCCTCGGGACAGAACCTGGAATCTCTCCCATGCTAAATCCCACCTTATTCAATTTCTGCCTCACTGCAGGAAAACGCTGGCAAAGAAACCAGCTGCATGGGGGATTTCGGCTTATTCACTTTATGCGCATGTCTTGGATATTAAATTAAATAATTCCAAAAACCAGACTGCATCAGTCAAACGGTGATGCAGGCTTCAGAGAGGACATGCACATTTACATTTTACATTTTCAGGCATTTAGCAGACGCTCTTATCCAGAGCGACTTACGCAGTTTGTTTTTCTTTACATACAATCAATTTATACAGCTGGATATTTTACTGAAGCAATTCAGGTTAAGTACCTTGCTCAAGGGTACAACGGCAGTGTCCCCTCCTGGGAATCGAACATGCAACCTTTGCGTTACAAGCCCTGTTCCCTAACCGTTATGCTAACACTGCCGCCACGTGTGCCATTCCTGTGATGACGTTACGCATCTGAAACTGTAAACCAAACACTTTCCCATAAACTGTTGCAATGGAGTTCATGCATTTTCTCCAAATCGATGGAAATGTCTGCTCAGTAACACCTTGGTATGCATTAGGACTGTTGCAGTCATTACCTTGCGTGTTACATAAGGAGCATCTTGTTGAAACAAATACAGTTTTACTAACAAAAAACAAAACATAGACAACTGAATCATTTAAAATGTGGAGAAATTAAGATGCTTCTGGACCATGCCTACATTGTCTGATGTATTGGGACAGCAAGTATCATTTTTATTTAACATTTTTGTTTCAGATTTTTCCCCAATTTGGTAGCCAATTAGACCCTCTGTTTCTTTTTGATTTTACCCTCCCCCACGAACTCGCAGGCCACCTCCATGGAAAGGAATTAATAGCTTGAAGCAATGTTCGCCTCCTCTGAGAGGACCCAACCCTGTTTACAAGGTCACCCTACCACTCCTCGGCGAGCTCGTGCCAGCTCTCCCTCCTCCCTCCCCCTGGGCCAGACATCCAAATGCCGCCCCCGATCAGGGCTCCTCAACAGGGCTGGTCTGGTACAGTCAGGTTTCAAACCACGATCATGATAGGCAGCTCACACTCGTAAAGGACCAGCCAATACGGGTGAGTTAGACCACTACGCTATGGGAGGCCCCCGGGACAGCAAGTATAATATGTACTGTATGATGTGAATTTGAGCCTATTGGGCTGCAAAGCATGAATTAGGCCTAAGGGCTGGTTTATTGGGCCACTGCCACTGGGATGTATTAAGAGGAATGTTGGAAGGTCATATGTACTGTGTACTGTGGAAATACTGTTATGTGCCTGCATCCAAAAGTGGCAACCTAACTATCTGAAAGTCCTAACAGGTATGCTCTTGATTCACGGCCTCCTGGTTTGTTTACCATTCAGCACATAAGACAGTTGATAAGGACGGCAATTAAGCAATACACCAGAGACAATGATTAAGACTGAGATTTGTTACATCTGAGTAAGAACCCATTAGATGCCAAGATCTTTTTTTTTTTACATGTGATAAAGCACATGCTTTTGAGAAGGGCTAATTTGGTTCCTGTCCTGGCACCCTGGTTTTGAACTTCTGTGTCCTCTTCAAGAGAAAAGCGTTTTTTAAGATGCATAGCAGTTGACAGAGTGTCTGTTTCCCTTGCCCTGTTGATTTGGCCCTGTTCCTGCAACCTGACCCTGTAGCTTGTGCTGAATGATCCAATAGAATTCCCCTGACTCCCATCAACATTCTTTGGTCTTAAAGAGGCCGTTTACTTCATTCTGATATCCTGCCCTTAGCACATAATATTACCTTGCAGGATCAGCACTGCTGAGTGTGACTATGTCATAACTAATTCAGGGTTTATTACTTCATTATAAAGATGAATAAATAGAATTCATATATACTATACAGGCGCTCCCCAGGTTGCACAAGTGTTCTGTTCCTGAAGGCCTTGCCACTGATCAACACAAAATACTCTATAATGTCAATTAAAAAACAACTCTAAAGCTTTTAATTAATTAATTAATTAATTACAAATAAAAAACAGACAATAATTAATTCCCTAAGCATTCAACTCCTTTAACTTGAAGCTTTAGATGCTGAGCAGCCTTAAGTTGCAATTACACATGTGAGTCTATTTGGGTAAGTCTCTCTCAGCTTTTCACCCATTCTTCTTTACAAAATTGCTCGAGGTCCATCAGGTTGGCAGGGGACTGTTGATGAACAGGAATTTTAATCAGGGAAGCTTTCTATGCATGCGGCGAGCTTGTGTCGGCCTCCCTCCCCTCTCGCCTGGGGTGGACAGCCAATCGCCATCCCCGAGTGGGACTCCTGCTGGTGCAGTCGGGGATCGAACCTGCACTCCGGGCAAATGCATTTACCGGTTGTGCTCCCTACCGGTAACATGTGGTCTGAATCAAAGAGGGCAGTCCATAAGCACAAACCTAAGGATATCAAGGATCTTGAGAGATTCTACATGGAAGAATCGTCCCAAGATCCCCCCAAATGTGTTCTTCAACCTTATTAAATATTATAGAAATAGGCTCTGTGCCATTATGCTGGCCAGGGGAGACAGGGGTGCCAATAATAATTATTTCAAAAATGTGTTATTTTGGTTTATTCCATTGAATCATTAATACAGTTACATATTTCCACAAAGCTACAATATCTCAGTAATGGTATTATTTGTTTTCCAGTATTTTTTGGTAATTTTCATCAATGGTGCCAATAATTCTGGACCTGGCTCTATATAGAATTATATATGTGCATGCATGTATGTGTGTGTCTTTCAAAGACACAGTGATGAGATAATACTTTAATCTGGAGATAGTCAAATCCTCAGAAAGCTTGATAATCTCATGTGACATATGCTGAGGTTGTTCTTCTATATATCATGTTTGTACATCATTACAATTAACCTGTAGGTTGATACAACAAATGAGCATTCACCGATTCAGATCACCTGGGCTCTCTGTCTCTTCAGTTGTCCCACATGACACTACCAAGACATGGGGATGATGACAACACTCTGAGGGCAAGCAAGTAAAAATGGAAAAATATGTTATTTTGATCAAGCTCCTCTGGTCTGAAGGTGGACAGACCTAGAGTTAATGAGATTTTGGTTATGCTGTCTTTGACAACAGCACTACCATGGTCGGCAGGAGGACAGGAGCGCTCAAATAACCTTGACGTGAGCACATCTTGTTCCTGCTCCACGCCACTGGAACGTTTGCCTCTTTAAATGCTGTCCATAACTGGGACAGACACCTCTCTTTCGATGGCGGGTGTCCCCATATGCTCCACAGCACAGATCTGGACGACAGCAATGCTGTTGTGTCCTGGCTGAAGGCCCTTGACTGTGGTGCCCAAGGGGGAACCTGACAGAATTTTAATCTCCCCATTCGAACGCTGACAGCTTAGACACTAAACAATGATTTATAAGTATCACTGTCTGAGAAATCTCAGGTTTGCTCTATATATACTGTACACCCTTCACTTCTGAGAAAAACAAGAGCTGTAAATTGAGTGCTTAGTACCTCCAGAACAAGGTTGTCTGCTTGCTGCGCTTACGTTAAGGTTACGTTACGAAATATTCTATGCTATATGTTTCTCAATTAAGAGAACTGAAAATCAAGAATAAATAAAAGGACAGGAAGGTGAGTAAATTAATGTTGCTAAGTTAGAGAACTACAGCTAGAAATGTAGAACCTTAGATTCCTTTGTATTGGTTTGTCAATAAAATGTGTATTAACTTTGAGTATTAATTTTTAATAACTAAATACACTATGTAAGACAAAGATTTGGACCACATTCTCCTGGTCTCCCCGAATCATCTGCATTGTTAATTACCTCCACCTGACATTCAAACTCTCCACCTGACATTCAAACTCCCATCTGAAACACCTCAACATATTAGCATCCATTCCCACCTGTATGATCACATTCCCTGACACCAATGACACAATCCTGAATAGCATGCGTGAATCACATCAACCAACCTCCATAGTATAAGACCATAACACCAACCCATTCTGCTATTATATATCTGTTCACCCTTCATATATTCAGTCCTTCCCCTTGTGCTCTTTTCGACTAACCCCAAAACCAACTTAAATGCCTGCAACAATATCACACTTCCTGTCTCCATTGTGTTAACTGTCGGTGTGTGCATCTCTGTTTGTCCCTGTCTTCAACACTTACTGAATGGGCGGGGGTACAGAAAAGGGAAGAGCTTCCTTCCTTCAAACATATTGTGTAGTTTATATGATAAAACTTATAAATATCAGGAATGTATATGAAATTAAATGTTCTAAGTCACTTTGCTTGAAGTAAATATCAAGCAATGCAGCATATACTGTAGACAAGATCACTCTTTCCCAGCACACAGCTTTGAAGTGCGACGACTGCCAATGGAGACACGACATGTGTCCTTTTGACTTCTCAGTGGAACTTTGTAATGCATATCAGTAGATGCATGTGCAGTTCATCATTCCATCTCTCCGTCACTGTTGTAAGGTAATCCCTCACCCACTCCAATGAACACATTTGCCATGAATGATGCAGTGGAACAAAAATAGAACCATACCATTATTTAAAAGGAGCGGGAGGACCACACAGTGGCAGATATCATTCACTGAGAGCCAGAGCTTGGTCCTGGTTTTTAAAAAAACACAACACAAACCAGCTGGGAGACTCTGTATGTCTTGCGATGCATTGCTTGAGTAGGAAGACCAGTTTTTATCTGGTGAATGCCGAGAGTGACGTGAAAGAGGAAAATGAGAGACGGAAGGAGTACTACGACTCCACTTGGCTGGACCTGGTCATGGAGACAAGACCAGAGCAGAAGTACGTACAGCATCATCCTGTCACCATGAGATAAAGTGTAGGCTCGCATCCGCAGTTAACTTTATTGGGTTTCAAACTATTTACTATGATGTTCTTGTAAACTATGTTCAAAAGCAAGGAGGAACGACATAGAAAACATAGGATATAGAAACTATCACCTGTTCTTTATTGAGTGCATGCAATTAATGGAAGTAGACTATTTAATGTATGAAAGCAGTATTCATGTTACTTAAAAAAATAAGTATCCAAATCTGGAGCTGTTTTAAAGTTGACTTTTCTATTCATCTTAGTGTATGTATGTGCATTATATGTAGTGCATGTGAACACACAAAAAACTGTACAGCTATGTATATGAATATATACACACATATCTACATATATGAACATAAATAATCAGCCTATTTTATACATTTGATATACATTTGCCATATTCAAAATGATACATGAACTTGCTAGAGCAGTTGATGTTTATACTTACTATTGTTCATTATGTTAAATATGGACTGTACATTTTTACCTATTTCCTCTTCTAGTGTAGACTTTAACACATATTGCTGTACACTGCCTTGTGGGGAAATAGAATTTGTAACTGACTTCACTGCTTGTGTTGAGTAGGTACTGCGTCAGTGGAGAATATTTGGGGAGATATGATTGTATCGGATATTCTCCTCTTCCCAGGGTAACTGTATTTGAGAAGGACACTTCACGCAAGGAGAGCTACGAGCATAAACGGGTGGCACATTTCCTGCTTCAGAGATATCCCGAGCAGAAGATCCGACTTGGCAGACTGGGAGAGAAGATGGCAGAGTATCGGTTGCCCTATAGGAACGTGCTCCCTGTGCCCATCTTCGTGCCGACCAAAGCAGCGTCGCTCAAGGACTCACACCGCGCGTTCAGCCCCACGGAGCTCAGATCTATCATGGAACATGAGCAGGCGCTCTCGAACGGCGTCTGCGCGGAAAAGAGAGAGGTCGCCAATATCACCAAAGACATGCCAAAAGTCGTACAGCCTGCCTTCAGAGCATCTATCCTAACCTCCCCGCCACGCGAATCTTCTCATAGTCCGCAGAGACGCTAGCGGCTATGTGGTGTAAACAGGAATACGTCCATAATCAATTAAACAGTAATATGATTACTTAATACAATGAATCAGAATTTACGTGGATAGGTGGGGTGGATGAAGGAGTTTTGTAAACATCCTTGGGTGGATGTAGCCCGTTAGTTAACCAGTTAGTGGTTACTGCAATCTGTACTGGTGTATGTGCTACTGATGGTCAAGGGAGATCAGATTCATGTAGGCTACTCTTAAAAGTGTCAACGAATGAGTTTGAGAGGTTGGGAAACGGATTTATTTCTGTTCATTGTGCATACTGGTTAGAAGGGAGGCTGTGAGTATAGGGTGTGTGAGTCTAGGCCCAGTGTAATTGTGTGGAATTTGCAACCTCTAGAAATATTAGTACGACAAGGATGACATGTAGCAAACATTCCCCTGTATTGTTCTACAACCGATCAACAATGAAAATCAAAGCAATTTACTTTTGTAAAGATGTGTTAATTGAGCCTGCGCCAACTCATTTACTGTTTTAGAAAGTATTGTCTTAACATGCCCTGCTAAGATGAGTTTTGACTGGGGAATGCGCAGATACATTGTATGAACTGTTTTATGATTAAAAAATACATATCTTTACTCACAATTTAATAGAAAATAAATATTGAAACGACAGGAAACAATGCATTTTCTTCTGATGCAAAGCAACCCCTGTATTAAGATTTTTTTGATAATAGTTCAATGTAAGACAAAATGAACATAATTGAGTCAATGTAAGATCGTTTTTGCAGTGACGTGTAGGCTATGCTTTAGGATGTGAATGCAAGTATTACTTTTTGTCTCGTGAAAGAAAAAAAGTTTTGCAAAACTGCACAGAAGTGTAAGAAATACAGACTTCCCAAAAGTCTCCATATATATTTCAATACTGTAGGCCTAAGTATTTTTGAAATACAAGGTGTTAACACACTACAAGTTAAACGGTTCAATTTCCTCATAAACGTTTCTCAAAATATAAATAATTAAAAATCATTTACAAGAATTTCACCTGGAAAGGGTGTCAAACTAAGTGCACTTTTCAAATACAATGAAACATGTCAGTAATCCATTCAGGTGCCTCAGGTGTATTTGTCATGTGTTGACAAACTGGAAAGCCATACAAAAGAGTCACATTAAAATGCATTAAGTAACGCTCTCTTTGAAAACATCTTTTACACCTTACTCCTAATTTTCCCAGTCACCTCAGGCAAGATGGCATATTGGAAATTTCAGCAAGAGAGGGTTTACAAAATTAAACAATGTGTTGAGCAAAAGATAAATATTCTCTATGGGTCATTCCTGCTTCTGAAAAGCACCTGGTGAAAGATGCGGTCTTCAAGGTGATCGTAAGCTGTTACATCATTACATTTCATGTTTTTTTTATACCAATGATCTACAATACAACCATTTCTCACTTTATATCAAAACATATTCGCCTGGTATCAACACAGTTGTACTTTAATAGCATTGATAACATCTAGTTTTACATGTATATTCCCATTTTTGATATCAACATTTTCCCTGCTTAATATGTAAAGATGTAGTTACATTAAATCAGCTAATATGGTATTTATATCAGCAGTTACTTTATCTCAAACAACCAGAAGGTGATTTACATAAAACTCCTATGCCTCGTTTTATGATACATATTTCACATTATATTAATTCAGTGCTAAAGTTTGTGCAAAATTAAGCAGAATTATCTGAATTGAATATACCATCAGATACATGTGTACATGTGGTTGGTTGTTGTTCTTAAACATACTATGCACAGAAGCACCAAAATAACCCAAAAAATGTTACATTAATTTCTGTTCATTCATTCATTCATTCATTCATTACATTAACAGGAGAGATCTAATATACAATTCTTTCAAGAACATTTGATTGCATAGTAACTGTTATAAGTAGTTCATCACTCTTCAGAAATTGTGGCCATATGCTTATTTGGGTGTGATTGTCAAGTTAAAATAGACTTTAAAGATAAGGTAAAGATATAAGTTTCTCAAAGTGTCATCACAGTTCAAATATCTCAGGGCCAGATCTTTTCTGTGGAGTGCTTTTCTTGTGTGGTAATAACCTGACAAACAAAGATACTCAAGTGTCCAAGATGGCATACAGCTGTACCAGAACCACAATTCACTACAGTACAATTTCATAAGGGTGACTTCACTGTTAACTGAAACTCTGTTGCTCGTTAATTGTACTATATTATGTATCCATATTAAATTCTCATATGTTCCTCTCCTAAAACTAAAAACACAAGCAAAATGTGTCAAATTCTTCCATGGTTTTGAACATTTATCAGGCTAACCCTCAACCCCCTCTCGCTGTCTGGTTTCTTGCTTGTCAGTATGCACGCCACCAAATTGATAAAGTAACAACCAACAAATAAAATCATAGAGGGCCAGTTTAGTTATGCTTTAAGGACATTGGACATTTTAAAACATAACTTTTTTAATGGATTCACTGCAAACAACCAACTATTAAAGTGTACTGTAATGTATCCGCTCCCTTACAGTCTTAGTCTAACTTTATGAATGTGTAAAAACGTCACCCTTCCTAATTTCTTTTATCCACAACGGATGACAACAGTTTCTGACTCGTAAATGCTGACTCGCATTTTGCCGACATTGAAAAAATAGGATATGCCAAAACTACTAGATATTACCATCACTTTCTCCCCACAGTAGCTCATTGTCATCCCAGTAAGGTCACTTGAGGTTCGGCTTCACACCCTGTAGAGATTCCTGCACCCTTCTGTGTTTCTCTAGTGTGACCTGCAGTTGCCAGAACCGGAGGTACAGCCACATCAAGCTGCCGTTCTTGCGCTTATCCGTGTTCAGGAGGTCTGCGCAGTACCGGTCATTTTTGAAGATGTCCTTCAGGTCGCTCTCCATGTTCAGTTCCGTGGCCAGCGGCTCGTTGGCCGCCCGGATCAGCAGGCCCCTCTCCATCGCCAGGCGCCGTCGGCGGGGAAGGAGAACGCTGCACAGGGCGCTCTGTCTTTTCACCAGCTCCTCCTCGAACTCGCCCAGCACGGCCGTGGCCTTAAGCTGCCACTCGGTCTCCTTTTCCAGCAGATCGTGGAGGAGTGCGCGCGGGGCCGCCGGACTGCGCGACCCGCAGTTTCTCCTCCTCGAGGGTGTCGCGCTCCTGCTGCAGCTGCTTGCGCTCCTCCAGGAGCTGCTGGCTCTGGGAGAGAAGGGCCTGCCGGTAGCCCTTCGCGCGCTGCCGCTCCTTCTCCAGCTGGAGTTCCACGTGCGCCGCCGCGCGCCGGCTCTCCGTGAGCGCCTCCCGGTACTTCGTCTCCAGATCCTTGGAGACGGCCTGAAGGTCTCGGTCATAGTCGGCTTTCACCTCCCCGATCTCCTTCTGCGACTCTTTGGTCCAGATCCAGCCTGCAACGATAAACAGCACAGAGTCCATAGTATAATATAATATAATAATATAATATATGCCATTTAGCAGACGCTTTTATCCTTAAGCGACTTACAGTAGTGAATGCATACATTTTTCAGTATGTGTGGCCCCAGTGGGGATTGAACCCACAACCTAAGCGTTGCTAACGCCGTGCTCTACCAACTGAGCCACAGAGAACCATGTATAGGCTGCATATGGGTCAAAAGTTTACATACCCCCAGGGCTTTCCCTTACATCCCTGGTCTTGGACATCGCCAGTTAGATAAGGTCGATGATGCTGCACGAATGCCCTAGTAGGTAATGTAATAGTACTTACGAAAGGCTGCCAGGCCGAGCATAGGCACAATAAGGGCATAATTCCATTTGTTGCTGTCCCCACCCCCTTGTTGGTCTGGTCTAATGTTCCATCCTGGTGGGTCGTTCAGGTTGTTCATGGAGACACGATGGCCTAGTAGTGCGAGAATGCAAGGCTCTGTTTGAGTGAACAATGGCAGTTATATCCAAATACGACCATGTTTAATTATTTGCAAGACAGACCCATGACAGCGAGTCAAGTTAAGGCACAGTGCAGTGGCCAGCTAGCTTTTCGCTTATTCACCTACTGCTTAGTTAACGTTAGCTAGTTAGCAGTACTAGCTCGCAGAACAGGTTAGCCAACTATAGCAAGCTACTGTGCATGGAACTAACGTGTCATACAGCACCGATTGAGGAAGTACGTTGTTTTATTACATTCATTATGGTCCGCTGTAACCTTAACCTATGATATCGTAATTAGTTCACTAACGTTACCGGTTATAATAGTGTATTGTACATAATGTCAGAGCTAGCGTTTACTTAACTGGATAATCAACTGTTCCGGCCCAGCCTCCGAATATAACATGCAGCTGGTCAGTATTAGTCAATATAGAGCAAATTATGTCTGATTAATTTTACAACTACAATGAATATTGATCCTCACCTTGAATTACCAAGCACTGAGTGATACCGCTGAAGCGACGCCTCACTTTCTGTGTAACGTTCACATTCAATTACACAACCTATGTATTCACGAGCATGAATTTAGAACAGACGCTTTGCGGATTCACTAAAACATCATATATTATAACATATGAACGTTTCAATCTAATCAACCTAGCCTACTATCTTCCTTCTCAAATAATATCCATATCGAAGAATCTGCGCATGCGTTGCTCTGAGCTGAGGTTTGTGGGGTAAACAAAATGGTTTAACTCATTTTAGTGACGTTAGGAAGGCTACTGGTATACAATTCCTATATTACAGTGCGAAATTTGCCAGCGATAGCATGAAAATCACATTGGTACTTTTTAAAGTTTTAAAGTTTTCATTCTTATTTTTTCAAATCTGTTAATATGCTTCAAACCGCTGATATATTTTTAATACTCTTGAACTTGGTCTCTTCTCTCGGTACAGTAGATGGTATGTTCCCGTCAGCAATACCCGGAACTGCTCTCTTTGGCTGCAAGCTGTCACTTTTAAATTGCAAGGTGCGGTGAATCGAAATGTCAGCAGTGTACCTCGTTTCCCGTACTCTTACTAAGAGGATCTTGTCTTCTAAAACAGTGAGTCTTGCTTTTAAAAAAGCATTTGTTTGTTAAACGTTTGCTTGCTAGGCTTTGTAACATATCATCTGTTTTGTGTTTGACTTTGCTTTTCATACCGCTGTTGCCTAGCTCAGAAACAAACACTGCATGATACTGGGTGTAACTAAAGCATGTAATTGGATGTGAACTAGCTAGCTACTTTATGTATTTTGAGATTGACAGGCGTAGCACATGTTTAGTAAAGTACCGTAGCAAGCAAACTGCTCATGGAAATCCACTTCTACACTCCACTGTATATATTACTACACTTCCTAACAATCAAATTGTTTCAGCTAGCTCAAGTGTGGCCTTTCATTCAATGAACTATTGCATTTCGATAAGTGTGCATGTGATAATGCTCACCCAAGTTGTGTTGAATAAACCCCCACAGCTTCCAGCAGTGTGCACACGGAGCACGAGGGACTTCCACTTCTCCATCTACGGGAAAAGGGGCGATGCTAAGATTTCAGATGCTGTGAGTACAATCATACATACAGTCAGGTCCAGAATTATAGTCACCCTTGATGAAAATGAGCAAACAAGGCTGTATAAAATAAACAATACAGGTTATGAGATGTTGTATACAAAAATATATGGTGAAAATTATTGACACCCCTAATAATTATTTTAAATACAATCCCAACAAAAATAAATCTGAATTAACATGTAATATTTTGTAGTGTTGTGACCTTTCCTCCAAACAGAATCTTTCAAGATTCTTCAGATCCAGTTTGTGCTTGTGTACTGCTGTCTTCAATTCAAGCCACAAATTTATGATTGGGTTCAAGTCTGGAGACAGAGATGGCCTTTGCAAAACAGTCACTCTGTGGTCAGTTAACCAGTTCGTGGTTGATTTTGAGATATGCTTGGGATAATTGTCTTGCTGAAAGGTCAATGTTTCAGCTTCCTGGTAGCACCAAAGATCCACCATGATATTTCACCATAGGTATAGGCCCATTTCAACACAAGTGTCTTTCTTCCCATGCAAAAACCCACCATTGGTGTGCATGGGCATAAAGCTAAATTGTGGTCTCATCTGACCATAACACCCGATTCCAATCAAAAATCCAATGCCAATCTCTGAACCAGGTGTTATGGTCAGATGGCCATGCATACCAGCGTTGGAAGAAGGACGCTTATGTTGAAAAGGCTCTATGCACATCTTGCAAGTCGCTCTTGATAAGAGCGTCTGCTAAATGCTTAAAATGTAAAATGTAATGCCTATACCTATGGAAATATGATGGTGGTTAATTTACATATACTGGTCCTGAGGCACCACAAAATACATTTTTGCATCGTAAGATGATGCTACCTTCTGTGCTCTGCAGATCTCCACTCAATACCCGGTGGTGGACCATGACTTTGACGCGGTGGTGGTGGGCGCTGGTGGAGCAGGACTGCGCGCTGCCTTTGGCTTGTCAGAGGCGGGCTTCAACACGGCCTGCGTAACCAAGCTGTTCCCCACCAGATCCCACACCGTAGCAGCACAGGTATCGTTTGTGTCAGATATGTCAGGAATTCCAACATACAGGTAACTGCCAAAATAAGGGAAACACCAACATGAAGTGCCTTAATAAGGTGTTGGCCCACCATGAGCCGCCAGAACAGCGTCAATGCACCCTGGCATAGAAGTGTCTGGAACGCAACGGGATGCAACACCATTCTTCCACAAGATATTCCATTATTTGGTGTTTAGTTGATGGTGCCGGCATGTAGTATAATGGTTAGGGAACTGGACTCGTAACTGGAGGTTGCAGATTCAATTCCCAGGTGGGACACTGCTGTCGTTGTACCCTTGAACTAAAGGTACTTAACCTGAATTTCTTCAGTAAAATATCCAGCTGTATAAATGGATTGTATGTTAAGAAATGTAAACTGTGTAAGTCGCTCTGGATAAGTCTGCTAAATGCTAAATGCAATGCAAATGTAATGCAATGTAAAACACTCTGAGGCGCTGCTCCAGAATTTCCCATTGGTGTTCAGTTGGGTTGAGATCTGGTGACTGAGATGGCCATGGCATATGGTTTACATTGTTCTCATGCTCATCAAACCATTCAGTGACCACTTGTGCCCTGTGGATGTCCCGGGGATGCATAAATACTGTCGTGGCAAAAAAAAAGGTTTTCACCAAAAACTCCACGCTACTGTCGGCTGTAACGTTAGGCTATACAAAATATAACAAAAAAGTTTTGTTGTTGTAAATTGTTTATTTTGTGAAATATTGCTAGATATATTTTATCAAATCAACAAGGTTTTAACTGTTGTTTCAAAGCAATATTATTACACTCACTAGAGTTCGTCCTATTGGATAACTCCACAGTGCTGTGATACATAATCGTTAATTTGATATGCTTGATCGATCAAATTCTTAACGGTGATTAATCGATCATCGATTAATCATTAACAACCCTAGTTTCAGCTAAAGCTTTCTGACCTGATTTCATCCATTTCAGGGTGGGATCAATGCAGCCCTCGGGAACATGGAGGATGATGATTGGAGATGGCACTTTTACGACACTGTGAAGGGATCTGATTGGCTGGGAGACCAGGATGCAATCCACTATATGACCGAGCAGGCACCTGCAGCTGTTGTGGAGGTCAGTCACTGCAAGGGGCTGCATGCATGTCAGTGCATCTTCTAAAGTTGCACAAGCTAATATTTTCCTGCTCTTTCCTGGTCATGTCCCTTCCAAAACAGCATGTATGTGTGACAACGTGCTTATTATAGTATTGTTTCTTACAATTAGATGTCACTTGTGTTACAGTCAGTTTTGGTATCTACTGCTGTTCCTCTAACCTTATTGTATTGACTGTTTTGCAAGTTGCTCTGGATAAGTGAGTCTGCAAAATAAATAAATGTAAATGTACACTATGGCGTGTCTTATTGTCACACTTAAACCACATAGATATCAGTATGATACAGATATCTATATCTATTATAGTTTCTCTGTCCTTAAGGGGCACTTTTGTATTGAACAGGCAAGTTTTTAAAATGACAAGCTAATGTTCAACATTGCTCCCAGCCACATCTTACAGTGCATTAAGAGACAAATAGTTGTGTGAGTGTGGCTGTTTCTCTGTTTCCTCTCCAGCTGGAGAACTTTGGGATGCCTTTCAGTCGCACAGATGATGGAAAGATCTACCAACGTGCCTTCGGGGGCCAGAGTCTGAAGTTTGGGAAAGGGGGCCAGGCACATAGGTGCTGCTGTGTGGCAGACCGGACTGGACACTCCCTTCTTCACACCCTCTATGGGCAGGTACGGACCGCTCTTTCTCTGCCACAGTTTTCTGTACCACATGTTCATAAGAAACATCAATCGATCATTGTTTTTGTATGGCGCCATGTCACACTGCATTTCACAGTTGGCCTGGCGACTATAGTTTTCTGGTCACAGTTTAAGAACAAAAGACCACAAGTAGGGTACAGATTTGGATTATAGGGGACAGGTGTTGAACGAGAGGTTAAAAAGCTAACATTTGAGTCTTGATTTAAAGACCAAAACCATTTCTACGATTTATGGGGAAGGTCATTCCAAAGCTCGGGGGCCCTGAAGGTAAAAGCTTGGTGGTTTTAAGGAGAAATAAGATAACTTGAAAGATATGCTTATGCGTATGAGTATGCTTGAAACATAAATGATTAGGAGGCTTATCCAAAAGGTGGGTGGGTGGGTGGGGGTGGTAAATCTTGGCGGTGTGGCAGGTCTAACTAAGCACTTTCTTTGAGGTTTACTTGTAGATTTTACTTGTCAATTTCAAGCTCAAGTTTGATATAAGGTACATTTCTGAGTGGCTTAATCTTTGATATACAAAAAATGCAACAAATTTAAATGAGTTAACAAATAGTAATTAGCAACACCCATTTATTGATGTAAGAGTATATAATCACTCAGTAAACAGAACAGAATAATAATGTCTGGTAACATACTCTGATGAACTGACTGAGTTACGTGTACTCCATACACCAATAAATGTTTGTTGCAAATTACATGTTGGTCTTCCTTGACATATTATCTCTATTATGAAAATGAGTTGCATGGCCTGTTATTGTCATCAAGCATTCTTATGAACATAAGCATGTCAAAATAGAACAAAAGTGTGTTTGATGACAAGGTAGGAGGGCAATTTGTAATCATTATGTTCAATGTCTTTTCTGATCACCTGGCCCTTTTTCTGTGTATTGTTCTGTAGTCTTTGAGGTACGACACCAGCTACTTTGTGGAGTACTTTGCCCTGGACCTGTTGATGGAGGAGGGTGTGTGCAGAGGGGTGATCGCTCTGTGTATGGAGGACGGATCCATCCACCGCTTCAGAGCCAAGAACACCGTCATCGCCACTGGGTACACGTCCAGCCTCCCTTTTAAAGCCTTGCAATCACAAAACAAACACTATAGAACAAGGAAGGATTTGTGGCAGCCTAAAATTAGCTTCATTATCTCAAATGTAATTTGGTCTGTGATAATGGCAGTAAAGTTTCCATTTTAATTCACATTCTTTAGTGATCCATCCATCCATCCATTGTCTAAGCCGCTTATTCCTGGTCAGGGTCGCGGGGGGGGTGCTGGAGCCTATCCCAGCATGCGTTCCGGGCGAGAGGCAGGAATACACCCTGGACAGGTCGCCAATCCATCACAGGGCACACACACCATTCACTCACACACTCACACCTACGGGCAATTTAGACTCTCCAATTAGCCTAACGTGCATGTCTTTGGACTGTGGGAGGAAACCGGAGTACCCGGAGGAAACCCACGCGGACACGGGGAGAACATGCAAACTCCGCACAGAAAGGCCCCCGGCCTGGATTCGAACCCGAGACCTTCTTGCTGTGAGGCGACAGTGCTATCCACTGCACCACCGTGCCGCCCATTCTTTAGTGATGTTTATTTTTATTTTTATTTTTTTTAAATCAACTGAAAATGTAAAAATAATTGGACCCAAATACAATATTTCTAGTTTTAAGTCCTGTTCAGGACTACTGCTGCTGTTCAGGTTATAATTGAGTGAGTAATAAGTGAATACTTATTGCATTTCATTACATTTGATGTGACAGTTGTTTATAGATGTATTTCTGATATCATTGTGTAGTTTAACACAACCTTTTAGACTTTTGTTTAGCAGGTTTATTTAAACTGAGACGTATTTCTGGAACTTGCCTGAATCACTGTGTTTTCTTCTGAATTTCTGTGTAGAACAGAAATGTGGAGTGTGTCTCATAGAGGTTCTTAATAATAAATCTGGGTCTAATGTGCAAGTCAGCCTTTCAGTCAATCAGACCCCGTACAGTGAAAGATGAGTGCAGATCCCACCCAAACATGCCAAACATGTTAACATGTACATATTACTCCTCGTATCAGAGCATGTGATATGCTGGTGCTGGGCAAAGGCGGATTACAAAGAGGAAATATATCCTGCGCACAGTTTAAAGCTCCATACGTGAGTTTATTAACTGCACCACAAAGACAACATTTTGATGAGGTGGGTCTTTGTCAAGACCTTCCTGGTTACAATATTGCAGTTAATAAACACATTTTTGGAGCATTAAACTGTTTTTTCCTTTTTGTATGTTACTCCTTTCCACAAAAGGTGACATGTTTTTGCCAGCCCAAAACCTTTAGTGCACATTTTATTTATCAGCTTCATTGACAAATTTCTTTTATCACAGTATTTGGGCATGTGTTCTCTGTGTATATGCGTTTGTGTTTTTAAAGCCACTGGTCTAACACGCTCCCTTTGGTTTCCAGCGGCTACGGCCGCACCTATTTCAGCTGCACGTCAGCCCACACCAGCACCGGAGACGGCAACGCCATGGTGACCCGTGCTGGCCTGCCCCTCCAGGACCTGGAGTTTGTGCAGTTCCACCCCACAGGTAGGGGGCGCTCTTGAGTTGATTCAGTCCACGCACGTTTCTAACAAAGGTTCAGCCCTACCTCAGAGGTTGTTTGTCTGTTTTATTCTTTGGCAAATTGGTTGACTTTTATGACACAAAACCTCAGGGCCGTCTCTACGTCTGCCCTGGCGTGATGCTTCATGTTTAAATGACCGGCAGGAATCTATGGAGCCGGGTGCCTGATCACAGAGGGTTGCCGTGGCGAGGGTGGTATCCTCATCAACAGCGAAGGCGAGCGTTTCATGGAGCGCTACGCCCCCAACGCCAAGGACCTGGCGTCCCGGGACGTGGTGTCCCGCTCTATGACCATCGAGATTCGAGAGGGAAGGTACGGGCCTTACTCCACCATCCTGAGCATATTTACCTTAGTGGTGGGATGTTAAAGCCTTCTATTAAATTCTATCACAAAGTACTCTGTGGTCAAGAATCTACCTGATTGATGCTACCCTCATATAAAATTAGTTGATCATATAAAATAATTAAGTGGTTTTATTCAAACAAAAATAAGGAAAAGCCCTCTAGATCAGTGCTTCCTAAGCTCTAGGTCAGGATCCACTGGTGGAGAGCAGTTGAGATGAGTCACAAGATAAATGTGAGGACAAAAAAACACTTATACACTTTCCATCAACATTCACTTTACTCAAATCAAACACTGCATTAAACATGTTTGACATAATTGAAAACAATTTAATACCATATCTGAACATACGTGACCATCTGACCATCTTGTAAATCGCTCTAGATAAGAGCGTCTGCTAAATGCTTAAAATGTAAATGTAAATGTACCATACATGAGAATGTGTGAACCCCTGCTCTAGATTGTGTTTGTTAACCCTTGGAGGAGTGAGTTTTTTGAGAGTTCTAGTTCTAATTCATAAGGTTCTGGTCTTAGAACTTCCCATTTCTTTGAGGTTGCCATTAGCAACCCTTTATGATGTCATCCATTAGAACCAGCTAGAATGTTACAGCATGTTCTAGAATGTTACAGCATGTTCTAGAACAAACATCATTGTGAGGCAATACTCCTGAAAGGGTTCATTTCTACGAGGTCCGACGCTGTGTCTGTCTCCATTGGTTGCGTTCTGAAAGCAATGCTCTGGATGGCTTTTGTGCTCACAGGGGTGTCGGCCCAGACAAGGACCACGTGTACCTGCAGCTACACCACCTCCCCCACAGCAGCTGGCCACCCGCCTGCCCGGCATCTCGGAGACCGCCATGATCTTCGCTGGCGTGGACGTCACCAAGGAGCCTATCCCTGTGCTCCCAACAGTCCATTACAACATGGGCGGAATCCCCACCAACTACAAGGGCCAGGTAGCCATCTGCAGCCATCATAAATGGCCAGTTCCATTCTATCAAAGTATGAGTTTATCTTGCTAGAGATTATAGGGGATTTTTTAAAATCATATTAAGCAAAAAAACTTTTCAGTCATCTTGGCAGCCTTCATCAAATTCATTGAATGCTCCTACAGCCAAAAGCATCATCATCACTGAAATGGCAGAGGACAGTCTTTTGCTATTATCTAGCGAAATCTTCAGCTAACAGTCAAAATTCTACCAAGCAGCTATTTCATATTTCTGGCAAGAAGCAAAATGACAGCCACATGTAATAGTGGCAGGCAGTGTGGTATAATGGTTAGGGAACTGGGCTTGTAACGTTAAGGTTGCAGGTTCACACCCCAGGTGGGACACTGCCGTTGTACCCTTGAGCAAGGTACTTAACCTTGAATTGCTTCAGTAAATATCCAGCTGTATAAATGGATTGTAAAGAAATGTAAACTGTAAGTCGCTCTGGATAAGAGCGTCTGCTAAATGCCTGTAATGTAATGTAATGTAATGTAATAGTACCATAAGGTCACGAGTCTGATAAGTGAGGCTACCCATACATTAACGCAGTTTTGCGATTGTCCATAGAAGTGCAGCCTCGCTCAACACTGATGGCCCTTTTAAATGCCCCCCTGCAGGCCATTACTCACAGGGATGGCGAGGACAAGGTGGTGGAGGGGCTGTACGCCTGCGGAGAGGCTGCCAGTGCCTCGGTCCACGGTGCCAACCGCCTCGGCGCTAACTCCCTGCTGGACCTGGTGGTGTTTGGCCGGGCCTGCGCCCTCACCATCGCCGAAATCTGCACTCCGGGTAAGGGGTCACCAGTTTGTGGTCTGTGAACAAAGGAGTTTAGTATTGGGAAGGATGGAATTTCATCATTTTATGATGTGTTTTTTATGAATGTTCATATTTATACTGTGTACTCAAGAAACCAGGCTATGTGAGTTAATGCAATTCAATTCAATTCAATAATAAATCTTTATTGTCCTCTAGGGGCAATTTGTTTGCAAAGGTAAAAGAAACCCACAACACACAGTAAAACAAATGGTAAAAAGACATAGAACAACAATTGTGTAATCAATTGTTTTAATTTATCAATTAAGTGCAGAGTAACAATGAAAATCAGCAGACCCTGCAGCTCTCAAAGAGTGAACACCACTGACATAAACACTTCACCCGATCTAAGACTATATTCTGTGCCCCTACGATCTATGTCCTCTACCCAATTTTTAAAGCCTTTACTCATTTTTAAAGCCAGTCGTATTTTAGTAAACTTTATAAGGGACAGGGCCCTATGTATCGCAGCGGTGTTTTGCTGGGAGCACATAAATGATAGATGCACTTTGGAAGGGAGCAGTGAAAGATATTGCTCAGTCATCTTTTCCAGTCACCATGACACTGATGGTCTTGATGGGCCCTGTTTGTGACAGGAGAGAAACTGCCCCCCCTCAGACCAAATGTAGGAGAGGAGTCTGTGGCCAACCTGGATAAAATGAGATACGCGGAGGGTAACATCCGAACCTCAGAGATCAGGATGAACATGCAGAAGGTATGGTGGCCGCAGTGGACATCTCCCAGTCTTTCTTAAAGTGTTCAGTCCCCCATGGACTGTTGACTGCATTAATGTTGGGTGGATACTTACAGGTAACTGGCAAAATAAAGGAAACACCAACATAATGCATTTTTAGGTGTAATAAGGGGGTTATGCATTGAAATCCCTCTCTATGAAGTTCTTGACTGTTCTTTAAACTGTAAATTAAACTGCCTGCTCATGTCCTAGATTGATATTTGTAGTTAAATGATTCAGAGTTGCTCATTGTTGTTTTGCCTTTCATCTCTATCCAATGCACGGACATCACAGTTGAAGATTATGCGCTTTTGACCACAGTTGCCCTTAGTTGATGGTCTTTCCCTGACTTCCATGCTAACATCGCCTTAGCTGTGATATTCAACTTGCTGCTGATTCACCTGTTCCTCATGAAACATCAGCAAGTTGAGCAGTCTTCATCACTGAAGCTCCTACCAAACATGCCCCAACAATCACACTTCTTTCAAAGTCACTGGGATCTCTTCTTCTAGCCATGATAGCCAAAATAATGGGAAACTGGGTCTGCCCAGCATTTTTATACATGACCCTAAGCAAGAAGGAATGTTAATTCCTTAATTAACTCCGGAGCCACACCTCTGTGGAAGCACCTGCTTTCAGTATGCTTTGTATACCTCGTTTACCAAAATGTTTCCTTTATTTTGGCAGTTACCTGGTGTTCCTGAGTATGGCACGTTTCAGTAATGCAACCTGTAGCCTGCACAGTCAAATAAGAGTGATTACAATACTGTATGTTCCACTAATGCGTGAACCTCCTCAGTCACACTTTGCGGATTGTAGAGGAAGCATCGCGCATACAGAATCACAATGCCCTGCATGGCATTGCTGCGGGGTGAGAACGTTCCGGTCTGCTCTGTTCCCATGACGATGTCACCTTCTCTGCCCTCAGGCGATGCAGACTCACGCCGCCGTGTTTCGCACCGGGTCCATCCTGAAGGAGGGCTGTGACAAGATGGACGCCATTTACCAAACCATCGGCGACATCAAGACTTTCGACAGAGGTCAGCATTTCAACCCCCCCCATAGACATCAGTGTTTGTCCGGTTTAGAACTTCATATAAACAGTGCCTTTTTAAATTGGCAATGTTAGCATAATGGTTAAAGAACTGGGCTTGTAACAGAAAGGTTGCAGGTTCGAGCCCAAGTGGGGCACTGCTGTTGTACCCTTGAGCAAGGTACTTAACCTGGATTTCTTCAGTAGATATCCAGCTGTATAAATGGATTGTATGTAAAGAAATGTAAACTGTGTAAGTCGCTCTGGATAAGAGCGTCTGCTAAATGCCTGTAATGAAATGATCTACAGTCCCTGATAGGTGTGTGTGTACTGGCTGAATATTAGGATAAAAATGTTTGTGGTGGATCCCCAGCCTTGGTAGGGTCTGTCTGACCTCTCCGCCAAGTGGTGGTGGAGTTGTTTGCAGGGGAAGTGAAGGGGTGGAAGGCTGAAGGCCCTTGAGGCTGTGGAGGTGTTGGGAGGTGGAGAAACAGGACCATAGGAGTCAGTGTTCAGGCAGTGAACATAATGGTGTGGTGTAATGGTTAGGGAACTGGGCTTGTAACTCAGAGGTTGGAGGTTCAATCCCCAGGTGGGACACTGCCGATGTACCCTTGAGCAAGGTACTTAACCTGAATTGCTTCAGTTAATATCCAGCTGTATAAATGGATGTAAAGAAATGTAGATTGTAAGTCGCTCTGGATAAGAGCGTCTGATAAATGCCTGTAATGTAATGTAATGTAATGTTCAGGTTGTGGAGGTGTTGGGAGGTGGAGAAACGGGACCATAGGACTCAGTGTTCAGGCTGTGGAGGTGTTGGGAGGTGGAGTAAGAGAGACGGTAGGGATCGGTGTTCAGTCTGACATTTCTCCGGCGTCCTCAGGTATCGTGTGGAACACTGACCTGGTGGAGACGCTGGAGCTGCAGAATCTGATGCTGAACGGACTCCAGACCATCCACTCCGCTGAGGCCCGCAGGGAGAGCCGGGGCGCCCACGCCAGGGAGGACTTCAAGGAGCACCCGCCCACACACACACACACACACACACACACCCACCCGCCCACACACACACACACACAGTAAAACACCGGGCCTCCCCTACAGAATCATTTTTAAGAAATCTACTGTGTTCTGCATTTTAAAGTGCTGGAAAATGTGCTGGAAATTGTCAAAATGCGCTGTATGAAACCTATTCTGATTGGTTGATTGACATTTCCACTGGTTAGGCAATCAAGGGCATATGATTTTTTTTTATTTTTTAATTTAAGATTTTGTTTCTGATTTTATCCCATTTTCTCCCAATTTAGTAGCCAATTAGACCCGCTATTTTATGTTAATCCCCGCCTAGTAATGTGAGTTCGCTGCCGTAGTCCTGCGACCGGTGGTGACGAAGGCGAAGCATCGTCTCCTCCGAGGCGGCACTCACCAGAAATTGTACAAATGCACTGTATGAAACCTATTCTGATTGGTTGATTGACATTTCCACTGGTAGGGACAATCAAACCCCAGTCTCCTTGGCTAGTGTCGATTGTAACCACTGATAAATTAAGGGCTTTATTTATTTATGTGATTTGTGATTTGTTTTGTTTGACATTTTTGTTAATTCATGCCTACCTGAGCTTCCTTTAAAACTTTATAACTGTTGGTCTGCATGTGATGCTGAACAACCTTGGCATCATATAAAGCCTCTTTGCATAGGGGTTATGCGACCAGCAGGCACATTTCACACAGAATTATTTTTTTATTGACTTGCGAGTCAAAATGCAATTAGCATTAAATGTCAATCTGAACTCTGAGCTCAAGAATCCGTGTGCGTCTGGAGAGAGTTTCAAAGGGACATTGAGTGACCGATTGCGCACTGTTTTGCAGGTGCGCATGGATGAGTACGACTATACCAAGCCCATCCAGGGACAGCAGAAAAAGCCCTTTGAAGAGCACTGGAGGAAGCACACACTGTCATACGTGGATCCCAGTGGCAAGGTAAAGAACGGGAGTGACCTGAATTCATCCAGCCATCCCCAGTCGCTTTAAACTGAGGGAGTATAACTCACCTCATCTCCCAGCGATGGAATGCATCTACCCCATTGATGGTTGGTGGCCATTTTGTGGCAGAACGTAGCTTTGGGAGAGTGAAGTTAAATGTTGGTTCAAACATGTCAGTGTTTGACAACTTGGAGTAGCGCCACCCAGTACGGGTCCATGAAACCTCACTCTCCCAGCACTCCCAGAAACTAATCAGACTGGGAGATAATGAAAGGGCTGGAAGAATAACTTTTGTGCTGGTAATCTGGGAAGAACACTGGGGTTAAGGCCTTTCTCCTTGTGATACCTGTAGTGTTCATCTTTACCCACAGTTCACTTGGATTTCAGATCTTTTCTAATGAAATAAGGAATGCAGAGGAATCAGCTTTACTCTTTAACTGAACTGTTTAACTGTAATAATAAATATGCATCAAAGTATGTAGAAGGGTGGGCTGATAGTTGATAATATTGGGAATCCTGATATATGAGGCAATTAGTCAATTTGATGTTTTTGTGTGTCTGTCTGTTTTAGGTGACACTGGAGTACCGTCCTGTGATTGACAGTTCTCTGAATGAAGAAGACTGCTCGGCCATCCCACCTGCCATTCGCTCCTACTAAGATAATTCCTCTCTTGCAGTTGTTTGTGATGTGTGCTTTATCTATTACTCACAAATAGCTGTTAAATTAAATGTTATTTTGGTATTGTATTATTGAGTAGAGTACATGGAATATTTTGTACTGTAAGAGTTTGAGCTAGCATTGGACAGCAGCCTATAATTTCAGCTATATATATATATATTGCTTAAAACGCCAGGTGCACAATTCCAGGTGCTACACTTTGCTATTTCCCATTGCATTTGAGGGGTGGTGGATTTTGCACTGTATATTGTGCCATGTCAAATATATTAACACTTATTGCACTACTGTATGTATCAATGCAACTTAATGGTCTCTTGCAAGTTTATGCAGGAATAATTAAATGTGGAAAAGTAATAACGTTTGATATAAATAAGTGGATGAAGAATGAAGAATAAAATCAAACTGTTTGCCAAAGAGCACTACGATAGAGGGTTACTTAAAAGGAGATGTATCATTTGGATAGCCAATCTAGAGAATTATTAATGAATGTTCAAATTAAATGCTAATTACCACTGCTTTGATTATTAGTTATTAACTTAATTTAAGGTTTATAGCTACAAAATGAGAGTAGCCTATTTTTAAAAAAAATAAGTCAACAGTAATGTAAGTGGGAGTTCCATTCTATAAAGGGTTCAAATTCTTAAAATTGGTGTATTTTGACATCACTTGAAGGACATTTCAAGGTTTTGAACGAAGTTTCCGATGCCTTCGTATCTAGCATTTAAAAACATATGAATAAATTGAAAACCTTGTGTCAAATTAATTTTGGAAAATGTTTCAACAGAAAAATCAACAACATTTGACCAGATTCTTATCTTTTCTTGAACCTAAACTGTTAACGTCCCGGAAGCCTCATCTCCGCTGTGTCTGTGTCTCTAGTTCTCGCTTGTGTTGGCCTCATTGGATGTGGTTACATTTGCACTCTCAGCCACAGGTGGCATGCTGGTAAAGCATTCAAGGTCATAAGGCTGCAGGTTTGATTCCCAATTGGGGCAATGCTGTTTTACCCTCAAGCCTGTCCTTAACCAGACCTTCCTTAGTAAATATCTAGCTGTAAAAATGGAAAATATACTGTAAGCCTTGTTTTAGTGTTTCAGTGTGTCTCCTAAGCAATAATAATAATGAAAATAAAGCCTATGTATGTATGTGTGTGTGTGTATATATATATATATTGCTTAAAACCTGTCCATTCCAGGTGCTACACTCTGCTATTTCCCATTACATTTGAGGGGTGGTGGATTTTGCACTGTATATTGTGCCATGTCAAATATATTAGCACTTATTGCACTACTGTATGTATCAATGCAACTTAATGGTCTCTTGTGTTTTATTTTGATCTAAGCATTTGACAGAATACGTCTGATTATTAAGTAATGCAATTCCATTATTTTGTATCGATATTGTGGATTTTTTTATTGGTCTTACATGTAGTTTCTTGGTTCCTGCATTTGTTTTTCACATCTGTATTCATTTTAATATGTAATAAATGTTTGAGGTATATTTCTTTCATTAAAGGTCTGTTTTGTGTTGTGGAAGTCTGGAACTGGGATGTAAATGTAAATGTAAATAGTAAATGTCCATGCATTGGTACAAACATTACACAGCATATAGTATCAGCAGATTAGCTCAGCATTTAGAGCCTGTATTCATTAATTTAGTGAATCAAGAACTTAAAAAAACCAATGACAATGTGGTTTGCAACATCGGAGATGAAGAGATTTTAGACAATATTATTCTGAGAGAAAAAAATGAGTCTTTAATACTTTAAATACTGCATGATGAAGTGTTTTGAAGGAACTGGGAGAAGATGGGGTAGTAATTTTAAACAACAGAAGGGTGGGGGGGTTTTCTGAAGAGGGCTGCGTCCCAATCCATCCCCTCTCTCCTTCATGCAAATCCGCAAGGGTGCCGCTGCAGCATGTGTCCTGTGGGCATTTAGTTATATACAGAAATGTCCATTTATTTGATTTTGCATGGGATTCCCATTAAAGAGGACACATGAACTTGATGAGCAAAGCAGATTGTCACAAGCTCTCACAACATAATTCTGTTTGCTGGGACCTATGTTGTGTCATGTATCTGTTGGGATTATCCAAAATGTTATTATCCGTCACTCATGAATATGTTTTATAATTATGCTGCTTGCTTTGCTATATCACCATAGTGTATGAAATAAATGTTTGACATAAAACAAATATAATTTAAATTAATTTGAGGGTGAACGAAAGGGAGTTCCATGCTATTATCAGGCACTTCATATGTAATTGTAACTTTGCTTTTTGTTTAAATAGTTCTGTTATAAATAAAACATTTATTGATAAATATGTGTGATATTTGAAACAAACATTTGTCTAATGTCCTTGGTAGAGGAAGAGGAGAATACGGTCAGGTATTTTGCTTTTTAAAGTAAATAAATGTATGCTTAGCTCATGAATTGGTTTATCATTCATTAATCTATAAGTGAATAACTGTTTTCATTCATGTGATCAAGCATGCACCATGTTTTTGGCTTGGTATTTCAGATTTTTTTCCCAGTTTTTCTCCCAATTTGGTGGCCAATTGTACCCTCTATTTCTTCAATTCACCCTCCCCCATGAGCCCACCGCCCACAACTACAGGACCAGCCACTACCCCAGGGGCCGGCAATGAACCGCTTCCTTCGAGATGGAACTTGCCCATTCGTTTTGCCCACAGGGAAGCTTTCTATGCTCACAGTGAGCTTGTTCCGGCTTGCCCTCCCCCCTCCCCCTGGGGCGGATATCCAATCGCCGCCCCCAAATGGGGTTCCTGGCCAGAGCCGGACTGTCGCAGCCAGAGATCAAATCAGCTTGGCGAATTGGTGTGCAGGGGGCAAATTGGGACAAATGGGACACAGCTAAGGTCTAAATGTGATGCATGTCAGTTTGAGGGCACTGGGTGAGAAACCAGAGGACAGGACGGGGACAGGGACAGGACAGGGAAGGTGGCGGGTTTGTGAGACGGTAGAATCTTGGAAACCTTTTGAGTGGAGGGTCGGTGGAGAGGGACAGAAGATTACCTGAGGGTGGCACTATAGAGAGGTTGGCTGCACAACTGGGGACTTAAAGAGCTTATGGATAGCAGCACATGGGGGGAGAGCCCTTTTGAATAATCCACTTTGTTCATCCTCTAAGGACATATGCATACAGTTCCATTTTCTTTCTACTGCCCAGTGTTTATACAATATGACTCCCGCTATACAGTCACTCCACTGCTACCTAATGGTAGAGAAAACAACACTATATAACAAGTGTTAACATGACAAACCATGCTGCTTAGATCACTTGATGTAAAACTCAACAACGCAAAACATATTAATGAAACGGCAGCAGCTATTGCCATTCCATAGGTCAATCCAGATTACATACACAACTAACTCCTGAAAAACCATGCCTGGCAGCTTCAGGTATGAATACAGGTGCTCATGCCATCCTGCTCAGATGCACACTGATAATTACAGCCTCAAACTCAATAATGAATAAGCCCTTGAATATTCATTCTATGAGACACATGTAACTATTTTTTGTAGCACTTTCTGTAAAGGTTTTAGATAAGATCTACATACTACCTTCATAAAAAGCCAACACGGAAGGAATGAGCTTGACAAGCAAGCACTGACACTGGTGATACACGTTGCTGGTGTTCATTTAATGTTTTTCACATGTACCTACCAGGAGGAGTCTAGATACTTTGTGATGCCTGGCAAGTCCTAACAGGTACAGGTAGCATACCACCCCTCTGAAGCAAGGAAACAGTAGAGGGGTCAGAGTAAACCAAGGACTGCAGATCCGAAGCTCTTCTGCAGTGGTTAGGTAAGACTTTATTTTGTATTGTTTATTGTTTATTTTGTTTTATGCAAGCAAAGAGGGCTATTTTCAAAGTGAAGCTATGAAATGAATTGCACTGGGAATTGAGTTAAAGTCAGTTTTGTGCAGCAATCCTACTGTACATTCAACATCCAGCGACTGCTTCATGAATGAAATCTTAGCATAGTTCGTTTATGAAGGCACCGCTATCTTAATGTTTTAGTAATATTATTTGCTCGTACTTGATATATAAGGTGACTGAGTGCTCACACACAATATGCCTTTTATTAAAAAGGTATCTCTCCCACACATTTGAATACTGTGATTTGATTAGATGTTTCGGTGCGTTGAGAAACAACAGCCTCGGGTCAGAACAGCCTCTCTCTCACTCTCTCTTTCTTTTTTTACTGAATGTCTTATAGCTGGCTTTTAAAAGCAAAGCTTTGCATGGTATTGAATTTGGTGATCTTTGGAATATGCAGTATTTCTAGAAAAATGCTATTGAATAATAAAAAAACTAAAATTAATTGAAAAACGTCTTGAGTTCACCTGTACAAAACAAAAAAAACAGACATGTTTTCGTTGAACATTGAATGCATTCACATGTTCCACAAAAAACGAATTCAATTTACAATCAGCTGCAATAGTGATATGCAAACTAGTAGTGGAATGTAATAAAATACCTGGTAATGTCCTGATCGTAGTTTATTTAACAACAATTTGGCTGAGGCTTCAGCCCCTGTAGTCCACGCCCACAGATGGGAGCATACGAGGTAATGGACCTAATGAAACTGTTTTGAATTCTTCTCCCCTTAGTTTGGGACAGTGTGTGTGACTGTATCTCTGTCTCCCCGCCCCTCTGTGGCCTCATGGACATCCTGCTAAGGTCAGCCTTCGTGCTGTGGGCCTTGCAGGTCTCCGCCTTCGACCCCGAGTATGACCACCTCGTCATCCGCCCCCCCAACGGCAGCGGTGAGGGCGGTTCAAACTTCTCTCCAGAAAATACATATTGGAAGGGTGTAAAAATGATATTTATATATTGAATATGCATATTTATGGGGTGAAAATGGCTACAGAAGATTTTTGGAATGTAGTGTGTGCCAGTTTTATTGAATGTATTCTTCAACATGCCACTGACTTTATCCATCTAGTTTGTCCTTAAAGATCATAAATGTCTGATGGACAGTTTTAATCGTCAAAAACAATGGGCCTCATTTATCAAACAACATACGAACGAAATTTCTCGTAATTCCGTCGTACCAACATTTACACATGAAAATTTGACGCCATTTCTCACCTGCGGATCATCTTTGTGGGTTTCCTGCTTTCCCATATATAGTATTTCGGAGGCGGTTTCATTATGTTAATTAAGGGACAATGAACGCGCTTCCAATTTACGACTGTTTGGGATTTATCAACATACGCACGGGATACGATTGAAACGTGCATTGAAAGTGCCTCCGACCTTTTGATAAATGCGGCGGAAGTTGTTAGTTCGTATAATTTTCCGGGAAAACTTATGTGCATATTTACGATATTGTTGATAAATGAGGCCCATTGTGTGCACTAATCGTAAATGAAGCTTTGAGAAACAACTTTCAGAAAGTGTTACATTTATTTGTTGATTTCTGTGGTTCACAATCAAAATAATGAGGTTGTGTAAGAATACAAAAATCATAAAGCTGGTGTTACATGATGTGTCATTGCATGCAACCTTACTGTTTCACAAAGCAACTTTGTAGCAATTCCCTACAATGTAAATGGCATGCAATGTCCAATCACACCCATTAAATGTATGCAATTTCATTCTATATTATGTGTGCCTTGTATACATTTGTTGCTCAAAGTTGAGGGGTAAAGCACATTGTGGTTAGATTTAATTGTAATCATCATCATCATCTCCAAATTAACGTATAACTTTAATTGTAAAGGTAACTCATAAAGACGTCCTGATGTCCAAAATGAGGTGATAAAATAGTGGTTAAGGTTGATTGAGACGTTCAACTTGTAACCTTTTGATGAGTAATACTTTCTATCAATTTTGCTGATATTGATAGCATGTTTGTGCATCAATTACAACACACAATTACTGTACCACCCACTGCAGATGGCTTAAATACTGATAAGTGTCCTATTCTTATATTATATGCTTGAAATAATAATAAGGAAAATCAAAAAGGTTTCTATCAAAATTTGGCTGAAGAGACTTTTGCTCTTTTTTTAAGCGCAAACCTTTTTGTCTACTTCAGGGTCCCTAAACCGTGGTTCCAGAGAGCCACAGGTTCTGCTGGTTTTCATTTAGCGCAGTTATCTCACCTCACCAGGTTTCTTAGGTGTAAATTGGAAGAGACCCTGTGGTCCCCTGGTTGGTGGCACCCCTGGTCTAACGCATTCCCAACTGTTGCCCTGGTCTGTGTCACCCAGACGACCGCGACTGCCCCATCAACGTGTACTTCAACATCGACACGTCGGAGAGCGTGGCGCTGAAGGACTACCCGTGGGGGAGCCTGGTGGAGGAGATCAAGGTGTTCCTCAAGGTGTTCGTGCAGAAGCTGGAGGCCACCACCCTGCGGTCCGGCGATGTTCAGTGGGCCTACGGTGGCCTCCACTTCTCCGACCGCGTGGAGGTCTTCAGCCAGGTCACCGGCGAGGCCTCCGCCTTTGTGGCCAGGGCCAACGCGGTGAAGTACATCGGCCGCGGGACCTTCATCGACTGCGCCCTCCGGAACATGACGGAGCAGGTGCGCCGGGCGCCCGCCGGAAGGCCGCGCCTGCAGTTTGCCGTGGTGCTGACCGACGGGCACGTCACGGGCAGCCCCTGCGGGGGGGTCCAGCAGGCCGCAGAGGCTGCCAAGGCGGCAGGCATTAAGATCTTCGTGGTGGCCATTGACAAGGATACCGTGGAGAGCGAGCTGAGGCAGATTGCCAGCTCCCCTGTGGAGCTCTACCGGAAGGATTACGTGGCGTTTCCCAGAGCCAAAAGGGACGAGGCCATTAGGCTGATCATCGACGCCATGGCAAGTCCTGTCACAGATTATCAAGGTTATAGTTTGGCACAAGCAGAAATCTATCGCCTTATTTGAGATTGCAACTCTGTACACAATTTGAATGTGTGTTCAACAAAGGTTTATCACAGATTACCTCCCCAATTGGGTAAATAGAGGGTATAACTGGCCACCAAATTGGGAGAAGAACGGGGAAAAAATCTGAAATGTAAAATAAATAAATCAGGTTAATTTCTTCTGGCTAAGCTGTTGACATTAATGTGTTTTCAATTAATTATTTATATTGTAATTCATAATGTGCATTTTCTTTTCTTTTTCTAGGTTAAGGAAGGTGAATCTGTGGTGAGTAAAACTTAAACTTAATTTTAGTCAAAGGAAACCAATAGAATGGCATGTCCACCAAGACAGTGACCTGTCACACTCATTAGTTAATAATAGTCATATTGTGTGGCACATCTACAATTTACATTTACATTTTAAACATTTAATAGATGCTCTTATACAGAGCGTTTTTTATACATGGTAAGATTAGTCATGGTTAGTGCAAGAGATCAGTGTAGCAATAGACATCATTGTTGGCAGCTGCACACCATACCTGTAACACAGGGAAAGAAAACATGTCAACAGGCAGTTAATTCATATATAGAGTCAGTGGTAGTGGAGTCTGAAGAGATGGGTTTTTAGTCTCTTGCGGAAGATGGCCAGTTATTCCACGGTCCTGACCGGGTGCGGAGGATCATTCCACCACCGGGGTGGCGGTCAGGACATGGAAGAGGCGAGACCGCGAGAAACATCTCATAGAGATGACTTGTTTGTCTGTTTTTTTTCCCTCAGTGCCAAAAACAGGTTTGCATACATACATTAGGCATGCCAGGACCCAGAGGACACAGAGGTGCTAAGGTAAGAAAGATTGCTGTGATTTGTTCACATATGCTGTATATGTTCTTGGAATCCTGTTTTTAGGAAAGAGTTTTGTTTCTCGCAGGGTGCCAAGGGAGCGGTCGGTGCCATCGGAGATCCGGGAATCCCAGGGCAGCCGGTATGACAACAAATGCTGAAGAGTAACTCACCAAAACTAATAAAATGCATTACATTACATTACATTACATTTTAAGCATTTAGCAGACACTCTTATCCAGAGCGACTTACAAGATGTGCATTAATACATGGTAAGAACAATCATAGTTAGCGCACAAGATCAGTGCAGTAAAACAGCAATAGACATCATTGCAGGCATCTGTGTATCATACCTGTAACACTGGGAAAGAAAAGGTTAGTGGGGTTTTTTTAGTGTGTTTTTTTAAAATAGTGTTGAACAAGTAAACAGTGGTGAGGACAGATTGGCTAGATGGACAGTGTTCAGTGGTAGTGGAGTCTGAAGAGGTGGGTTTTGAGTCTCTTGCGGAAGATTGCAAGTGATCCCGCGGTCCTGACTGATTGCGGAAGGTCGTTCCACCAGCGAGGGATCAGGACAGAGAAGAGGCGAGACCGCGAGGAGCGGCTGCCAGGCGCCCGGAGGGATGGGGCAGTCAGTTTGCCAGAGGAGGCGGAGTGGTGGGGTCTGGGAGGGGTGTAGGGAGTGATCACTTTCACAACTCTGCGGAATTTGCAAATGTATCAGTCGATGAATGCCATCTACTACAACAGGTGTCTATGCTTGTTTCAGTCCTAATTTATAGCACACAAATAGTCATCTTATATTAGCTCTTATATAAGCGCTCTGAAATCTCATGTGGCTTTTCACAGGGAGATTCCGGTATCGAAGGCTCAATAGGTTTTCCCGGAACAAAGGTAGGTGGCGTTTCAATCTCTAATCAGCTCGTGCCCATAAAGGTCATTTGTGTACAATTTCACACCCTTTATCTATTTGCAGGGGTTTCCTGGCCTAAAAGGAGAAAAGGTATGTTTTATAGAATATCAAAATATTTTGTTAAGAGCATATTTGTATTGTGTTCAATGTTTACATTAATGCTTAATGGTTTCACTTTCAATGTTTTTCACAGGGAGATATGGGAGCACCTGGCCTGAAGGTATAAGAAACTACATTTACATTTCATTTCAGGCATGTAGCAGATGCTCTTATCCAAAGGGACTTACAGTCTTTACATACAATCCATTTATACAGCTGGATATTTTACTGAAGCAATTCAAGTTAAGCACCTTGCTCGAGGGTGCAACAGCAGTGCCCCACCTGGGAATTGAACCTACAACCAGTTCCCTAACCATTATACCTTTACACTACAAGCCAATGAGAACTGTATTCTCATTAGGTGACTTATATAATGGTATAAGTCCCCCCGTTCTGGGCAGACTCAGAGCGAACCCAAGCCGACTCACTCTCCCCTCACCCCCTGGGGCGGACAGCCAAATGCCGCCCCCGTTCGGGGCTGACAACCAGGGCCGGTCTGGTAGAGACGGGTTTGAAACCGCATCCCTGACAGGCAGCGCACACCATATCGAACCAGCCAAAATATGGCGCGTTAGACCGCTATGCTATCCGCCGCCCATTCAGTTTCACCCTTTTGTTTTTAATATGCTGACCAGACAGTTTTTTAAAAGGAGCACAGAATACAATGAGAAGAAAACCTTCAATCCTGTGTTTTTATTTCTACCTAAAAGAATGTATGTACTAATCTTTTCAGGGAGAAAGAGGAACATCTGGGTACAATGGTATTGATGGTGAAAAGGTATGTCTTTGCTTTACCATATGAGCTTTACTGAATGGCACTTTTGCTGCTTAATGATACAGGGCTCTGTACCCACTCTGTTTTTCAGGGAAAGCCGGGCATTGTAGGGAGCCATGGATGCAAAGGAGACCCAGGCATGCCAGTAAGAACAGTGAAGATTTATCATCATCATCATCATAGATATCATAATGTCCACAACCTTACAACATTTACGTAATTACTATACACACTGTAATAAAAACATACTAGTGACTTACGTTTTAAGAAATGTTTTCATCCATAATCCTACTCATGAAAATGGTTTTAAGGTGCATGCGGATACAATAATGTCCATACACTTGGATTTCCAGATTTCCAGCTTTCCCTCATAATTATGTTTTACTTTCCTGTGTTCATCTTCCATCTGGTCATTGAGCTAGCTGTACCGACTGAAACACTGTGAAACTGTGAAACAAGTGAAACACTGTACATTTATATCATCCCTTATGCATGCCTTTTCTTTCTCGCCCCTCAGAATTTCCATCTTTTCGCATTCAAACGTAGATTTTTTTATTTTATTCTATTGTTTCTGATATTTTTTCCAATTTTTCTCCCAATCTAGTAGCCAATTACACCCTCTCTTTTTCATGTCAATCACCCCCCCTCGTATTATGAGTTCGCTGCCGTAGCCCCGAGACCGGCCGTGACCAAGCGATGTGCCGCCTCCTCCGAGTTGGCATTCGCAGAGCAGTCAACTGTTTTTCCAGTACATTGTAGCCACTCCTATATGCAGCAAAGTCTTGTCAGCTTCCCTCCCCCTTCCCTGGGGTGGACAGCAAATTGCCGCCCCACAGTGGCATTCCCAGCCAGAACCAAAACTGGCGTGGCTGGTCAAATCGAACCCTGGTTGCAGTGGCCAGCGTAGGACATTGTAACCACTAGACCACCCGGGAGGCCCTCAAACGTTGATTTTTAAAGGAATGATGTGCACAAACACTTTTCCTTTTGCGTCCTTTGACAGGGAGACCACGGCCTTCCTGGCGACTTCGGGATGAAGGGCGATGCAGGAGACCCAGGCGAAAAGGTCTGTGCATGCCAATCGATGCTCAAACAATGTGTCCAAAAGCAGGAAGGATGCATGGATGAATTTTCTGAATTCTTTATTTTACATTATCAAAATTCACTGTCATCTGTACAGACTAAGGGCAGGGTTTTTTTTAAGAAGACACCACTTATGTAAATAATATTTAATATTTGATATTCACTGACATTCCCCCTAAGACTCACAGTCCTTTCTTATTTTAAATCATGTGAATGTGTCTGTGATTGGCAGGGTGTTGCCGGGCAGGATGGCAGGCCTGGCCCCCAGGGGCCTCGGGGAGGCCCTGGAGGAAAGGTAAGGGTTCTGGACGCTGGTCAGCATTCTGAGCATCACATCACCAGAGGAGCTGATCACACGGTTCTCCAGGAACAAAACGCCTGTCTTCGTTACAGGGTATCATAGGCTACGTGGGTAATCCAGGTCTTCCAGGACAGAAAGGAGCCAAGGTACCTTCTTAAGAATATTCCTGTGAACGTCAAGCTTTTCTGATACAAAATATCATGTCTGGGCCCCAAACTCTTTTTCTCAAGTGACCAATGTGTGTTTCAGGGCAAGCCTGGACCGGGTGGGGATCCTGGTGATTCTGTAAGGATCTTCTGTCACCTTCATGGGAATACAACTGCGTAGTGTTGTGTAATGGACCATACCTCCTCAACATGTATAAAATGAAAATATTGCCACTGTCAAATGACTATTGACCACCTGGGATCCACAAGGTTTTTTTGAGTTATTCATCATTCCTTTGAGTCTGCATATGGTGCCTTGCCTACACCTTTTGTAGTCATGCTTTAGTACTCATATGGAATAATCACTGGTTTCAGATAGATCCATAAACTGAGACACCGAAGCGTATGTGGCTGTGTGACTTAATTTACAAAACTTGTCTTGGTCAGTAATCGTGCGACCTACTAAATGACCATGGATTCTTAGGGGTCCAGAGGAGACAGAGGGACGATTGGTCTGCGGGGCAGGACTGGTGGCAGAGGAGAGAAGGTATATGGTTCCCCTTCCAGACCTTTCCCCTTCCCCTGTTTCCTTTACTCACCCCAACATCTTTGGATATTCATCCATACAGCTTGTCTGCTTCTCTGTGTTGTTTATCAGGGAGAAGTAGGGCCGGAGGGAGAGCGAGGACCTTCCGGAAGACCCGGTGGTAAAGGGGTCCCAGTGAGTTCAGCGAATTATGAATTTTGACTTTCCTGAATTTGTCCATATTTTGAGGGATTATTATTATTGCATTCAGTGACTTAATTTTCTGTTAATAATTTAACTATCCCAGGGGCCTCCTGGTTTCCCAGGAGTCCGTGGTCCACTTGGAGATGGAGGGGCTCCCGGAAACCAAGTGAGTACATAAATAGCATCACGCTCAAGGCATGAATTTGCAAGCCTTCAGCCCCAACCATCACTCCACACTGATATATTATTATACTATATGCCATTTAGCAGACACTTTTACCAAAGCCACTTACAGTAGTGAATGCAAAAATTTTGTCAGTATATGTTGTCCCAGTGGGAATTGAACTCGCAAACTAAGTGTTGGCAACACCATGCTCTACCTATTGAGCCACACAGAACCACAGAACCAGATATACTGTATGTGATGAAGCTGGGCCATTGGGCCTTCTCTGTTCCTGTTCTAGGGGTCACCTGGCGAGACAGGGGACTTCGGCCCAACTGGGGACATTGGGCCACCGGGAGCCAAGGTGACTTGGGATGGCCTCTTCTGAGCGAATGGCTGGCCTGCGTGGTGCAGTAGGCCTCATTGCACTTTGCGATCTGTCAGTTTCTTGTACTGGAACTCACTCGAGAGACCCCCAAACATAAGCAGGACAATGATAAAACCAGACAAGCCTTATTTAAGAAGCACATTAATGAGGGTAACAAAATCCCTGCAATAATAGAGAAAACTTAACTACACAAAAAAGTAAATGTGAGTGCTCTGTATGCCATTTATATATGTCATTTATACATGTTATATGCATTTTATACATTTCATTTGTCATATATGCAATGATACATGTGATGATATGTGATGGAAGACAGAGGCTGAAAAAGCATTTAATGCATATATTTAATACATAATTATTATGATTTTAATGTTTTCTAGGGGGATCAAGGAAAGAATGGGTACAACTATGCAGGCCCCAGAGGTGTACAGGTACTATGTTTTGTTGTAATAGATGGATATTTATTTCAAATTAATGATGAACATTGTAACAGCTAATGCTGCATTGTGTGTTCCTTCAGGGAGAAATAGGAGAACTAGGTTTGGAAGGACTGCAGGTGAGCAGCTATCTGTGCAACCTGTTTATGAAAACTGTTTATGAACTGTCTAATTTGCGGAACATTCTCGTCATTATGTTACGCCACAACCAAATATGAATCTAACCGAAATGTTCCCCAATGTTCTTGAAACATCTCATGTTGGGAATATCTTTTTTCAGGGCCCAAGGGGCTATTATGGAAGGAAAGGAGAACAGGGACCAAAAGGGCCTATAGGAGAAACAGTGAGTGTTGGTCACAATCTACTGAACAAGTCAGACATTGACTCAGCACAGAGCAGCCTTATAATGAAACACAAACAAATAAATATGTACCTCAGGGCCTCCCGGGTGGTCTAGTGGTTACAACGTTTGACGCTGTAATGACGCTGCTCTGGCTGGGGGGGCGATTGGCTGACCGCCCCAGGGAGGGGGAAGGGAAGCCGACAGGAAGTTCGCTGCGCACAGGAATGGCTCTGTAGTACCGGAGTTACGGTCGACAGCCTGGCAAGTGCCGTCTCAGAGGAGATGATACTTCGCCTTTGTCTCTGCCGGTCACGCGGCTAAGGCAGTGAACTCACTATACGAGGGGGTATTGACATGAAAAATAGAGGGTGTAACTGGCTACTAAATTGGGAGCAAATCAGAAACAAAATGTAAAAAATAAATACATAAATATGTACCTCCATATGTTTCGATTGATTACTTTATCTAAACCTTTAGTCACATAAAAAATGTTTTACAAGTGTTAAACTTTCTTACCATTTTTTACCGTAATTTAGTAGCCAATTATACCCTCTATTTATTTCGATTTGGCCTCACCCATGAACACGCTCCCCGTCTCTATGGGGCAAGCTATTCTCCAAGGCCAGCAATGACCCCCCTCCAAGACGGAACTTGCACACCTACTTTCTGGAGACACCCTTTACGCTTCTCGACAAGCTCATGCCAGCTCACCATCCCCCTTCCCCCCTCCCCGTAGGACAGACAGCCAAATGCCGCCCCCAATCGGGACTCCCGGCCACGGCCGGTCTTACAGTCGAGTTTCGCACTGTGACTGCAATAGGTAGCTTACACTCACAAAGCACCAGTCAATGCGAGTGCATTAAATAATGAAGTATAAACACACTGAATTTCAGTAATCAAGGTAACGATTTATTTAAATAAATGTATTTGATCATTTGATCTAACTTATTTATTATTTTATATTACTGATGTTTGAATTTCCCCAGTATGTTTCTCCAGATGTTGATGTTCTTTTCTGCCTTTAGGGGGAGGCAGGCCCCACAGGTGTACCTGGAGACAGAGGGTCAAGGGGTCCACCAGGCCCGCCGGTCAGTCCTGGCATCCCCATCTCGATTGTGGCTAAATAGTAACCCTATTTTTTCCCAGATCTCGCACATGCGCATTTGCCGCTAAAGTGGTAAGTTTCAAGGATGAGCTGGTAACCCTATCTCTAACCCGAAGTGTAAGACAGCTGGAACGAGGGTTGAACGCTTTCCGTCATTACTGTGGGGACTCAGTCAAACCTTGCAGGAGTTGCACAAAAAGGGTTACTATCTAGCCAGAATCCCCACATGCACAGCGCCATGGCAACACACATGCATCCATGGTAGTGTAATGTAGTGAAACACAATATGAAGAACTGAGATTCACTGGTCCAGTATGTTTTTGATGAATAAATATTATGTACCGTTAAATGCAAAACAATTGCCTCAAAAAACATGATTTTATTGCCATTTATTTAAAACTTTATTTTTGTGAAAAGTATCATGTGAATTTTCTGTGTTGTATACTGTAGGGTTCAACTGGTTCTCGAGGAGCTTCTGGTTTATCCGTGAGTGAATAAAACAAATAAATAAAATTGTATTTTTCGTGTTATCTGTTGTGTCTTTTAAATTGTGTCATTTCTTTAAACAGGAGTGTGAAATCATGGGATACGTGAGGGAAACATGCGGTTGCTGTGGTAATACTTATGCTAGCAAAATAACAATATACTGTAGATATATGTATTGCTATGGTGATACAAATCCTAACTGTTGCTTTCTTCTGTACAGATTGTGAAAAGGTCTGTCCGCCTCTTGACCTGGTGTTTGTGATTGACAGCTCCGAAAGCATAGGGAAAACCAACTTCAGCCTTGCCAAAAACTTTGTCATTAGTCTTGCCAACAGACTTGGGAAAATGGCCAAGAATGTTTCTGACATTTCAGGTAAATATACCTGTGTCTACTTAACCTGTCTCCACCTATATTTGCATTTTAGATGGAATTTCATCTTTAAAATCATAGCCTGCATGGGCAGATATTGACATGTGCAATGGGAAACGTTCCAATAACAATTACCTGAAATTAAAGGTCAAGCCTGCCAGCTTCAGTGAATAATTTCATTTAGCGATTCAAACTAAGAAAGTGCTCAGCCTCTCAGAGATGCCAGCTGGCATTTTTGCCCATTATACATTTTTTTAATTGAGGTTTTTCTAACCAATTATTATCCCTGATTTCTGCTTTTCTCCATATTTGGAATGTCCAATCATATATGTAGGCCCATCACTTCACTTTAACATCCTTAGTCAATTCAGGAAAGCGCAGACAAGCACATGCTTTCCTCCAAAGCGCATCATGCCAGCTGTTTCTTCTTTTCACTGTGCAGTCCAACAGCTAAGCTGCACAGTCATCGAATCGGACGAATACACTTGTTGGTATATGCACTGCAGGTGCCCAATTGTCCACAAGAATCGACTTTGCGCACTTAGACAGGGACAATCCAATTGTATGGCCAATTATGTGCCGCTCTTGTGGGTCCACTGGCCAGTTACCACTGGCAAGGTCTGGATTCAATACCAGACCACGGGGTGCGTCCTACACTGAAACCCAGTGTATCAGCAGCACAAGTCACCTAACAGCCACCCCCTCCCGTTATTGATTGGTGCATGTCCTTGTGATGTCACTGCAATATGTCCCTCTCACCCATTTCTCATTGGCTCCCAGGCTCCCGTCTGGGCGTGGTCCAGTACAGTCACCAGGAAGCGGTGCAGGCCATCAGGATGGATGACGCCGGCGTCACCTCGGTGACCTCCTTCAAAGCCAAGGTCAAGGCCATGGAGTGGATTGCCGGAGGCACCTGGACGCCCTCGGCGCTGAAGTTCACCTACGAGAAGCTGATCGTGCCGGGTCGCCGGGCCGGGACAAAAGTGGTGGCCATCGTCATCACGGACGGACGTTATGACCCAAAGGACCTGGACAACCTGGGGGCCCTCTGCGGCGGTGTGGAGGTTTACGCCATCGCCATCGGTGACATGTTCAATACCGGTGCCGAGAGGCAGTCCCTGGAGAAAATCACCTGCAACATCCCCAACAGAGTGAAGACGATTAGCGTGTACGCCGAACTGACGGCTGAGGAGTTCCTCGAGGAAATCGAGCTAATCCTCTGCCCAGGCAAGTCCGCATCATCTCAACAGACACAGCTTGAGGCTTTTCTATAAGCGTACAATGGGTGCTGACAGCCATTTAACTATTGCTGATTTGCAATGTTTCAGAACCAGAAAACGTCTGCCCGGACCTGAAGTGTACCTCAGGTAGGAATGAGCCTTCTGTGCTCCAGTAGGTTTTTTTGTGTATCATATTGTTGCGTAACCAACAAAATTCGGTCATGACTGTAAACCGATACGTATATACGTACAGCAAACACAGAGATTCTCTTTCGGTGATAAATGAAACACTCTCAGAAAACATTTTATTCCGTAGTAACTAGAGGTTAAATGCTTAAAAACAACTAACTGTAGTAACTAGATGTTAAATGCTGAAAAACAGCACAGTACAAATTAACAGACAGTTGTTGACCATATATTCTTCAGGGAGAGAAGAGGTTAGTTTATTCATTCGTTTTTTTTTGTTTAAAACATGTGAACAGTGGTGATGAATTAATGTACAGTGGTGATGAATTAATGTACAGAATCAGTGGTAGTGGAGTCTGAACATTTGAGTTAAACAGCACTTATGATGGTTGCTGCCAACTTGTTCATTCTAGCATGTGTTGTCTTGTCTGTTGGTAGGCTATGTATTTTTGAACATGTTATAAATCAACGGCCCTCAAAAACACGTTTATGCATGCTTGCAACACCAAATTAACTACTGCACGATGTTTACTTACATTTTAAATCCATATTTATGTAAAACAAATATGAATTAACTGTTTTTAAGTGTCTGAGGTTATAATTACTCATCAGGTTGTTGTTGCCCCAGATCTCAAGGTGGCTCCGCTTGTGCAACGACCTGTTGACATCCTGTTCTTCGTGGACGGATCCGAGAGAACGGGGCCCAAAACTTCGTCCACGTTCTACGCTTCATCGAACTGCTCTCCGAAGAGATCCCTTTGTCCAGTAAGGAGAACGACTACAAAGGGGCACGCTTTGCCGTGCTACAGTTCGGGGGAGAGAGCCCTCCCGAAGTGCTTCTGGATTTCACCCACAGCCGAAACAGCATCTCGTACATGGTCTCGAGAGCCGTGTATCGCGACTCCTCCACTGCGCTGGGGGAAGCCATTATTTTCGCCTGCGACAATCTCGTGAACAATCGCAGCGGAAGGTACAAAGGAGCGCGTCAGAACGCAGAGCGGTCGTTCGTTTTCATCACGGACGGCGTCACCGGCGACAGAAACTTTAAGGAGGGCATCGCAGCTATGAGGAAAGCGAACGTCGTGAGCACGGCCATTGCAGTGGGCACTGATATTGACCGTGAGCGGCTGATGCAACTTGTTTTTAAAGACAGACCTCTCATCTTCAATTTGATGCATTATAAGGATCTGGCTACCTACCAATTTGTCAAACATATTGCTCTCCATCTTGGATAATCACATATCTAGATATACATCTATGGCCATTAGATAAACCTCAGATTCCAGTTCCAGCATTTTAATAATGTCATTATTTTAATAACAGCATTTTAATAACCTTGCAGTCAATGTTGATATATGATAACATTATCCATTCTATTCCTGGCATGCTTCCGGAATAGTACTGCAGTGCCAGAATGTAGTAGTGAGCTTGAGCTAGGTGGATTCACTTAAAATGGTAAACTATTATCAAATTGACCTCATTCCTATTGCCAGTGAGATTGCAGAAAATATGATCCCGTTTCTATCCATCAAGAAATCACATTTTTGCACCACATCTCTTCTATTTACATTAAATATACTGTATGTACTTTTAAACTCATATTTTGTATTGTCAAAGCTTTTCCTTTTTAAAGTTTCCATTTTACCCAGGTAAATAAGGAATGATTACTTATTTGTAATGCTGCACAATAGTAAATTATTATGTCATGTCATAATTATGGTGTATTGTAAATATGAATGGTTACCACAATATTTTCTTCTGTGAAATGACTGATGGAGCTTTGGTACAGGAATAGTCCCAGATTGTCAGACTATTTTAAGACATATTTTTGTTTTTCATCATGAAACACTGGTCCCAAGATCCTTCACACCGGCATGATGGTCTAAACTCTAAAATAGAGTAGTCTGCAAAAGAGATTTTGACACAATTGCACACACAGTTGTACTGTACTAACATTGATTTAATTAGCTGTGGCATATAAAAAGTAATACAGAGGTTTGGGGTAATTCACAGTCAGTTTGGCGTGAACCAAGAGGGACGCTTCCTGTTTTGTTCTACAATTCGCTTTCCCTTGTCGGCATCTTTGGGTGATTCGCCCTGATACAGGACGACCGTGGGCATGGCCGGCGTCTTCAGGGGCCCGCCCTCCATAGCCTGTATCTGCCCCCGGATCCGTGCAGTCTCCCTCCGCACCTTCTCATAGCAGAACCCGCACAGGGTGTGCTTCAGCCTCAGGTGTCCACACACTGGGCAGGGCACAATATTCGTCTGGCAGGGAGAGGAGATGAGATGAGATGAGTATATAGCTTTTCGGAGCTAAGCATTTTTCCAGTACAAATGCATGCATAATTATACAATCACCCCTGCTTTATAACACATGCCATATGCCCTTATACACAGAATTACATTCTAGCTGTTCTTGTTATGCTGGTCTGTTCAGCCAAAAGGTTTTCTGGTGGGCAGAATTGCACACATCAGACATCATTTACCATTTAGATTTGCCATTTACATTAAAAATGACCAGGAAGGTGTCTTGTGTCAACCTCGGCTTTGGGATGTCCAACCAAACACTCCCTGAGTTTTTATTTATTTTTTTACCTCAGAACTGCACTTCTATATATATCCCTGACATGCAATTTACAGGCATGATAACATAATTATAAAGACAAATCAACCAAGAGTAGACCGATGGTCAGCCTCATTCAGGAATTTTGTTCTGAATAACTGGAACGCACATTTCCAATGTACCTCAATGCTAAACGGTAACTGGCAGTAAGATCACCACCAACAGCACACTCTCTCTCTCTCCCCAGGATTACTGCAGAACAGTTACCTTAACTGGAATGAGATTATTAGGGTTACGCCTCCTGCAACGGTTGACCTCTATGGTTCGTCTCTTCTTGGGCACGGCCATCCAGAAGATGTTGTCCAGGAAGCTGTGCTCCTGATGCTGTCCGCTCTCATTCTGGGGCTGGGGGAGGACACTGGGACCCTGCAGTGCTAATGCTGGGGCTTCAAGACAAGGATAGCCATTTCAGGATAGCCGTAGGCTAGCAACGTGTCACAGCACAATCCTCTCTACTTCAAACAAAGGGCATCTTAGTTTGCTAGGACAGTTATCGAGTTAACAATCTTACTTTCAAAGGCTCCAATGTTGTGATTTTTACACTATGTAACATTATTTGCAAATATGATCTTGATCTTGATCTAGATCTAGCGGTTCAGTTTCTTATCAAAGAACTGTCGTGGTATGGAATAACCAATGCTCTGGTCTGCACACTAATTGTAATAATACAGTGTATTGCTGGCCTAATAAAGTGTGTACGGAATTTTATGTGCATGGCATGGCAACTGCATCGAGTTTAAACAAAGCAACAATGGCAATGAAGACGTGATCTTTCACACATACAACGACAATAGTTTGCTAAACAAATACACTATGTAAGCTTTGTACTACAATTCGAAGGGTACTATAAACGACAATATATCACAGGGACATTTAGTGTGCTTCCAATAACGCCTGTCATTATTTGCCACATTGAAGTCATTATTATGTGTAAAATGTTGTAAGGTGTTATGTATATAATAATACATACATACATACATACATTCCTTAACTTAGCTAGTGAACCACAGATGTCAATTTTACTTTAGCAAGGAATGTCTCTGTAATTGCATGGTAGCTAGTTAGCTTGCTAAACAGCTGAAGACATTTCCAAAGTAGCAATCCTGTTAGCAAGGTAACCACGCGCCATGAAAGGTCAAATATTATTCATTTTGTATGTACGTTACCAGTTGCTAACCAGCTACATTATGACACCCAGGTCTGCTAACTTTTGCTTGCTAGCTCAAGATCAAAACCAGTGTCAAGATGCCTAACGTGTTCGCTAGCTGGCGCATAAGCAGATTCCTAGCTTAGTTCTAGTAGCTAGCTAACGACAGTACGGTCCACAGAAGAATAAACGGACATAAATTAAACTCACCCAAATGTCTGTCAAATCCTGTAACCTGCAAAATTCTGCATTCCAAGCGCAACAAAGAACGCCGCAGAAAACACACTAACCCTGACAGACTCGACATTATGCTAACGTTTGCTACATTAGCGTTAGCTAAGAACCTCACGGTCATGACGACAGGAAATATATGTCAATAAAATGCGACTGCGGGGGGGATTGTGGGAAATGTAGTTTTAAAAATCCAGGTTTGTTACGCTGGTTCTGCAATATTATAATGATATTTGATACTGATTGTGGTTTCATTCTACATTGATGCACGTTAATAAACATAATTCATACAAATTATGTACGTGCAGCTATAGACTTTTACGGCCATGAACTAGTCGGTAGTTTCTTCTTGGGTCCAAGGTTGTGTCAAAGCGTTCAGTGACTACGTAAACGATTCAATCCAATCACGATTGTTCGTTTTGCTAAGCCATTTCCCCGGCAAGTTAGCGAACATGGCAGAAAGAGGTTATAGCTTCTCTCTCACAACATTCAGGTGAATTTAACTATTTTACATGTACTGTATTGCATGGAATGTATGCTGCGTTTGAGAAGTCAGCAAGTGATCATGGTTGAACCGATATTATTTTAAGCCATTCGAATTTAGAAATGTAAGAAGTGCGCAGTCACTACTGGCCTATTCCACAACCTAATGTTTGGCTACTTAGTGAGTTAGCTAGCCTAATTATTTGTGTTAGATGGCTAGTACGTATAAACCGAATTAACACGTTTACTCGAATCAACTCAATATAATCTAAAATACGGCACCATGTTTGTTGAAAGCTTCTGAGCTTTATTGCAAGCTGGGAAGGTAACGTTAGCTATGGCCGTTTCGCTTTCGGTTTATAATTCAGTTTGCTAGCTAGCTAGTTGGTTAAAAAAAAAAACTACGTTTACTCTTAGGTAACGCTTTAGTGTTGGAGGTCTTCAAAACTACGTGCACATGTGTAATGTTGTAGCGCAACATGACACATTCAATACTCTAGACAAGCCTAGTCATTTAATACGACTGGATCTGTCTTGAAAATGTCATATAGCCTAGTTTATAGCCTGCAGTGGCAATAACAGGGCGATATGCTTTAAGATAGATCGCTAGCTAGGTTTATTAATCCATTAAAAATTGTGATGAATGCTGAAGCACAGGTCACAAGGTGACGTCATATTTAGCGCACTTATACCCACGCTAAATTGTTAGCAAGGTGTGCTATCTACGTATTTATATGGGTAATTTTGTATTTTCATTGGCACATCATTAGAAATACCACCTAAAAATGTGTTATGTTCAAAGCTTTGTAGAATTGATAGAATGTGAAACCAACAAATGAAAGATTTTGTCATGTTAGTACATTAGCAGTCTTATTTGTATTATCTTTTGCATTGTCTTGTTAAAGAATGGACAAATGCAAATTTTTCTCCACAGTCCGTCTGGCAAATTGGTCCAGATTGAATATTCCCTGGCAGCGGTAGCAGCAGGTGCCCCCTCTGTTGGCATCAAAGGTACATCAATATAGCCTTGTAATAAATAGCAATCTCCAATACTGCTCATATATCCTCAGAACTGTCATATTCTTCATACAATGTAATTTAAGTACTGTTCTGGGTAGAAACCAGTGCATGTATTGTGCAACTACTGCCATTTTCAGTTTGGCTAAATGTAGCACTATTTTAAAATTTTTGACTTGATCTTTGGATCCCATGTAATTGTGCACATAAAAAATAAATCAATGGACAGTTCAGACAACTGAAATCTCCATTTAAATTTGACCAGTAGTGATGGGAGAGTGAGACTAGATGAACCCCTGCAAAAAGCATTGCACTACCATATGCTGTCAACAATTGACCAACTTGGACCAATCAAGATGCTTTGCTGTCCATTGTAAGGCAGTTAATTGACTTGGCAGCTGTCATGCCAAGCACATGATAGCTCCACCTATCACATCAGGAAGTGTCATGTTCTATCATTAGTTACCAGTATGGTATGAGGAATTGAATAGTTAGCTGAAAAAAAGAAATAATTATCTTTGGGAGGGCTGCTCATATTTGAGGAGGAGTAACATGATAAGGCACAAAATAATTGTAACATTTTCCTTTTTTTCTCAGCTGCTAATGGAGTTGTGCTGGCGACAGAAAAGAAACAGAAGTCTATATTGTATGATGAACAGAGTGTGCACAAGATAGAGCCGATAACCAAACACATCGGCATGGTCTACAGTGGAATGGGCCCAGACTACAGGTACTGACTTCATTCTCTCACATTTACATTTACATTTTAGGCATTTAGCAGACACTCTTATCCAGAGCGGCTTACACAGTTTACATTCCTTTACATACAATCCATTTATACAGTTGGATATTTTACTGAAGCAATTCAGGTTAAGTACCTTGCTCAAGGGTACAACGGCAGTGCCCCACCTGGGAATTGAACCTGCAACCTTTGCATTACAAGCCCAGCTCCTTAACCATTATGCTTTGTAGCATGTAGCATGTTTTCTGTGATTGCAAACTCCACTGTTTCATTGAGCCGTTGGTGTGTGTCTGTGTTGCGCGTAGGGTTCTGGTGCGGAGAGCACGGAAGCTGGCCCAGCAGTACTTCCTGGTGTACCAGGAGCCCATTCCCACAGCCCAGCTGGTGCAAAGAGTGGCATCGGTCATGCAGGAGTACACCCAGTCTGGGTACGTCCCCATCTGTTCCCTCGCACTGAGTGGTCTTAGTACAGCCAGTGACTGACTGGTACAACCGCAAATTGACTATTACCATATTACAGTTGCATTTTTTGTTTTATTTTTCAATTATATGTTTTTTAATTGTAAAAACTGATACCGTGATATACCGAAAATCATAATATTGAGTAGTACTATTATCATACCATGAAAATTTCATATCGTCACAGCCCTGCTTGGAAGTTTCATATATTCAAGCAATGGCTGGCCTTTGATAGTCAATAAGACTAGTCATTTTGGGTACTATGTGTGGAATGACATCCCTTATTGTTTGTGTAGAGGTGTACGTCCATTTGGAGTATCCCTGCTGATCGCTGGCTGGGATGAAGATAGGCCCTACCTCTTCCAGTCAGACCCATCTGTAAGTAACACTATATGACTCTTTGCTTATTGCCACTGTCAATAGCCTTTCAGTAAAAAAAAAAACAGGATATCTTGACCTTAGCTACCTTGTTCCACAAAGGCGTATGCCTCTGCATGTGTTGGATACTATATATCTACCAGAGGAGCCTTTAAGTATATTTTTTACTATTGGTGTGCCGTTTGACAAATAACTTCAGTAAAGTGATAACTAGAGACTTAAACCCTTTTGCTCCGTTAGGATTATATGTCATCCACACACTGTCCAGTAAGTACTTTGAAAAGATCCTGTCATTGTTGTCTTTCCACAGGGTGCATATTTTGCCTGGAAAGCAACAGCGATGGGAAAGAACTACGTCAGTGGAAAGACATTCCTTGAAAAAAGGTAAAACCGATACAGCCCTGAGAGTGGACAATATTTTTGTTTACAATAGCAGTTTGTTCAGATGTCATCGTGACTTTTCTTTAGCGTTGTGGATTTATCCATCAGATATTATGTTCACTTGTATATATTTTGCAATAAAGCGGAACTGCCACTCTTACTTCAAAACGTAATTGTATGATTCATATTTCCAAAATAGTCTTGATGTATAATTTTAAGGATGTGCAGACATAAGAGGTTTTTTTGTATGAAATTGTGGCAATACGTCATTAATACAAGCATGGCTTTCCCCTCGTCTCATTGACTACGTTTACATGTACACAGTATCTCGAATAATACCGCACGCATCAGTATTATCCCATCCCATTGGAGCACGCATCAGTATTATCCCATCCCATTGGAGCACGCATCAGGTTCAAATCACTGGTGCTGGCTTATCAAGCTGCCAGAGGAACTTCTCCCCCTTACCTCCAGACACTCATCACACCCTACACCCCAGCCAGACCCCTCCGCTCTGCCTCCTCTGGCAAACTGACTGTCCCATCCCTCCGGGCGCCCGGCAGCTGCTCCTCGCGGTCTCGTCTCCTCTCTGTCCTGACCCCTCGGTGGTGGAATGATTCCGTCAGGACCGCAGAATCACTTGCGATCTTCCGCGAGACTCAAAACCCACCTTTGTCATCACCACACCTAATTTACTCCTCTGACTATTCTGTGATTGACTTAACTATCACAAGCACTCTGGCACTCCACGCAGTCTTGCACAAGATGCACGCTAGAGCTGGATGACATGGGCAAAAATAAAATATATATTGACCAGATACTTTGATAACGATATTGAAATGATTATTTGTATGCGGAAAAAAGCTGAGTATATGCAGAAATTCAAACCCAACTTTATTTAACATTCAATGCTTGTATGTGCGGAAAATCTTTAAGCATAACTTCAAGTATAAAGTTTGCACTTGTTTGCGTAAACAAATACAAAAATGTATATATATGGCTGCCTTTCCACATCTGCATGATTTTTTGCTTGTCTTTTCCTCTCCTTTTTTGTCATACCTTCTTCGTATTCCTTTTCATGATAACTTCTCAAATGATGGAACAGATTAGACGTATTCCAGTCGGCCGCCAGGAACATAGATATAAATACGTTATTCTGCCCCGCAACTGCGTTCTGAGCAGGGCTAGACACATTTAGTGTTTAGAGATTTAGTGATTACCTATGAATGTGATGACACGCTTGGTTTTCTACAGATACAACAAGGATCTGGAACTTGAAGATGCCATTCACACTGCGATCTTGACACTAAAGGTGAGTTGCCGATCCCAATTTTTCTCAGTGAGATGTGCAAGTGAGTCAACATTTTTGTAACCAGTCAGGAGGTCTGGGGGTCAATCCCATTTAAATTCAGTCAGTTCAGGAAACAAGTTGAAATTCAATTTATAATTATTATAATTATAATTATTTATTTAATTTATGAATTAAATCAGGAGATTAATGTGACCTCACCATCTCCTCATGACATAGGCTGCAACATCTTGAATGACTATCGAGACCTGAAAGTGTGTAATATGTGCAGATGTGACGAGTGTGTTCTGTGTGTTCCAGGAAAGCTTTGAAGGTCAGATGACAGAGGACAACATCGAGGTGGGCATCTGCAATGAGGCCGGCTTTAGGCGGCTCTCACCTACGGAGGTGAAGGATTACCTAGCCGCCATCGCTTAAAACATTGACAACCCTACTTATCGGAGGGAATTTGGTTTGTTGCGGTTTTCAGTGTATTATACTGTATTTTCAATTAAACAACGTTTTTATTATTTTTACATTCTCAACTTCAAAGCAACCAATAAAAGCCATTAATTAAAAAACCCAGTTACACTTGTCATGGATAGTGAATGAATAGTAATTATACATGGGATTTTTCCAATTGCATTGTTTCATAAACCCCAGTACTCCAGTTGAGTCCAGAGTCCAGTTGAAGTCATTCCGTTGACACCTCTAAGTTATTCTTGACCCCAGACACCATCTCTGGAAGAGGAATGTGCAGTTTGTGAGATTGTTTTCTATGAAAGATCCTGCAGTCTTGATTGGTTACGGCAAGTGTCAGTCAGCATTGAGTCACAGGTCTGTGGTTGAGTTGTGCCCTCACATTGGAGCTCCACCCACATTACATCATGATTTGTCAGAAGTAACTAAGCAACCATGTTGGTTTATTAGCAAAGCACATCCCCAGAAGTTGAGCAGACTTATCTCACATCATAGTGTTGGTCAGGCTCATACTACTGTAAGGTTATGTGCAGGTGCAGGTAGCCGAGTGGTGTACTGTACTGCTGAATGAATGGAACTCACTGGAATGTCTGATGGGTAAAATATTGTATTATCAATTTTATATCCTTGCCTATATGTTGGCTGGGTATTACATTGTATATTACATGTATAACTTAATTATGTAATTCCATAGCTTTGACCTTATCATGAAAGCTCATTTCTCAGCTGCTGACAGCGTTTGCTAATATTCTTGGTACTATTTCCATAACAAGAAGGATTTTTTCAAACAACATTATGTCTACATATAAAGTAAATATTCATCATGTGTTGATGCAAACTGATGCATCAGTGTAATTGTGACTGTTTAATCCAATCTTCCCTTTCTTCGATATGGTGAGATCACTGGATGTGTATTCCAGCACAACTATAAGTGTCACACACACACACACACGTAGACACTATAAATGATAAATGTGCTAGATTTGAGCATAATCAAGAAATGCAGTGAAAAGTTAAGTGGATTTGTGTTTTGCATCCATTTCAGGCACAAGTAGGTGTGGCTAAGGTCCAAAGGCTATGTCATGTGTGTTTACATGAGCCAAGCCGTAGATGCGTATATTCTGGAGATGTCTGATGAGGTAAAGTCAATGAAAAAGATCTCATTTAGTAAAATGCGGTTTAAAAAAAAAATAGCTAAACCATTTAATTTATTTTATTGTTTATGAAATTGTTTCATTTTTGTTCCATGAAATAATCAAAGCAGACAACAGAAACCTTACATTAAATGTTTCTTTGTGGCTCTGGGTTTATAAAATTGCATGTCATTCAGGATAAGTTAACATACTGTATCCAACAAGAAAATCAACAGCCAGGGCATCGTGGCAGTCGTGTTCGAGGCCATGTTAGAATTATACCTCTTAATCAGGGATGCCCTGTGATGGGTGCTGTGGGCCAAAATGCAACCTCACCAGTGAACTGTGAGCCAAAAATTGAATTGCAAACTTGCAACATTATGTTATAAACATATACATATTTAACATTTCACAAATATATTTATCAAGTATTTAGCCATTTTTACTAATATATTTTTGTGTTCATACATACAATCTCCCAACTATGCTAATATAATGATATTTTTCCACATTTCTCTGACCAGATGTCATTGCCAGCCATTTTGGCCTCCTGGCCATGGTTTTGGCACCCCTGTTCCTAAAGAACACAAAGATCTGTTCTTGTAATAACACGTCATATTTACATTATTAAATATTTAAGAAAACCAATGTCATCACCCCCTTCCTCTCACACTCATGTTCTTTCTGTGGATGGCAGATGTGGGCTTGGCCTTGAGCTGGAGGAGCTCTGGGATTGGTCGGTTGCTCCCCTGGTAGAAATCCAATCCTGTGATCAGCTCCACATCTTTCACCTTGCATTGGTGGAACCACATCAGGTTCTCCACCCACTGTGTTTCTGCCTCGTTACTCTGTGTAGAAAAGGGTACCAGTAAAATTTTTGTAGAAGGAGAGAGAGTGCATCATCTCTCAATAGGCAGAGCAGTAAACAGAACAAGGTATTGTTTTCTGTAGATAATAAATTAGCCTGTTCTGTTGTAGCACTAAGGGATGTTCAATGAAAGTGTCATTTAGCAGACGCTCTTATCCAGAGCGACTTACACAGATTTATATTTCTTTACATGCAATCCATTTATACAGCTGGATATTTTCTTGCTGAAGCAATTCAGGTTAAGTACCTTGCTCAAGGGTACAACGGCAGTGCTCCACCTGGGAATTGAACCAGCGACCTCTGAGTTACAAGCCCAGCTCCCTAACCATTACACTACACTACACTGCCACCTGTGTACTAGTACTAGTTTCAACATATTATACATTTAGGTATAGTACCTGGATATGTTTTGGTATTTGAATTTAAGAGTAAATCTTTACTTTTCACTAATAAATGGCTTACCAGATATTAACACCAGCTAGCTAGCTAATCAAAAAAATTAAATTACCTTACATTTTTATCACATTTTAGATTTTTCTCCCAATTTTGAAATGCCCAGTCATAACTGTAGGCCCATCCCATCACTGCATCATCCTCCATCAGTTTGGGATGGCACACTCGCACACGCATTCTCTGCGCCCATCTCACTCTACACTGCACCAGCTGAGCCACAGTGGGTGCCTTACATTGCAGGCCTCGGAGTTGTCCGCTCTGTGTGGTAGCAGGAAGGACACAGTCTGCATCTCCTCTCTGCACCCCCCTACTGGAACAGATGTGTTCTTACAGCTGCTGAGGACTGCAAAATAATGTGTAGGGATCGGAATACCCGTGCCAGTGACAAACCTTCAAAGGGAAATATGACAAAGGAGATCCGTATTTAGCCAAAGGAAAAGGATCCACCAGACAAGAATGAATGAATTTAAAGAGCTTGAAACAGTTTTTCGTTTAGTTAATATTGCAGCGGTTCAGCTTACTGTGTAATCTGGTCTGGGGTGTCAAAGTGTCCATCGTAGTTATAATCAAATGCAGGGCCCGATACCACATTGATGCCATTGTACTGCCAGGCGTACTTCATCAAGAGCTCAGCGTGGAAGTAGCTCCAGATTTCTACAAAACCACACAAGAGATCACAGAAAAAAACCAATGATTGCAGGATACTGACACAAATCCTGAGGGTCTGGGCATCATCAGCTCTGAGAGTTAAGTGACTGAGTGAGTGAATAGATAAATGGATGAATGTAGGAATGAATGGATGAATAAGTGGCCCTCTTGTGAGGCTTACTCTTGAACTCTGGGTACATGGGAACGACGTTGCTCTGCAGTAGTCCATCATACTGCCCGTCTGTGGCTGTGTTGAGATCTGAAACGCAAACAAGAGTCTGCATCCCACAAGCTTTGCCGCAATAAAATTTTCAGCAGCACAGCTGTTTTCACCAGTGACATGGTGTTCATTCATATTCACAAAACATTCACTTTTGATCTATAAATCAAGACTCAAAAGTTACCTTTTTAGCCTCAACACCCATCGTGTTGATCTTAAACTACAGCCTGAAAACTATTAAAATGTCTATTGTGTAGCTCTGTGTGACAACATGCTTGTAAAAGCCACTATCCAAAAATAGAGATTGATTGATTGACTGACTGGTATGATGTACAGGAGACTGATATGGACTACAGAGTGACCACACTCACTGGGTGGGTAGAGGAAGGCATGAGTGATATTCCCTGCCGCGTCGTATTGGTCACAGCGGGAGCTGCTGTTGCCTGGGATACGGACATCAGCTCGCAGGCAGCCCTGCGTGACATCAGGCAGGGTGACCACGCTCTCCTGCAAGAGGGGATGGGGAGTTTTTAGAAACAGTTATGAAGATAGTTAGATAAGAGATAAGTTGGACAAACAACACACTCTGAGTAGAAATATGAAAGTGTATCTACTCTCACAGAGGAATAGGTAGCATTTCACAGTCACTGCTGACAAAAAGGTCATGTCACTGTCCAACCTAAAAAAGATTGTTGCAGTCTGTTTTGCCATCAATAGCCACAAGGTGGCAGATGTCTCATATGCACTTTCTTTCTGTTCACTGAATAAACTGTATGTCTCACAGGCTTGTCCACGGTGAATGAATTCCATGCAGGCATCAGGGAAATCTTGCTGTAAGCGTTGATGTATCCATGTTGATGGAGCAGACAGTAGTCTTCACTGGAGCGTATCATTCTGGGTCTCCCAAACAACATGTGCTTTTCCTCAGACGCCGACACTGAAGGAAGGCCGTTTTTAGATCACATGCATGTCTTTTCACTATTGCTTTTCAACACAACAACAATATAACACATGGTTATATATATATATATTTACCTTCACTGCTTGTCAAATTCAGCCTGGCATTGAGAGTAGATTCATCCTGGAAACATACTGCAATTCAGTGTGAGGAAAATATGCTCATGCATGCAAAAAACTTTAAACAAGACCATTTACTTAACAAGGAAAGTGCACAATATGCAACTTAGTCGGGACAGTCCATAATATGTAGTCATTATTTTTCATATTTGCGTCCCTTCCCAGATATTGCTAAAAGCAGTAAAAGAGATAACAACCTTATATGTGCCATATATTATATAATATTGTACCTCTTACTATTTAATTAATGCACACTAACCCAACATTTAAAACAGAATTAATAAATGATATCCATATCAAACTAGTGCAATAGGTCTTCAATCAAAATGTGGCATTAATCAAAATATACAGTATATGTTTATGTGCAAGAGAACCTCGGCAAGATTACATTATATTTGCCAGTTTCAACATTAACACTGGCACTATGTTCACTGAATAGGTGACATGGTATGAGCATTATAAAACAAGGGCCTCCACAACTTTGCTCTTTCTCTCCGTCTATGATAAGTTACACAGTGTTCCTCCACTATAACACTGTTATTAAGATCCATAAGAAACACTTTTTACAAGAAAAACATATCCATAGCAGGGATATAATTTTAAATGGTTCATAACAATATTTTTAAAGTTTTTCATAATGGCAAGACAGAGAAATGGAAGAAATAAGTTATCCGTCTATGTGAGAGAATCTCCACGTTACAGACTGATATGCTGTAGTGAAGGTGGGCAAAACTGTAACATAGTCTCAATGTATCATTGACAAATTCTGGATTGCATATTGAAAAGAAGCAGCGGCTGACTGCACACATTTAGTAGGAGGACATGCATGCTACTGGGCACCCTCCCGCATTCGAATAAACACAGGACGTTGCAACAATGGGACAGTCGGGCAATCCAATTTGGGGGAGAAAAGTATGTATGTATAAATATATGTACACTACCGGTCAAAGGTTTTACAAAACAATATCCTCAATATTCCAGTTTTTATTGACATTTACGCAGTTTAATGTTTCAATGTACTCTGAAATGAAGGCATAGAACAAATTAACAATTGGAGATAAAAAAGAAATCATGGAATTGTTTTGTCATTTTTGACTCATCACAGTAGCCACCTTTTGCAGATACAAAAAGATTCTTTCTACAATGGATATCAAATATTGTTCGGAAAGTTCTTCCCAACACTTGCAGAAGTTCCCACAAATGTGTTGCACTTGTAGGTTGCTTTGCTTTCACCCTTCTGTCCAGTTCATCCCAAACCAGCTGGATTATTATTATTTGTACCCATTTCATAATGCTTTGATAATTATGATTAGGGATGTTAATGATTAATCGATGATCGATTAACAGTCTGGAGACTGTGCTGGCCATTCCATGATTTGAAGCCTACCGTCTTGTTCTTTTCTTCTAAGGTAGTTCTGACATAGCCTGGAGGTATGTTTTGGGTCATTATCTTGCTGTAGGATGAACCCCTGACCAACTAGGCGTAGACCAGTGGGTATTGCATGACGCTGCAAAATGGTGTGGTAGCCCTTTTGGTTCAGGGTGCTAGGCACTCTGTGCAACTCGCCGACTCTTGATCCAGCAAAAGAGCCTCAGACCATCACACTTCCTCCTCCAAGTTTGACAGTTGGTGTCACACACTGAAGAACTATCCTTTCGCCTACTCGATGGCGTACAAAAACCCTGCGTGATGAACCGAAGATTTCAAATTTTCATCAGTCCATAAGACCTTCCAGTCTTCAGTAGTTCACTGGCGGTGCTTCAGCTGTAAGTTGTTACTTGTTCCCTGAAAAGGGCCTTTTTTATAACTTTGAAATGTATGTTATTTTTCAGTTTTTAGTAACCTAAACCTCAGCAGGCAGTTTACCACTTACCTTTGTATCATTTCAGGTTATTCACTGGATTTGAACTGCTTAAATTTCAGTAAAAACTGGAAAAATAGGGGTGTTCTAAAACCTTTGACCTTTGTCTTATGTATGCGCAAGACATATTCCCTTGAAGTGCAATAGAAGATCATAACTTATTGATGATCTGTTCTCAATGTTATTTCCTGGTGCTGGAGGGATGGGTCACCTGGCCAGGACAGGAGCAGCCCAGGGAGTCGGTGGAGTTTAGGGTCAGCAGTGGGCACTGCCCAGGGGGTGTCTGCTCTGCAGGGAAGGACGGCGTGTGCCAGTGCTTCCTCAGCAGGTGGTTCATGCTGCCGTGGCTGCCGTTGTTTGGGGCTGGGGTAATCTCCAGAATGTCTGCGAGGAAAGGAAAACATTTACATTTTTACATTTGACATTTTAAGCATTTAGCAGACGCTCTTATCCAGAGTGACTTACAAGATGTGCATAAATACATGGTAGGAACAATCATAGTTCGCGCACGAGATCAGTGCAGTAATACAGCGATAGACATAATTGCAGGCAGCTGTGTACCATACCTGTAACACTGGGAAGGAAAATGTTATTTTTTATTTTTTATTAAATGGAGTAAGCAGGGGTATATAGTGTTGAGCAAGTAGGCACCCACATCTTTCCTAACCACAGAGAGTTCTACATTTAGAAATAATGGTAACGCTTATGCTTAAGCTTATGACAAATGTCAGGCATTGATCTTTTAATATCATTTATTTTCCCTCTATTTTGTAAAACATTCTGTACACATTATGGCACTTATGAAATTTGTAATATGCTGTCATGTTGGCCTTATGGCGTATAGTTCCAAGTGTTATTAAAATAATGTAATAATATGGTTACATCCATCTGTACCTGTTGAGTGACAGCTAGTTTGGAAGCTTGTTTTCTTAATACACATCCTTGGCGCATTGGTGCCAAAACTAGGTAGACTAGCCATGTAAGCAAATGGAGCTGCTTAGTCCTAAACTGGCACCACTGTGTGGATACGTTGGAGCATTTACAGAGACTGTACACTTTTGTAGAGTCACAAACAGTGTTATTATCCTTATTATTATGAGTTGTATCACTGTTATTCCTAGACAGGAGCAGTTGCTGATTGTTGCTACTTACCACACATGAGGTTGTAGAGCTCTATGTTTGAGAATGGCTCAACTTCAGTTTTATACAGAAACTTGGGCCCAAAGCTTAAAAATAGGGCCTGGGGGAAAAAGGATAAAAATTAAATTAATTCATTTAATATATATATATATTTGCCATGGATGATTGCCAAGGGTAATCTACACAGCTCACAATTGAAATATCGACTTTATGTTTTTATATGTTGAATCTATTCAGGTCAATTGCCTTGCTCTAAGGCACAGCAGTGTTCCGCCTGGGACTCATGTCTATGACCTTCTGGCTACAAGGCCACTGACCTCAGCATTATTCTACATCACCACCCCATCACTGCAATATGTCTTCTCCACCCACCTGCATGCTGTGAAAGTCATTGTCGTAACCATGGGTGCCACCACTGCAGTAACTGAGTGAGTCCTCATAGCTGTAAAGGAGCCATTCAGCAGGTGTTCAGCATACCATTTTCTCATTCAACTCAAATATGGCCAAAAAGGTAGGCAGACAGAGAAGCAGTGAAGTGCAAACATCTTGCTAACCACAAAATAACATTTAGAGAATATATAACAATTAACATAGTCGCGGTATACCTTGCAAACAGCCATAGTGCATTGACCAGTACAGTGACGTCCTCTATGCGTCTGTTGTTGGCATAGTGGAACCTTTTGGGCAGGTGGGGTTTGAGGTAGGGTTTGACTTCCTGGTCTGGTTTAGTGCACTAGTAGTCAGAAAGGGGAGGTGATAGTAGACATCAACATTGATCAGGAAGAAAGAAAGCGTTCAGTCATGAAGAAGAGCCCATTGAGATGCAGTATTCCAGTCGCCTGTTAAAATAACATAAATTAAATGTGAGTTTTCTGTAAAAAGCAACGCTTCCATTGTAAAGTCATAGTAATTTGCTCTCTGCTCTGAACTGGATGCTCTCTGCTCACTCCCCTGCTCAATAAACCCTCTCTGAATCCAGTTGATGTCCAAAACTACCGACCTGTCTCACTCCTCCATTTTCAATCAAGCTGACTCTCTATCTCCTACAGCAGTGGTTCTCAACTACCTCCTTGGCATTCCCGGCCAGAGTCGACTCTGGCACAGCCAGTGGAATCAAATCCCGGTCGCAGTGGCCAGCGTCGAACGTTGTAACCACTAGACCACCCGGGAGGCCGATAAAATGAATATCTTAATATAATTTTAAATTATTGTTTTTTAAAAAGATTGATGATAAATCTAAAGGCATTTTCGTTTACTATAACAGATAATTAAACTCATTGGGAATGGACCTGCTCTCCCATAGACCTCTGTTAACCAAGCCAAAGATCGGGCTATTTGGTTGCGCCAATGTTTGCGCGGAAAAGTAAATAAACTAACTTTAACTTTAGCAAACTCTAATTTGCATGTAAACTGTAAGAAAATGGATAAATAGCTGAAACGTATATTTTCTCCAGGCAGTGTCTGCTACGATGAAACTGCTGAAAATAAAATTACGTAAAAGCGGGCAACATTTCGGCAATAGCAGGAGCAGTAGGACCTATGTTCTTTTCCGTGCACAAAGTGATGAAAGAAAACATACCTTTTACCACCATTACAGAGTGATGGCAAATTCGGATTAAGATTATCATATTGATCAATGAAAGTAAAAACTCCACTAGGGGGCAGTGGTAGGCTGTTGGGCATTTGCTTTTACAAACCAGAGGCAGTGTGCTCAGGGGGTCATCCGAAGTGTATCAGTGGGACTGAGTCCTGAGTGAGATACATGGGGTAGACAAAATAATGGAAACACCAAACAATATATGTATATTTATTAACTAATAAGGAGTTGGGCCACCCTTTGCCTTTAGAACAGCTTCAATCTTTCTTGTAATGCTGTCTATCAGTGTTGAACTGTTTCTAGTGGGATAATGGACTATTCTTCAATAAGGAAAGCTCCAGTTCTTTGAGGGATGAAGGTGGTGGAAATCTACTCCACACTCTACATTCCAGATCTTCCCATAAAGGTTGAATGATAAAGCACACTAAAGATAAGTCTTAAAGATTAGTCTTTAGGCACTCTTTACTCATTGCCTAGGTAAAGCACACTTTTTACTCATTGCCTAGGCAAAGCGTACTTCAGTCTGAGGCTTTTCAAACATAAGAACATAAGAACATAAGAATACATAATGACGAGAACGGGCCGTTCGGTCCATCTAGGCTCGTCATGTCCTAATCTAAAGAGTATCTAGTACTACATCTAGCCTGGACTTGAATAGCCCAAGTGTTTCTGCCTCTACTACCTGACCTGGCAAGCTGTTCCAGGCATTGACAACTCTCCATATAAAGAAAAACGTCCTAATATCTGTGCGGAATTTGCCTTTAACTAATTTCCACCTGTGGCCTCTTGTTCTGCTGACCCCACTTATCTTAAAAAATCTTTGGTATTTCACTTTGTTAATCCCTAAAATGTTTGATCAACTACAATTCCTAAGTCTTTTTCAAATTGAACACCTTCTAACTTTTCTCCTCCCATAAAATACTCCTGTCTAATGTTTTTATTTCCCACATGCATAACTTTACATTTAGCAATATTGAATGTCATCTGCCATGTATCTGTCAATTTTTGGATTTTGTTTGCCAAACCCCCAAGTTTAGTATCATCTGCAAATTTAACTATTTTGCTACTAACATCCATATCAAGATCATTTATGTAAATAAGGAAGAGCAGAAGCTGCATGCACCTGACTGGCTCTTGGAAATGAGCTGAAATCCCACAGATGGAATGTTATGGGAAGTTATGGGAAGTTCTGGAATGTAGAGTGTGGAGTATGATAAGGTATGTTTTCTTTCAATACGTTGTGTTCATGGCAGACTAGTTGGTTGCCATGCATTTGTCCAGGGAATATGCAACAGCTCCAATGTAAAATCTGATGTAGAAACCGCATTTCTCCACGTATATTTGCACAAGAAAACCACTGAAGTAAAATGAATGGGAAAATGGCAGCCTCCATGGAGCCACTGGAGAGGAAACAACTGCATTTCCCAGCAGCCCGCAGTCCCGCACCTGAACAAGGTCAAGCGATTGGGACTACGGACAGCTGAAGGCCATTTGGAGGCCTATTTAAGGGACCAGCTCCTATCACATTGGGAAGGAGTATGGTGGTGTGTTAGAGTGGCGGAGAGTGGCGGAGAGTGGCGGAGAGTGGCGGAGAGTGGCGGAGAGTGGCGGAGAGTGGTGTGGAGAGAGAGTTTTGAGAAGTATTTTGGATTGTTTATCGTGTTTGACCTGGATTGTTTGAGGACCTCCTTTGTGTACCGACTACTGGACTGGATTGCGGAACTGACCTGGATTGCAACATTGGATTCCGGATAATGGTGACGAGTAAAGATTGTGGACTTTGTGTTTTGGATTCCCCGAATACCCTGCTCTTTGTTTTGTGTTTTGTAAAGATTAAGTTAATAAATTATTGTTTTGTTGGTAATACTGCCTCCTCTGGGTTATTTACCCTGCCTACGCCCTCTGCAAGGTCTGTGAGTGTCGCCCCACCTCTAGGGACACCACAATTGACATTCTAAAGTTGCATAAATTCATGGTAACGCAAACGTACAGGCAACTGCCAAAATAAAGGCAACACTTTGATAACCCAGGGGGGACACTCATATGGCCCTGGCCAGGACAGAGAAAGGAGAGAGCTGGGCCTATCTGCCTGGTACTGGCCGATCTGCCTGGTACTGGCCTATCTGCCTGGTACTGGCCTATCTGCCTGGTACTGGCCGATCTGCCTGGTACTGGCCATGGCACCCCCTGACGTACACTCGCAGTGCTGCACGCATTTAAAGGATCCCTCATTTACTCAAGTGTTACCTTTATTTGAGCAGTTACCTGTAGCTACAATCAACAAGAAAGGGCTATTCATAAACAGGTGTAGATATTCATATGACATTGTTCACCTGCCTTCATTGGGCAACATGCAATGATCCTTACAATACTGTATTAATTATTAATGTATTAATTGTACTGTATTGTCACTAGAGAGATATGTTGTTGTTTCTGGGTTTTCTCAAAGGGAACAACAGCAAGGTCCTCCTGTAGACTTGGTCTGATGATTCAGGTAATTAGCCCAAAAGTCTAGTGCTACAACAATTATGCGTTGTGTAGTTTATTGCCAATGAATGAATCATTTAATGCTCAGAAACGATAGCTGCTATCATTATCACTGATTCTTTTGCCATTTAACTCACGGTCATGTTGTCCACAAGCCCCACCGAGTCCACTGGAAAGGAAAGAAGAGCAGAGATGGTTCATGAGCATAATCAACATGAGCAAGCTAAAATGCAAACTTCAGTTAAAGATTATATATTTAAAATATTATTTGTCAAAGTGCACCATTGAATACATTCCATTCTACTAGTCTAATACATGTACGAGTTCTAAAAGTAAATCACAAAATAAATAAGTAGTATTTGAAAATGAGCCTGCAAATGTTCTGGACATCAGGGTTGGGGTGAAATTCATGAAATTATTCCAGTTCAAATCTCATGAAGTGGGGAATTGATTATGAATTGTAATTGTAAGAACCTCTCAGCAATTTAATTGATATTGAGACATTTTGAATTGGAATTGAATTTGTGCAATTGACCCCGACCCTGCTGGACAAGCCAAGCCTGCATAAAGCCTTCACGTTTCAGGTTTATAAATGTACAGTAAAGTACAAATGTAAAGCCAGGTATTCTCCAACTGAACACTTTCCCAGGCTTATGGCATATGCATACAGCCCCGTGTATCCCTAATATAGTTCCACTCACACGTTTGAAGTTTATCTTTCGCCCTGATTCTTCCGAATGCCCCCTCATACACATACAGGTTTGAGATGTCACCAATCATGTCGTAAAGATTCTCCACCCTGTCACAGCTGATGTCCGCCATACCTGCAGAAACAGACAGGAAACGGTAGAAAGGTATTTTCAGGCAGAGGTCAATCATTCTTAAATAACTCTCAATAGCTTTCCCGGTAAAATGTGAAAATGTCACTGCAGATCCTTGAGAATTTTCAACAAAACATGTTACTCACCAAAACAGTGTGAAAGAAGAATTCTGCTCTGAATATTGGTGAAAATAGATTTTTCTTTTAAAATGATTAGTAATCTGAAGGAATTCTACTGGTGTCTGAAGGGTTCAAGTATGGCAAATAATTATTTGGTCTGGCAGGGGTTTGTGGCTATAGCTTCAGCTACAACCAGAGGTCATACATGGAAGCTGGTAAAAAGCTAATTCCACACTGACATTACAAATATTTTTTCCACACAAGCTATTAATGCACAGAATAGCTTGGTAGGATTTGTAGTTGAGTCATAGACCCTCGAATCATTCAATCCTGCTCGGGGAAGGCAATTGGCTGTCCGCCCAGGGTGGGAGGGAAGTCAGCATGAGCCCACCACATGCACAGAAAGCTAATCACTGCTCCCGATCAGGGCCGGACTGGTGCAGCCATGTTTCGAACCACGGTTGCAGTAGGCAACTTGCATTCCAGGTGAATGCTTAGACTGTTACGCTGCCCGAGGCCCCCCTATTTTTTCATAAATAAAAAAAATGTGTTTCTGATTTTATTCCATTTTCTCCCAATTTGGTAGCCAATTAGACCCGCTATTTTACGTCAATCCCCCCCTCGTAATGTGAGTTTGCTGCCGTAGCCCTGCGACCGGTAGTGACGAATGCGAAGTGACGCCTCTTCCGAGACGGCACGCGCTGAGCCGTCGACCGTAACCCGGTACTACAGGGCCACTCTACGCAGCGAACGTCACGTCGGCTCCCCTCCCCCCTCCCTGGGGCGGACAGCCAATCGTCACCCCCTGGTGGCACTCCCGGCCAGAGCCGCCACTTGGCGAGACGAGGAATTGAACCCCGGTCTCCGTGGCCAGCGTCGGACGTTGTAACCACTGGACCACGCAGGAGGCCATTTTTCATTTTTAAGTGCTGTTTATAAGATGTATTTTTATTGTTTAGATACAGGCAAAAGGCAAATGCCAAGATGAGCTGAATATCCTGTTCTCCTCAGCAAATGTGCAAAGTTTGAAGCTACATCACTACTTGGTCTTCCACTTAAATATTTTCAAGGTGCAGTAATGTAATGTCCAATGGTATTTTCAGAATGCTAAATGTCGCACATGTGATCTATAGGCATTTTAGCATGTATTAAAGAAAGAAATAAGTTCATATCACAAAGGCAGTACAATTTGTTACAGAGCCAGACGGCTGTCAATCTATAACAGCAAAAAATAAAAAAAACATACTGCCTAGTTGACCCGTGTGAGGGACAAGACCCTTGGCATACCGTGATCAGCAACAATGATGATGTCGATACACTGGTGAAGGTCCATCTGCTTCAGTCCATTCATCAGCTGACCAATGATCCTGTCCACTTCCTGGAGGGCCAAAATCACCTGGGAAACACATCACATTATCAATGAGAAAAATCACTTTCTCTGCTATGGTTAGTAGTTATCTCCCATATATATGTAAATATAATATACAGTCGTGGCTGAAAATATTGGCACCCTTGCATTCTTTTAAAATAATGCACCATTTCTTCCAGAAAAGTGTTGAAATTAAAAGATATTTTGGTATCCACATATGTATTTCTTTGGTTTGCAGTGGAACAAAACAAAAAATCTGAAAAAAATACTGAACTTATTCCACACAGAAATCATAAAATATTATTCGCACCTTCTAGAAGTTGTAAGATGTAATTGGATTTCAAGCAGGTGATTCTCCTTTAATTAGTCATTGAACTCACTCAACCAGTTTGAATGGAGAAAAGTTGTGTCACTGCGTGTACCACACTGAGCATGGAGAAAATAAAGAAAAGCAGAGAATTGTCTGAGGAGCTCAGACAGAACATAGTAGCCAAGCATGGACAATCTCAAGGCTACAAGTCCATCTCTAGAGACCTTCATATTCCTGTGTCCACCGTGCACAATGTTATCAAGAAGTTTAAGGCCCATGACAACCTCACTGGACGTGGCCGCAAGACAAAAGTTGATCAAAGATTGCAGCAAAGGGGGTGGTGGATAGCGTAGCGCGTCTAACGCACCACACTTTGGCTGGTCCGGTGTGGTGTGCGCTGCCTGTCAGGGACGCGGTTCAAAACCAGACCAGCCCTGGCCGTCAGCCCCGATCGGGGGAGGCATTTGGCTGTCCGCCCCAGGAGGATGGGGGAGGGTGAGCCAGCTCGGGTCCGCCGTGAAGCACGGGAAAGGGGTCTCCAGAACGTGGGTGGGTGAATTCCGTCTCGAAGGAGGCGGAGGTCGCTGCCCACAGAGAATTAGCTTGCCTCGTAGAGGCCGTTAAGTAATAGTTACTAGTATTGCTATTTAATGTTACAAAATAGCAATACTAATACACGAATATCAAGGCTTTCCCACTTGATATTAAAACAACTATATACAGTAGATTCCATTCTTATTCGCACCCATGATGAAGATGAACAAACAAGATCTTATCAAATAAATTATTTAAGTAATGAGGTATATTTTATGCTCACAAAATGCAGAACATTTGCAGAAAAACATATTTTATTTTATTTATAATATTTTTTCTCCAGAAAATATCTGGATCACAATTATTCACATCCCTAACTATTCTTTTACATTGAATCCAACAAAAACAAATAAATATACAACTTATTTGAAGTTCATTGGAAGGTTATGAAACTATACAGTGGCCTACAATGGTTTCCTGTTTCCCTAGGGTATAAAAAGGAGGTAACACACGTTTAGAATACTGTGGTCAGCCATAATCACGGTGAAAGGCAAAGAACTCCCTGAAAGCTTCAGACAAAAGGTTATTGACCTCTACAGATCAGGAGATGGCCACAAAATAAATCACTAAAAAGTTAAAGTGATTCCACTGTCAATTATTAGGAAGTTTAAGGCCACTGGAACAGTGGCTACCCTGCCAGGTAAAGGATGCAAGTCTATCTTGACCCCATGTGTAGTGAGACGGATGGTTCACGAGGCAAATAACCTGTTGCAAGGAGTTGCAAGAAGGAAGCCTCTTTTGAAGGCAATTCACCAAAAAAGGCGCCTTGAATTAGTCAAACTACATCTGAACTACAGTTGCATGCACATGCACATCATTGTTATGTTTGGCGTCCAAAGAATGCAAGTAATGTTGAAATCTCATGCATCTCATGCCTATGGTGAAACATGGTGGTGGATCTTTAATGCTTTGGGGTTGTTTTGCATCCACAGGCCCTGGGGTCCTTATTAAAATAGATGGAACTAGAATGTATCATGGCATTTTGTCCAAAAACCTTGTTCCCTCTGCCAGGAAGCTACACCTTGGCCGCAGATGGGCCTTCCAACAAGGCAAGGATCCCAAACATACAGTACCAGTCAAAAGTTTGAGTACACCTTCCATCTGGATTACGTCTAATCAGGCACTCCATTTTTACATTTTTACATTTTTAAGCATTTAGCAGACGCTCTTATCCAGAGCGACTTACAAAACTCCTTCATTCTTTAGCAAGATAACAACTCGAAACACACCTTGAAGTTGTGCCAGAACTATCTGGTGAAGGAGGAACATGAAGGACAACTCAAACTAATGGCCTGGCCTGCCCAGTGTCCAGAACTCAATGCCATAGAACTTGTATGGGAATAACTGGACAGAAGAGTCAAAGCAAAGCAACACACAAGTGTCTCTGGGAATTGCTGCAGGAGAGCTGGGAAGACATGTCGAGTGATTTCCTGCTGAAACGTAATAACCAAATGGCCTGTGTTTGTGAGGCTGTTATCATGGCAAAGGGTGGCTATTTTGAGGAATCCAAGATGACCTTTTCAATTAAAATTTCTTGAACTTTGTTTTGATGTTCCTTTTTCTTATTGGTACATGTATTTTTGTCATTTTCATCTATTTACAGAAACGTATACGGTGTAAAACATTATCAATTATGAGATAAACCTAGTTTCCAGCAGGTGTACTCAAACTTTTGACTGGTACTGTACATCCAAAGCAACTAAGAAATGGTTGACAGAGCACAAGATCAATGTTCTGACATGGCCATCGCAGTCTCCAGACCTGAATCCAATAAAACATTTGTCTGAACTCAGAAAAGCAGTCCACAAACATCAACCCAAGAATCTAAAGGAACTAGAACAATTCTGCATGAAGGAATGGTTGAGTATCCCCAAGAAGTTCCATAACCTCGTACGACACTACAGAAGGTGACTACTTGCTTTTATAATGGCCTAGGAAAAACCACAAACTACTGATAACAAGGGTGTGAATATTTGTGATTCTTGATTTTTCAGGGAAAAAAATTATAATTTGTGAACTGTTCGATTGTGGTTTGTGATATAATTTTCTGCATTTTGTGAGCATAAAATAAATCTCATTACTTACATAGTTTATTTTATACGTTCTCTTTTTTTTAATCTTTATCAATGGTGTGAATAAAAATGGATTCTACTGTATACACACAGTATGTCTTTAGTAATCATTGACTGGATTGAGTTGGATATTGTGTGATCATCTACTAATCATCTTTTGCTAATAAGATACACAACTGAATCCTTAAGGCCTCAAGCTTAATAAATAATTTAATGTATTTTATTATGGGGAACTGCACAAGTGCTAATGCATATCTGCATAATGTATCTACCAAGCTAGAAGAACAAGACTACATGCAGCACTTCTGGAATTTCATCAATAGCTTCCTTATTACACAGTATCTGAAAAGTTTCAATACACATTTCCTTGGAAAGCTTCACATGTCCCTGGCTGATTTTAAGCACCACAATAAAATTTTAAGCTTATCACATATAATTTTCACAGCTAGGACTTTCACCCTTTATCAAACAAGTGCCACGGGGAAGTGGTAACAACATGTATACAGGTGTACCTGCTGCATGTTATGTAAATCACAGTAATGTTTTAGCTTTTGAATTTGGAGATTGCAAGGCGTGGTCTCATGGCACGTGCGTGCAGCTGTTCTGGATGCATTAAGCCAATTTCAATTTGTGCTACGATAAGGACAATGGAGAACATTCAAAGATTCAATATGAGCAAAATAGACCTTCTGTGTAGTGTCTAGAAACATGAAGAGAGAACACAGCCATTTTCAGACCGGCTCTCCTCCTTCTTGAGTGTCTCAGTTGCTTGGCTGTGATATTTTTGCTAGTAAAACTGAGAGCTGACAAAGCAGCCATTAACCTTCAGTCCTCAGTGAACCACTGATGGCAATCATTTATGTGCTTTGAGACCCAATGATTGAGAAAGTCAGGATAGAATAACGCAGAACTCTTCTTACGCTGTCTTATCTTTGCAAGAGGGGCGTCCACTATCAGCCCCACAAAGATTAGAAAGTATATGCTGCTCCTGTCCTGACTTTGCGGCGAGCGTAAAGTTAACTCATCAGATAGTAGTTTTAGTCAAGCTTTACATTTTTTAGAAAATCTTTACAGCCAAGAACCATGTCTTAGCATTATTTTGTAGTTGAAACATCTTTTTAAAATAGTAATTTTAGGGGGCCTCCAATAGGGTAGCGGTCCAATGCACCCATATTGGCTGGTCCTTTACGAGTGTGAGCTGCCTATCAAGGTCGCCGTAGGAAACCAGACCAGCCCTGGTGGGGAGTCCCGATCGTTTGGCTGTCCGCCCCAGGGGGAGGGTGAGTCGGCATTAACGGTGAGTCGGAGTATGCTGCCCTTGGAGAATGAGCTTGCCTCATAGAGACGGGCGTCGTGTTTGTGTGGGGAGGCAACTCAAAATAAATAGAGGGTATAATTGGCCACTAGATCTGGGAGAAAATCTGAAAAAATCTGAAACAAATTCATTTAAAAAAAGTAATAGTCATTTCAGATGTTTAACCTGTTGTACACTAAAAGAACATCAAAAAGAGCATGTTAATACCTCATATTTGGTAGTTGATATACATGTCAGATGGAGCCATGTCAGATGGAGCCCTCAAATTCTATGCTCTGGAAATGTGTGTATTGGCTTACCCCACCACTCACTGGCCCGTCGTTGTGTCCAGATTTATCAGGCTCCTCCAGGTACAGAGTATAGAAGTCGGGCCTGAAAGGATGTACAGGGAACAGTGTGGATCAGATCTAAACATCTCTTTACATTACATTACATATAATAATATATACACCATTTAGCAGACACTTTTATCCAAAACAATTTACAGTACTGAATGCATACATTTTCAGTATATGTGGCCCCAGTGGGGATTGAACCCACAACCTAAGCGTTGCCAACGCTGTGCTCTACCAACTGAGCCACACAGAACCACATCCATTTAGCAGACGCACTTATCCAGAACAACTTAAAAAATAAAGTACCTTCAAACAGGTTAAGAACAGCAGCAGTACCACAGAAAAGAATAAATGACAGTCCTGTATTACTCATTCCGAGATGTGGACTTGATTGTGGTGTACCTGGCCATACTCAACAAAGTGCAATAAGGGGAAAATGAAGTCGAGCGCACTAATAAAAAGGGCTAAGGCTCTCTATTTTTAAGGTCATTTACCTCTCTTGCTCAGGCAAGTTGAGCCACTTCAGGACAGTGAACACTCTCTCTTCAAATGGTGTTTTACTGAAAAAAAGATAAAAAAAGGTCATCACTATCAGAAAATATACAGTTATTATGATTATTATTATTATTACTAATAATAAGTTTGGTGCTGTTTTTCCCCAAATAATCATCACTTCAAAAAGCTGAGTTTTTGTTCATTTACTTATTCCTTACTTGCTTTTTTGTTCGTTTTTTATGTATTTCTTTAGAACACTGCTTCTTTTGATTTAATGTGAGTAATGATCACAGGTTCAAAGGTCCTGGGACTCACAACCTCACAACCCCCTGTTCAGTGCTCTGATCACTGCTCCCCTATCTGACCCCAAAAGTGAAAACCGGGCACACCCATTATAATCCACATGTATGTCTGGATAGCTCCCATTGATTTTGACATCTGAACCAGGCCAGAAGTAGGTTCCAGCTTTCAATCCCTGGTACATTGCAGTGAGCCATATCTGTAACCAGAAATGATATGATTTCAAAGTACATCATGCCTTTACATTTCTCACTACGGGGCAGTACAGTGGATCTTAGAGAGACGACGGCAGGACTTACAGGCTGCCCTTGGTACCAGCGGGGGTCCTCCTTCTCGCTGCTGGACAGACTGAAGGACGCGTCAAACATGGGGTCATACATGCTGTTGGCCACGAGCCCATGGGATTCAGTATACAGGCCCTGAGGGGAGGTTAAGAACAGCAGGGCTAACCGAAAAAGCCCCCACCGTACAGAGGACTCCAAAAAATAAACGTGTTTCGAACCAGTGACTTACTGTGGCGATGGTATAGTGGTTGGGGAAGGTGAGGCTGGGGAACACAGCTTGCATATAAGGAGCAGAAGTGCCACAGTTTTCTGAAAGATGACAAAATACATTTAGCCAGGGAGAGTGAGAGCTCCTCTTTTAAAGTAATGTTTCTGTGTGGCTCAGTAGGTGTCTGACAACGCTTAGGTTGTGGGTTCGATTCCCATTGGCACTACATATACTGAAAAATGTATGCATTCGTTACTATAAGTCGCTTTGGATAAAAGCGTCTGCTAAATAGCATATATATGTTAGCAATATGTATGATTTCGTGACAAACATGACAATGAAGATTCATTACTCATCAAGAACAGAGGTCAGTGTCATGTCTAAGATGCTATTTTTGCTATTTCCATTTAACAAAGCCATCAATTTCATAGAGCATACACAGCTGTGCATAAGCATATTTTATTATGCGTTATTATGCAATTATGGAAGAATAATGACTGAATAAAACCAATTCCACAATAACATAGTAAACGTATTAATTGATCATAGCAAGAGGTCATGATTGATTTGTAGGTTAAGCAGGTTCTGAAGGTGCTGTACTTACTTAGTTTGTCAATGACAGGGATGACTTTATTAAAGGTTAACAGATACTCTGCACGAAGCCCATCAAGTGATACGAGGAGCAATGGCTGCCTTGAAAAACTGAACAAAAGACACATGTGAACAATGAACCCTGAAAAGGGTTCAACCCTGAAACAAAAGGTCCTTTAAGTAGTTTACACAATTACCCACAGATTTTTGTTTTTTACTAGTGTTATGACTATCTTTGTCCATTTTGTGCATTTGAGCTGTTGATTGCTTTTCTCTTTTCTTTTGATTTATTGATCATTTCTTGTCGATTCTTTTTTAATAGTCTGTTGTTTATGTACGTACTCATATACGTGCCTTGAGATCGATATGAAAGGCACGATTTAAATAAAATGTATAATCACTGCCTTTTGACTCTAATCCCTCTGCAAATGCTAACAAGGCAGTTACCAGTCTCCCCTCGTGGGTGTACAGCTAGAGCAAGAAACGATCATAGTGGAAGGAAATAGACTTTTACTCATTACATTACATTACAGGCATTTAAGGAGCGATACACAGTTTCACATTTCTTTATATACAATCCATTTATACAGCTGGATATTTACTGAAGCAATTCAGGTTAAGTACCTTGCTCAAGGGTACAACGGCAGTTCCCACCTGGGATCGAACCTGCAACCTTTAGTTATGCCCAGTTCCTGTTTATGCTAACACTGCCGCCCTGCAGCAATAGGGTATGGGAATAATACGAACATTCACACCAAGCAGTTAGATATGTCTCTGTTTCGGGATACGCTCATTTGAACAGTATAAATATATCCGCACTTTAATGTTTCCCTGCTGCATAAACAGCATACAAATTATATTTACCCCTATGTTTCAAAACAAATTTGGAATTCCCAATTGGGACATGGACATGGACTGGGGATATACTGTAAAAGGAACTGAGATTACCTTGCTGGGCATTTAGGAGCTGTCATCTCTTCACATATGTCATTCACCCACTCTTTTTCACCTGTCAAAAGCCATAACAGACGTTGTCCCAAAATCCGCAGAGTGCAGTCCGTAGTATTCGTAGTGCTGGACTCTTAGGAGGCCAGCAACATCACAAAACTATTCAAGCCCCAAAAATGCAACGCTGTCCTGAATGAGCACCCTACCTTGACAGACAATTTTGAAGTTGGTGCAGCAGTCCCCAGCTTGCAGGCAATCATCAGAGCAGTGGCATTTACTCTCCGAGATCCTCTTCTCTCCACACCGCAGTTTTGTGCAATACCACTGCTCCGCTGGGGGGAAGGGGGGAGAATATCAGTCTTCTAATCTACTCCACAACTGAAGGGAAGTTTCCAGCTCTCTTTAAACCACTAACACTCTCAGAACTGGGGACAAACTAGAGAGTTTTTATGAGGTACTTCCATATAAAAATAATCCAAAGTGAACATTAAAGATCTCATGGCACTTTTCGAAAGAGTATGGGTATTCTGTTCAAATTCCCACAATACTAGCTCACTACATCTGCCCACCTAATCATCCCCTCTACATATGATTGGGTACACAGTTCAATTGCACTGCAAAAGACGATTGAGATCTGAGTTGACCTACCTGACCAATGCCACATTGGATTCCTTGGGCCCTGCCAAGAGACTGAATGTTAAGTAAATCAGAAATAGAGGTAAAAGTCTTACTGGGTTGAAGGCAGATGTCCTGATAGTCATCGCAGCAGCTGTGGCTATGAACACACAGCGTGTCACAGCGGCACCCAGCGGCCTTCTCATCGTAGGGCTCGTAACAGCGCTGCCTACAGGAGGTGGGGACATCTGACAGCCCAGACAGAGAGAGAGAGAGGGATAGAAAGAGAGGGAGGGAGGTGGTGATGAGAAAGAGATGGAGAGAGGACGTTTCGAAGAAGGGGTAGAGGGAGAGGAGGAAAGAGTGGGGAGGGAATGGGGTAGAGAGATGATATAACAGAGATGAGAGATGAAATGGTAGAGGCAGGAGGAGAAAAGGGAAAGAGAGAAGGGGAGAGAGTGAGTGAGAGAGAGAGAGAACATAGGATCCAGTTCAACCCCAGATGTGAGAGAAGTCAGTGTATCTATCTACTTGATCAGGTTTCAGTGATGTTACCTTCACTGCGACAGTCTTCCAACTGCATCCCAAGCCCCAGTCCCAGTCCCAGGATAATGGTGACAACGGAGACTGCAAGCAGCCCAATCTGCATACAAACACACATGCAAGGTGTGTACACACGTACCCTTGAGCAAGGTACTTAACCTGAAATGCTTCAGTTATTATCCATCTGTATAAATGGATTGTATGTCAAGAAATGTAAACTGTAAGTCGCTCTGGATAAGAGCATCTGCTAAATGCCTGTAATGTAACATGCACACAGGACTGAACTCCAAACCCTCCTGTGCATCAGCGCCACTCAAATGACTGCCACCTCCTGTCATCAAAGTACTATTAATCATCATTCATATGTTTTTGGTAAAATATTACTAGACTGGCAACTTTTACTCTGAAAACTTAAATAGTCATGTTGGTAAGGTATTATAATTGCTGCCAAACAAATCCAGTTCTGCCAAAGTGAGAAGCAACGAAGAGTGAGATTTGACTCTTCACACACTTTTTTGGATGAGATTGATTATTGACCGGTGGTGGGGGTTCTACTTATTGTTTTGGTTGTATGTTGACACCCTTGCACTAAGGCAAATTCCTTGTATATCGTACTTGGCCAATAAATAATTCTGATTCTGATTCTGATACTGTAAGTCTCTATGCACATGTATAACCAAAAAGCTACCCCAGTCCTTCTTATCCCCATCTGTCCATCCACTCATCCCTCCGTCCAAGTTGATGTAATTAAAGCCTTAATACTGCATGGTTATTATATTCCAAAATACAGTACTTTTACAACAAATACTGTAAATATCTATACATGTGTAAAAAGCTACCTCAGACCTTCCTTTCTTTCTCTGCCCATCCATCTATTCATCCCTTCATCCATCTGATAATGTCATTAAATCTTTACTACTGCATGGCTATTACAATACTCTGAATTATAATAGGCCTACCTATATTCTACATCTCTATACACAAGTATAACAACTAGGCTACCGTACTGAATCCTCTCTCTATCCATCCATCTATCCCTATCGTCCCTGCATCCAAGCTGATGATGTAATTTATAGCATATTACTGCAGGGCTATTCTAATTTTCTGAATCACAATACTTATAATAAAATATTGTATTAAAACTAAAAGTATTATGGAAAAAAACATAAAACTCCACACTGCCATTTCTAAGCTTTGAACTCCGCTCGAGGCAAGCCAACTAAAGTTGTTCTTTCTTATCTAGTTACACACTGTGTATACACACAAGTGTGTTGTATGTTACATTTCAGCATATTTTCAAATAGCATAAAGTGTATTAAAATGTGTCGTCTGAATGATAAATGGTTTAAATTATATATATATTTGCACTCTTTTGGAATCGCCAATTGTACGTTGGGCTCTTTCTTTGTAAGCATGCACCCAAAGCAAGTGCCTTGCCGATTGATTATATGAAATTAGTACTTTTCTTAATCTTTACTTGAAATTCAAGTGCACCAAGACTATTTTGATATGTATATATGTCATATATGTTGGCACAAGGTTTTTATGTTAATTTAAGTAGGCTATAGGCATGCGAAACTTAAGTGTACTAAAGATACAAATTTGATTCATCATTGTGTGGTAGCCTATAGTTTTTCTTTCTTTTGTTTACAATGTAATGAATGACAATGTATAGCCTACGACATTAAATATAGTCTAAGTATACTTTGAATACGTATACTAAAATTCACATTAAATCACATTAAATTCAAGTATACTTTAAATAAGTATACTGAAGTACAAATTCTAAAATAATAAATTAATGTATAGCCTACTTCGAATAAGTATAGCCTACTGAAGTACAATGACAATATAAATGAAATGTATTCTAAGAAAAGTACAGAAAAGTATAAACAACTGTATTACATTACGCATACTTTTAATATTTTAAATACGCTACGAGTGTACTTCGGCAGGACGTCTCAGGACAGTCGTCAAACTAAACATGTGAAATAAATAAAAAACTGTTATAAAGTTTTTAAAGATACCTACAGTTCCTAGAACACACAAAATAACATCTGGAAATACAAAGGCAATAATTCGATGGACATTGAATGCATATCCAGATGCACATTGAAAGAAACACACTTACGATTAACAGTTTTTTCTTGTGCGAGATATCCTTTCCAAACCCCATATTTTTTTTCTTGAACGCCGCTGCGCACAACGCCAAACACAAGAAACTACGAACAAAACTGTAAACTATCGACAGCTGAAACAGCGACCTGTGAAACACAAGTTCAAAGGACGACGAACAGAATCTTTGCGTTTGACAAACGTTCGTGTCTCTGCCTCTTTAAATACGACAATAGGCTGACATCTATATGGACATGTCGGAAGGCGCAAGTCATTGCAGAAAATTATTGTTCAAGGTAAATAGTTAACAAGGGTCATGGCTCTGCACTTTATTAGGCTACACTGATTTGACTCACTGATTTGACTACACTGCAGATTCGCTATTAGTTGGAATTATGGAATTATGTGTATTGATAGGCCCTAAAACAGTTGTGACAACCAGAATTCATAACATAAATACTTCACTCTAGATGAACAAGGAAATAAAAACAACATTGGGTGTTTAAATCCATGGTGTTTTGTATCAATAAAACAAATTTTTTGGCAATCAAATCCATTAATAAACATTAAAAACAGCTCTCTGTCCCCCCTATTTTGACCTGGGAAATACAACATCCTACTGAATGGGCATGGTAATAATATTTTTGAATGAATTAGGTCTAGTCCGATTGGGGGTCATCCCTATGTTCCATTGGGGGTCATCCCTATGTTCCCCCAGCCCTATTAGGTTAGGGTTAGGGTTAGGGAATGGCCATACCTCTGCTGTGGGGATGTAGGTCTGAGGGAACATAGGGCTGGGGGAACATAGAGCCTAAATTCCCTAATTCCAATCAATATCGCCCCAAAAAGACATAAAAAACAATTGACTTACATTGTAATGCTAAGTTAAGAGTATCACTGTTTTTAAAAGGCTAAACAACCTTCACGTTCTGTGGAATTATAGCCCAGCTGCGTTTTAAAATTTGACTCATTCTTAGAGCAATTAAGGTTATTTTTTACATTACATTACATTACAGGCATTTGGCAGACGCTCTTATCCAGAGCGACGTACAACAAAGTGTTAACCGTAGTCAAGAACAGTTTAGCTGAAAGCCATCCTAGTGGGAAGTACAGTTCCAGGTGCTAGGAGCAACCACATAGTTAGACTAGGACCCTGTAGGTAGATCTGTAGCCACAATTCAGAGGCTGCAATAAAACAATCAGTGTATGTTTTAATAATGCCTAAACCTAATACAATACATAAACAAGTAGACATGAGTGCAATACTAAACAGCTACGTCCCTAAGTTAACAAAAACCGGACTACAGGGAGAGGTGCACCCTGAAGAGGTGAGTCTTCAGTCATCGCTTGAAGATGGCCAGGGTCGCTGTTCTGACCTCCACGGGAAGGTCATTCCACCATCGTGGAGCCAGAACCGACAGGAGACGTGACCGGCTTTTCAAAGTTAACTAACCGTCGCTTTTCTTACAAACTACATATGTTTAAATATACACAATTGTATAGGGGCTACACTCATATGGTGTGGGAAAACAAGTTTCTTATTGAGATCAGCTTTCGGGAAAACGCAGCGTGATTCACCATTATAGAATTACAAATACACAGCTGCCGTAGCCTTGTAGCAGTGTGGGCATGCCTTTAACATGGGAGGGAATTCAAAATGTAGACAAATTTTGTATTGGTCTATTCCAATGACCCCTTATTACATTATGACTTGGGGGAGAAAAAGACAAATTTGTAAAACCTGTTGAACGGGATAGTGATGGAAATTTCGGCTCTTTTGAGTGAGTCAGATCATTTGGCTCTCCTCACCAATGAGAGTCGGCTCTTATTTATTTAAATAAATTGCACAATAAACACAGTTGAACCATTCAAAACAAATCACACTCATAAAAATAGGGCTTAATATTCCATATAGAATATAATAAATAACAAATAAATAACACTGCAAAACTGCAGCATCCAACTCAACAATTAAACTGGCCACTTTTTTCTCCTTCTTCTTCAGTTATTATTAGTTATTTTCTCATAGTGGTTCTATTTGTTTTTGGCCTAAAAATGCTTCTTTGATAGCAGATGGGACTTGAAGAAAAAATTCAAACAAGTACAATTTCCCAGCCAGACCAGAAGCACATAACAAATTATGACCATAATACCACAAATTATTTTTATAAACGATTTGCATTGAGAAACGCAAGCTGCTACATTTTAAGCATTTAGCAGACGCTCTTATCCAGAGTGACTTACAGGATGTGCATTAATACACACAGCCCTTTTGAGGGACTGATCCTGTTTCTTCTCTCTGCAGTAATTTGTCCAGTTTTGGAAAAGACCCTCTCGGAAGGGACTGATGTTGCCATGATGCAGAGTCTCCCTATCATTTGGCTCTAAATTGTTATTACCGAATAAGTCAGATGTCATAGGATCATATCTAACCCAGACGTCATAGGATCTAACTATTTATCTTGTGTTCATTTACAAAAATAAAATAAAATAAAAAAATCGTCTCTTCCCAACGTTCACCTAAAAGAGCCGACTCGTTTGCGAACGACACAACACCAGAACAGGAACTAAACTAAATCATAAATTACATTGAAATGATATTGACCACATTTTCCAAACTGTTAGAGTGTTGGAGTAGGCCATGAAGCTATATATTCTCAAATGAAGATAATTAACATACATTAACAAGTGTAATATATAGTCATAATAGCCACTGCAAATATATCCCATCCACAAGTGCCTCCATCCACCACAAAGAAGACTGACATTCAAATATGTAAAAATGTTCTTTATTGCAATTCATATTCATGAATCAACATAAGGCATCAATTACACAATTGGTGCTACATAATGAAAGTTGATATAACAGATTCATTTTCATATACAGTCAAGAGAATACACCTCACTCAAAGCTCCCAGCCACAACTAAACACACCCCTCTCACAGACTCTACATTACAAAACAGACATTTACACAATTATAACAAGTAATACAAAATGAGTCCATTCATGCTTGCTATTCAAAAACAAAAGAAAAATTTTGTTACATGTGATCAGAGTACTAATCGGCATAAAACAGTGGAAGGAATAATAAATATAAAAACTTGTATAAAATATACACCTAATCACTGGGGATGCAGTGGAGGGCGAGCCAGTTGCTTATATCTCGCTCTCGTATGTGTGCAGGTATGTCTTTAGGGAGAGGATCTCGGGTTACGTCCGGCTGGTTCTGCGGTAGAAGTCCAGCCCGGTGAGGATCTCGATGTCACGCACTCGTGCCGTGTGCATCTTCATCAGCTCCTCGACCCACTTAGACTCCTCTTCAGAGCTCTGCAGGGTATACACGACATACATACATCATAAACACTCTCCCCCCCTCTCTCTTTCTCTATCTCACACACACACACACACACACACACTCACGTACACATTTTAACAATTTATTTATGTCCACATAAAGAAAAGCATACAAGGACACAAATACTGAAGGTGCAGTAAAGTTGCATTCACAAAATCATGGCATAGATCTTCAAGATACAAAAACACATAACTTATGGGTATAAGTAGCAGCGTCTCCGCCATATATGTTGTTGAAACCCTCTAACAACCAACCTGTGAGTATGTCCTAGGCTGCCAAATATGAAAACAGATAGTCTGCACCTATAGCCTAGCTCTGAGATGATATTTAGGAGTGGTTGGTATTTAATGACCTTGGTCATAAAGGCTTCCTCTAGGCTAGGGTCAAAGGTGCAGGCTATCTCTAATACAGACACTTCTCTGGACTCTAACATGATGTTTGTGGTCCATTATGATCACAGTGGTGGTAGATGTTGTGGTGGCTGTGGTTAACATCAGGGTCAACAACAACAAGATATGCTGTTAAACCAGAGCAACCAGGTTTTTTTTCTATTGCTTATGCACATTTTAAAAGGACTATTCCCATGGATGGCAATCAAACCCATCAATAAACATTAAAAACAGCTGTCTTCTACGCCCATTTTTTCACCTGGGAAATACATCATGCTACTGGATGGGCATGGTAGTGATATTATTTTAATACATTTTGTCTAGCCTGATTGCCGACCCATAACAACATGGTTACTACTGGCTACTAATATGTATGGGTATTCTTAAAATAAATAAAAATGAGATTTTAGCTGGGAGGACTATTTCAAATGAAAAGTGGTTTAAAGAATTGGAAAGGAGACTAAGGAAATTGTTTAACAGTTTTAAAAAAAATGTACGTAAGCAATATAAAAAAACGAAGAGCTTTGAATTGTTTCCCAATCTTTCTGGTGAAATAAAAATTCACCTGAAAATGACCGAATAGTGTAGTGCCGAATGGTGCTTTTTTATATTGCTGGGGGGGGGAGGGGGCATGCTGTCTATATCCCAGACAAAACTCGCCATGTATTCTGAATGTAAAAGTACAAAAGAAGCATTTGCACCACGCGAACAGCCAGGCAGTAAAGCGTTGAGACCAAAGGTACAGCCTCACTCAGGACTTCTCTGTGTAGTGACGTTCGGTTAGATAATGCTCGTTAGAGTGCACACAGACGTCCAAGGTCACAAAAGACCCTTTCAAGGAAAAAGTGTAAAACGGCAGTGAATAAGTGAAATGGTGGGACTTTGCTGATGCAGCCAAAGCAGAGCTGATGAAGGAGGGGCGGAGAGTAGGGGGGACGGGGCGGGACACTCACGTTGCAGCTTTCGTCGTTGTCTGGTCTGTGCGGGAGGATGAAGGAGAAGACGCTGAGCGGTCCATCGCACACGTCCACGGCCTGGGTGTAGTCCAGGCAGCTGGTCACCACAATGTAGTAGTGGGTGGGGATGGGCACGGAGCCGCTCACATACCTGCAGCGGGACATTTTCAGAAACAACACAACATTTCAGCTAAAATATTCACAAAGTGGAAAACATTATACTACATGGTCCATAATACATTCATGCATTATTATGTCCAGTGCTGTTCCTGGGCAACCTCAGTCCAGGACATTCCATTAGGGCACTTAAATAGCATTCATTAGTATTCTTATTACTAATATTAATAATTATTAGTATTATTGTTACTTAGTGGTAGTTGGGGGGGGAGCACTGCTACTTTGCTTAATCCCAGTGAGTCAGGAACTCAGTGTAATGTCTCCTACATTGTAACTACATCCTACATCACTATATTGGGCCATTGGTTTCCAATTTAGACTGCCCCCTCAGGCCCACCAACACCAATACCAGTTCTACCAGTTGCAGTGGTTACAATATGGCTACTAGCTGAAAATACTGCCCAGGTCTGAAATTGCTAGAAGCTAAATGACAGCTGGAAAACCCTTGAATGCAATGTGCCCTTCCAACACACATGCACTACTGTTTTTAAACACTAGATGGTACTGAAACAACACAATGTGTGTAGATTGATGAGGAAAAAATTAATTTAATCAATTTTAGAATAAGGCTGTAACATAACAAAATGTGGAAAAAGTGAAGGGGTCTGAATACTTTCTGGATGCACTGTATATACCAACAAATGCAAAGTCTATGCTGATTCCAGTGATCTAGCCCACTGAGATCACAGACCTTTCATAATTAAGTAGATTTTTGCCAACCATTAGTAAGAACTCTGTCTTTCAAGCAAGAAAAGTCAAAGGCCACTGGGTAGCACAATGCTGATTGGTCGATACACCCCAGATCAATTACTTAGTTACTGCCATCAGAATCGAGTCTCCTTTCATTTCAAATGTGATTCTGGTTACTTTACAAGAGGGAAACAGTACTGTAGTGATGGTTGTGCCAAAACTTAGGTTTAGACCTCTGATGGCAGGCCAAGTCATCAGTTCCGGTGATTTGAGAACTGGGCAGGTCGATATTCAAATATATGTGCATATTCTGTATTAAAATGAATAAGTATAACTCATTGAAAATAGATGCACAAATTGATGTCCTAGCATTTTTGGCTGTTCAACAAGTAACCAAACATAGAATGTCGGCTCTGCCTGCCAGTGCCACCGGAGGCGGCGATTGGCTGTCCGCCCCAGGGAAGGGGGGGTTGCAGCGACATGACGTTCGCTGCGCATAGGAGTGGCCCTGTAGTACCGGGAGGACGGACTTGGCGAGTGACGTCTCGGAAGAGGCGTTAGATCGCCGTGTCACTACTGGTCGCAGGACTACGGCAGCGAAGTCTCATTAACGAGGGGGATTGACATAAAAATAGCTGATCTAATTGGATACCAAATTGGGAGAAAATGGGATAAAATCTGAAACAAAAATTACAAAAATAAAAATAAAGAGATGCCATTAATAAGAATGAAGTGGAATAATCGTACATTAAAAGGTGTGTTATCTGTGATCGCGCGGGAGAGAGTTCTTACTGCTTCCTCTTCTCTGCCGTGTCCCGCAGGCCGTCGTAGTCGTAGTCGAAGATGGGCCCGCTGACCACATTGACCCCGTTCCTCTCGCTGGCGTAGCGCTTCACCAGTGTCCTCTGGAAGAAGCTCCAAATCCCTGGAGGGGGAAAAGCGTGGGGAGAGCGTGATGTTTTTACCCCCTCCTATTTACATTACATTACATTACAGGCATTTAGCAGATGCTCTTATCCAGAGCGACTTACACAGTTTACATTTCTTTACAATCCATTTATGCAGCTGGATATTAACTGAAGCAATTCAGGTTAAGTACATTGCTCAAGGGTACAACGGCAGTGTCCCACCTCAGGCTTGAACCTCCAACCTTAACGTTACAAGGCCAGTTCCCTAACCATTATACCATACTGCCTGCCTATTTCCCCCACTTCTTTGCTACTTTATATTCTACAATTCCCCTGATGAACTCTAAGAGCAAATAAGCTCAATGGATACACCACTAAGGAGGCCTTTTGATTGTGATGCTCCTCACAACGTCTCAGAGAGCTGGGGGAGACGGAGGCTTTCCAGACGGTCAGGTCCTGTGACTAATAACCTCGACGAGGGGAGGCCAGCGTAAACCGTGGCTATGGCATGCAGTAATGTGAATATAAGGCCTGTGGGTCATCGGCCTTCCAAGAAATGAGGCAAGTTCCCAGTGGTGCCTGCACGGGCAGGTTGGGCTGGTAGAAATCATTATTAGTGGCTGAAACACAAGAGCCACACAGTGTTTAAGCTGCTCGAGTGCTCTTCAATAGTGCGTGTGTATGTGAGATTAAGTGAATGTGCTTGCATGCAGAAACATTGGGGTTTTGCAGTGAATGGGGCTTTATGACTGGGAGGATGTAACTGTCCCTTTATGTTAGTTGCCTGAATATGACGACGTACGTATGGAACAGGGTGAGGAAAGCCCAAAGCTTTAGGAAAAATCTGCTTTCATTTGGAAGCTCACTCAAACAGAACATACTGAATATGTTAAGGGCAATGCCTCTGACTAAAACCACCTCCCACACAGAAACCCAGGGACCTATAAACCTTGGAGGCAGTCATTAAATACCAGTGTGTGTCTGTGTGTGGGTGTGTGTGTGGGTGTGTGCGTGCTTGTGTTGTATGTGACCATGAGTGTGTGTGGATATATGTGTGTACATAAGTGTGTGTGCATTTGTGTGGACATGTGTATGTATGTGTGTGTGCTTGTGAGTGGAAACTGTGTGTGTATCTGTATGTGTGAGTGTGTGTGTGTGTGTAATACAAAACTAATTGCCATTGAAGTGAGCACTGGGGTGGGCCTCCCAGAAGAACAGAGCCAGTACTCACACACTAAGCCTTGAGGTAATTCAGCTGGCCACACACTACTACACACCTGTACACCACACACACACACACACACACTCTAATACTCTCCTGCACACCACAAGCACAGACACAAACACACACTACTACACACCTGCACACCACACACACACATACACACTAATACACTCCTGCACACCACACACACACACACACACACACAAATACACTCCTGCACACAGACACACACACACACACACACACACACACACACACACTCCAATACACTCCTGCACACAGACACACACACACACACACACACACACACACACACACACACACACACACACACACACTCCAATACACTCCTGCAGACCACAGACACACACTCTAATACACGCTTGCACACCAGACACACACACACACACTCCAAATACTCTTCTGCTCACCACGGACACACACACAAATACACTCCTCTACACCACAGACACACACACACACTCTAATACACTCCAACGCTCTCCTGCACACCACAAACAAAGATGAACTAACACATTTTAGGAAAGAGCTAAATTAAACACAGATGAAACCCAGAACTGAATTATGACAATATGATGCTAGTTATACTGGCCTCTCCAGGCTCTGTAGTGCGTAATGCGCTATGCTTTGCTGTAAAACCAAATAGTCAGCAAGAGAAGGGCCAGCTCAAATCACCAAAAAGAGTGTGTACCCACACACAGTCCTTTCCCCCTCTCTCAGCAGAGAGACGCTCATTCATTCAGAACTTTCCAGTTCACAAGTTCAAGCACACTGCACAGAGTCTGCCCCCTCTAGCATGGCAGAAATCTGTGGTTTTATCTCCACCACAAAGCCTGTTTCATATGTCTGCAGCTTTTGGTGAGGCCATCCCTTAAAGGAGTACTCCCATGCTTTTAAATTCAACGGATTTCTCTTGTAAATTATGTTTATGCCTATTTTATAGCCATAATAAACATTAATAAGCCTTTTTTCACCTGGGGAATACAGGATCCTACTGGATGGGTGTGGTACTGACATTCTTGAATAGCCTAATAGACAGATGACTGATGACTTGCCATTCAACCCATACTAACATGGCTACTACAGGAGCACGCAAATATATTCACTCCCCTTGAAAAGGACATCAATATTGCCTCAAAAAGAAGGGGAAAACAATTGCCTTACATTGCAATGCTTAGTTAAGAGTATCACCGTTTTTAAAAGCTAAACAACCTTCGATTTCCTTATCAGCGCAAAATAGCCTATAGGTGCTTAGAAAACACGGAAGAAGACAAGTAGAATGAATGTACACAAACTACATAATGTTCTGTGTAAATATAGCCCAGCTATGTTTTCAAAATTTACTGTAAGTCTTAGAGCAAGTTAAAGTTATTTCCAAGGCTTTTCACATGGTTAACTAACCTTCGCTTTTCTTACCAGCTCAAACTACGTAAGTTTAAATATACACAATTGTACAGGGGTCATGTAGTGCAGGTGGGAAAACAATCGCTTTCTTATCTAGGAGATCAGCTTTCAGGAAAATGTATCACGATCCATTGTTATAGAATTATCCAATACTCTAAATTATAAGCAACCAAGAAATGACATTGACCACATTTTCCAAACTTTTAAAAGAGTGCTGGTTTCATCCACTATTGCACAAATATGATATAAACCTCTGGACAGTCAGGACTTTGACAGGAGATGTATACGCTGCAGAACCAGCATGATAAAAGGCCCTGAAAAGGCTGGCTTACTCTTGAACGCGGGGTACATGGGAACAGTGTTCGTGATCAAGACAGCATCTTGACGGCCTTCAGGGATCGAGGCCAGCTCTGTCGATGGAGAAAACACAGGCGTCAGTCTACTCCCGGAGCAACTGCGAGCGATTCTTAAATCAAACAGCTTTGCCTTTGTTTGCCTTGTAAAAACACTCTCATTTACATGTAATGATTTTACAGATGCTTTTCCGGCCATTTTGGCAAACAAAACCAAATGCAAATAACAAGGGTGACTACTAAAACGGAGTGGACAATAAAACGACACATATTAAGCGCAAAGCTGACAGGCTCAGCCACCTCTCAAGTGAAGGAAATTAGATATTAAGTGCACAAGCACTTGCTCACAATGCTCTCTGTAAACATCGTATACTACGATATTGACAGGGTGAACTCACGTGGGGGGTAGAGGAAGCCGTAGGAGATCTGCTTGTCTGCTTTGTAGCCGGAGCAAGACTGACTATAGCCTGGAGGCACACGGATGTCAGGCCTCACACAGTTGCTCAAAGACTCAGGGAGAGGGGTGACATCTACCTGGAAAGACAACCAATTACACCTGTGAGACAGCTAGACTGAGATTTGTGTGAAACGTACGGTGAAACAAAAATATTCATTAGCATCTTTGAATGAAGGTACTAGAACAGTAGGCATAATGGAGGCCACTTCAGATTACAGAACAGTTATTCATACTTAATAAAGCATTAATGGCTGCATTATACTTCCTTCAAAAAATACATTGTTGGTTTTTAGTCAAACAACAGAAATGTAAGAGGCCAGGATTTGCAGATTAGGAAATCCCACAAAAAGTTTCAATATACACTGTTGTGCAATGTTGTGCCATGTTATATATACTCCCATCTCAAAATGATATCTGCTACTGGTTAAACTAAATGAATACGTTAGATGTAATTACAGCAACAGTAAATGTGAACAAAACTGATATAGAGTTGGGGTACACAATTACTCAACGACAGAAGTATGTAAATGAAACCGCAGCCATCACATGGGAGCGATGTAGCTGTTCTGAGACAGAGCGTGCACGAGATCTGTGAGATTCACCTGTTTGGGGACTGTGTACGACGTCCACAGGGGCATAGAGAGAGTCTCACTGTATCCACTGATATAGTCACTGTGGTGGAGAATGCTGTATTTTGTTTTGAAAATAACTGCTGGTCGACCATATGGAAGATTCTTGCTATCTGCAAATGAAAAGTACAAAAAACACAAGAAAAGCAGAGCTGCATGAGGAAAGCAACGATCGACTGAAATTCACACAGTGCAAAAGACATAAGAAATGAGAATGATGGGACACAATGGGATGCGAGTCTTACCATCCAGAGCTTGCCTCAGTCGCTGATTGAGTTCTTCCACTTTGTTCTGCAACACACAGACCCACAGTGACTCCAGGTTATAGCCTCTTACAAGGATGACTTTCAAAGCTCTCTGCCCTCTACCTTTTGAGCGTAACTGCAAAAGATTAGAGGTGAAAATCTCTTGCAAGAGAGCTTGAGTACACCCCTGCAGAAGCAAGATTACTTTTGCAATGAAGAACAAACAACTTTATTTACATGAAGGACAATTACAAATGTTGCGGTCTGGAGAACACAGGGCCTAGTAACAACATTTAAGATCTAAAAAATACTAAAATCCAACAGCAAATGACATTAACAACCATTTGGTACTACTATACTAAACTCTGTATTAAAACTCATGAAAATTACAGCATACTTATTATTCTTCTAGAAAAACACATACTGTATTAGGTATTTAGGTACATAACAAACTTATTTCACAATATATAAAATGAACTAAGGGTTGCATTTCATCCAAGCATCAAAGCAAAACAAGTACAAACTATACGGTTTAGCATGGGGGGCACATGGAAGCAGAACCATGGAGTGTTGAGAGGTGTCACTTTAACATTGAATTAATAGAGATGCATTCCTAATCGAATAATTCCTTGCCTCTTTTTAACCCACGTTTCATATATTTGTATTACAGATATGCCTACTATGTTTATGACTTTGTTTAAGCTTTAGATTTGGTGCATTAGTTGAACAGACCCCTGGTTATGTGAAACGCTCTGATCGAAGGAAGGCTGTGAGGAGAGTAACAGAGCCGGCTGCTTACCTTGTCCTCACAGCTACACCCTAAGTCGTCCGTGATAGTGAGAGCGGGGACAGAGGGGGAGGGTTTGGACACCTCCTCAGGCATTGTGGGTTTATGGGGCGGGGTTTTCAGGAGGTGGTTCAGACTGCCATGGGTCCCGTTGTTAGGGGCGGGCTTCAAGCCCAGGAGGTCTACGGTAAAGGAAACAGAAAAAAAGTATTGTTTTTACTCGTCTTTGTCACAAAAGATCTGGCCAAATCGAATCAGTGAGAGGAACGTATGGAATAGTCACAAAAGGTGAAAAGGAAATGAGGAACTGACACAAATATTCTCTTACCACACATGACATTGTAAAGTTCAATGTTCTCAAAAGCTGGCACTTTTGTCTTGAATTTGAATGTCGGTCCGTAACCCAAAAAGATGGTCTGAAAACAAACAAAGAAATCATTATGGCACCACACCAGAAACATTAATAGTACTTTTGTAACTTTGTCCAAAGACAGTCAGCAACAATGAAAATGGTTGTTTTGAAATATAATAATAAAATAATAATTCAGATTCAGAAACACAAAAAATGGTTTACCTGCATGCTGTTGATCTTGTTATCGTAACCATGGTCACCATTAAAGCCACACTTCCCAGGGTGTTTTTTTCCTTCTTGAGATTTCCTACAAAACAAATTGGGGGTACAATTTAAATACATTAAAAAAGGAATGATTAAATGAATGGTCAGTGCTCTTGGAGGGACATTTTTTGGCATCCTAGTGTAACTGCCTTTTGGTTCCTTGGTGAAAGATCTAATAACACGGACAACCGTGCTGTCAACATGTGAACCAGAGAAACATAAATGGGCATGCTCACTCACTGAGCTTAGTGTTTGGTCTTGTGCTAATTCTGCAGCCACCAGGATCGGGTCTGGTTTCTATTGCTTTCTTTTCTGACTTGCCACAAAAGTGAGTTGGCTGATGATGAGTTCAGAAAAGCTTCTGTAAATAAGTGTGATTTTTCACTGCATTGAACTTGACCACTAGACCAACTTGGGAGGTGGCCTGGCTCAAGACCAGCAGTGTGGTTGAATACCTAGAGCTTTAAGCTTTTGCTTTCACACTTGGGATTGTGGATGAAACCAAACTGCCAACCATGGTCAGTTTCTCTAGCTTTTTTATGCTCACGGTCAGCAGCGCATTACCAGCAGGGAAAAAACATTGCAGGCCTCTACAGGATCTGTAGGTTGTTTTTGTTGTGGATAAAAAATGTTGTGCGACCAGTGGTGGTGGAAACGGTTTCTACTGAGTAATTGCTGATGTTGCACATAAGTTTGAAGTCATGTAACAATATTTTAGTCATCTGTTTCTGCTGTCATCAGGAAGAACAGCTTTTCTAAGGTTTTTGTTCGCCAAAAGTCGGTTTAATGGAAACGCACCTTCAGTAGCAAAAGTCACTTGCATTATCTTTGCAATTGTGTAGAGAGAACATCTAGCACTGCTAACTCTGGGGCATTGCAGTATAGTCATTAAGAGCAACATTTTAAGGAGCGACACAATATTAACACCATGTTACATACAGGTAAAATAAAGGCAACACTATATTTTTTCAGGTAAATGAGGGAGTCTTTAAACGGGTGCATTACCACGAGTGGCCACTACCCTGGCCCTCCCCTAGCTCAACTAGCTCCTGGAAAGGGAATCTGGCCATCTAATGATCTCTCAGCTTAATCGGCTCAATACTTCCAGCATTCTGGCACAAAATGGCTGCCAGGCATCACCATGGTGGGTGCTACACATTGGTGGTGGCAAAGGTAAACTATCCTACCCCCTTCACTGTATGCACTTATGAAATCTGTTATTATGAGTATTTATGACATGAGGATTAAAGCTAGAAGTAACAGCAGAAGTAATACATGTTGAGACTTGTGTTGAGTTCTGGGTTAATGTTTCATCTTTGTAGCAAAGGATTATGGTTATATTCTTATTTAACCAAGGCTGCCAACCTTTAGGAATTCCCAAAACTCCCAAAGCCGATCCAGACACTTTTTAATTGAGAGCGACATACATACCGCGTTCAATGTCCTCACATATAAAAAGTAATTTTTAATGTAAAACCCGCAAGCACGTAGCGTCTGAAATCCGGGCGTGTCCTGGGGTACAGTAAACAAATGTTCTACTTCATTCATGTTTGAAAGACTGTTTGACGCTCTTACCTACAGGAGGGCAGAGCTCCCCCACGCACACAGCTTTCAGTTCACAGCCCTGGTGCCGAGGATTAGGCCGTCTATATCTCTCAAGGAAAACGTCAAAGATTTCTTTCATTTCTCCCCGCCGCCTGCCAAGTCAAACAGGAGGACCTTCCTATGGAGGGGACTCGTTCTCAAGCCCCGTCTCCATCTCTCTCCCTCTCCCATTGATCTGCTTTTTTCACTTCACTGCTGCAGCAAGGCATTACCTCATGGGTTTACTTTAAGAGCAAGAAATTTCCACTCGGTCTGGCGATGACGACAAAGCGTGAGAAGAGGAAGAAAAAAAAGTCTGTCCGAACGAATGTTAATGCTCCCTGTCTTGCCCCTGGGGAAAATCATTTGTGGGCCGAGGGGTGGAGGAGGAACGTTACCTTGCGACGTGCCACTTTCTCTCCACCATAAGATGGATCTCCTCGATCCTGCGGTTGTTGGCGTAGTGCAGTCGCTTCGGAAGGTGCTGCTTCAGGTACGGCTTGAAGTGCTGCTCTAGCTTCTTGCACTGTGAACAGGGCGGTGTAATAACTCAGATAGAGAACGTCTTTACTTCTTACACTATGAACAGGGAGGTGTAATAACTCAGATAGAGAAAGTCTTTACTTCTTACACTATGAACAGGGAGGTGTAATAACTCAGATAGAGAACGCATTCCCTTCTTACACTATGAACAAGGCAGTGTAATAATTCAGATAGAGAATGCATTCACTTCTTACACTGTGAGCAAGGGGTGTAGGGGAGATAGAGAATGTCTTCACTTCATACGCTGTGTGAACATGGCAGTGCAATAATTTAGAGAATGGCTTTACCTCTTACACTTTGTGAACAGGGCAATGCACTAACTCAGCACCTCACAATCCCCAGCCCATGCGGACTGACAGGACAGAATTAAAGTGTATATGATCACTGCATACTCACTGTGAGATTTGCCACAACTGCTTTCGGGTCATCTGAAACAATATTCATAAATATTAGTAACAAGCAGAACCATGAACCAGAACCAAACAGAACCACAAACCAGAACCAACTGATTCAAATAATGGATTATTTTGTTATATAAAGTTATGATAAAGTTATATTAAAAATCTAGAAAGACAGATACCTACTGGTGTGAAGGGAATTGAGCAACAGTAAGTGAGATAGTAATTGCACTTATAATGTGCAGGTTATCCTACATGGATATATTTACATCAAATGTAAATATACATGTAATCAAATAAGTCGCAATATGACATTGCAACATTCATATTCATAGTATTATTATTATCAGCTATATTTTATCAAAAAGATAAGACTCCTTAAGAAACTGTTTGCTCAAACATTTTGCATTGTAAACTCAAACTAAACACAAACAGTTTTTGTCAGATCTGACATAGTGGTTGCTATATGAGCTTTTCCATGACTTTGCAGAGTTGTTTTTTTGCTGTGCTCTTAGCTTTTGTTGCTCACATTTGGGGTTGTTTGGTGACCTGGAACGGATTCTCCCGAGAGACCCAGGGATGAGAATGATGTCATCCACATTGGCCATGTAGGAACTCAAGAAATCTGTTCTGTCGCAGTGTGCCTCCTCCATCCCTACGAGAGAAACCACACACAGTCACGTCACGTCCTCCATCCCATGGGTTGCAAACAACTCTCGTTTCGGCTGCTTGTGAAAAACTGTCAGAAAGTAAAAAATGCTGCATAGAACATTCACATTGTCCTCCAAGATTCTGATCTCTATCTTCTAAGATCCATCCTCACCACTAAACAAATTTTGGGATGCACAATTGATCAATTTCTGTCAGACTACTGGACCCTGAATCAGTTGTTCGGAACACTTTTCGGTTGGCGTGTCTCTTGGTCTCACTATGGGGCATCGTGTACCCCTTCTCAATGGTGGCTCAGTCATTTTATTTTTCTAGTACTGCACAGGCATGAAGCTCTGTTTATGCTCAATACTCCTTTAATTCCCTAAAAGATATCTCATGTACCCCTGATGAGACTTCCTGTTCAGAGCCTCTGTTGTAAAACACACCATGCTCCCATCAGAAGTTAGCTATTTGCATCATAATTACCTAAAGGATTAATATTGGGACAAATTTTGTACAGAGATGTTGGACTACAGCTTTTGCAGACCACGTCTGTACAATGAGCCAGTAAGTCAGGCACAGCGCCCCCCGGAGGCAGGGAGAACTGAGGAGGGGGGACGTCCATACCGTGGTCTCCCACCAGGATGACGTTGACGCAGCGGTGCAGGTTCATCTGCTTCAGCCCGTCCATCAGCTGACCGACAATCTTGTCAAGCTCCTTCAGGGGGTTGTTCAGCTGCGTCACACAAAGGCACACATCTGCATTTGGGCACCCCTGATACAGTACGATCTGCAGAACGCTACAATACATGACCACACAAAATAAAATAACATACCACATTACCACCACCCGGCAATACATTAACACAGACAATACATTACCATATGCAATATATTACCACCACACACAGCCGTGTGCGTTACCATACATTACCACACAAAAAGCAGAATGCACGAATGTTATGCGTTCGTATATTATCATGCACCCTACCACAATATATTACCATGTGCACAATCTATTATGACACACAATACATTACCACTCACATATATGTTATTTACCAGCTTTGAGGTCAGTATTGAGAAAAAACTTGCATACTTGCTCATAAGATGACACACAACGTTGACCTGCACACAGGAGTGGATAAAACATCTCCACTACTATAATCTCCATCCACTCTTTGCTCTTATCTTTTAAATAGTTTTTTTAATAAGTGCTGACAAATACCATCATCTCTTTGTACCAAAGGTCTTAAACCTTTTTATAGGCATCTAAAAGGGATGGGACCCAAAATCTAACCCTGCTTGTTATGAAACTAGGATCTGTGGAATATTTAATTTGTCACACTAACATTTTGAGCCCAGCTCATTTCAGCCTTCCTGCCTGAGGCTGGGAAGTCACATTAGCAGCAGTGTGGTCATGCCCTGACATGCTGCCCCGTGCTGGGAAACATCTGTTTTGCGGATTCTCTAAGCATGTGGCACCGGGTAACACGGCCTCTCTCTTGCGGTCTGCTCACCTCAATGCTCAGGGGTCCCAGTTTGTGTCCGAACGTGTCTGGCTGCTCAGAGTGCATGGCGTACACATAGGGCCTGGAGGGTTACAGTGGTACAGCTGTCAGTGTGCTGAGTCACCTTTCCTCGTCTTAAAGCATTACGTGAAGTTAGCAGAGGCATTCGATTTGGCAATCAACATTACATTACATGAATTTAGCTGACGCATCACATTTCGCATTCAGCATTACATTACATTGATTTATCAGACGCTCTTATCCAGAGCGACTTACACGGTTTACATTTCTTTACATACAATCCATTTATACAGCTGGATATTTACTGAAGCAAACAAGGTTAAGTACCTTGCTGCAACCTTTGCATTACAAGCCCAGTTCCTTAACCATTATGCTAACATTGCAACTGAAACAACTTCCTTGATCCGAGACAGATATAAACTAATTCACAGCATTACATCTCTTTCACAGCATTCTATAACTGCTGAAAAATGTATTAGGGAGCAGGTTAGAGGTTGCAGGTTCAATTCCCAGGTGGGGCACTGCTGTTGTACCCTTGAGCAAGGTACTTAAGCGTCTGCTAAATGCCTAAAATGTAATGTAAAATGTAAATGCAAATGTAATGTAAATGTATTAATCCATGTATTGAAAAAGAAACAGGACATAAACATTGAAAATACAGTTGAAAGAGATCTGGGGGCTATCCTTTGTGGCTGCCCTTAGAAGCATCACCTAGAGGTTTTTTTACAATGAGTATTTGTAACTGTACTATTTCTATGTGCTGTATTTAAATCAGCAGACAATCCAATCTGTGACTTCAAACTGTTGATAAACACTACTGTGCTACTGCCACATTATATTCATTTAGCAGAAGCATTACATTTAGCGCTACATTAAATTAATTTGGCAATTAGCATTACATTATATTAATTTAGCAGATGCTGTTATTCAGAGCGACTGAAACAGTCAAAGCCAAGACAGATATAAACAAATTCCTCAGCATTACATCTCTTGCACTTATAGGGATGTGATTTTTTTGTGAGAAATGAATGCTTTGTGAAACATTAATGGGGGAAGTTTCATTGTTACCGTGTATGGGAGTCAGTGGTAAATGGGGGATTTTAAAATTAGGTATGGGGAGATAGTCAACCGAAGACTTATTTTGGGTGATAAAATCTGAGGTATCTGGCAGGACTGCAGCTGAACTGCACAGCCATTAAACCAAAGGACGGCACTTTTTATACGACTGGTATTAGGGTTGGCAGTGTAGTAGTGTAATGGTCAGGGAGCTGGGCTTGTAACTCAGAGGTTGCAGGTTGTGCGCTGCACAAGCGCTTGACTACCCTGTCGACAGGTCTCTGGCAACAGTCCAGAAAAGGACGAGTGAAAAGTCTGACCTCTCTCCATCGGGCAGGTGAAGCCACTGAAGCATAGTGAGCACTCTCCTCTCAAGGGGAATCACTCTGTCAAGAGAAACGCACTGTCAAATATCGCTCACACACGCATGCTAAGGGAATCACTCAGGCAAACGTCACACCCAAACACACACACACCAGGGGAGTCACTGTCAAGCATCACACCCAAACACACACACACACCAGGGAATCACTCAGTCAAACGTCACACCCAAACACACACACACCAGGGGAGTCACTGTCAAGCATCACACCCAAACACACACACACACCAGGGGAATCACTCAGTCAAACGTCACACCCAAACACACACAAACCAGGGGAGTCACTGTCAAGCATCACACCCAAGCACGCACTCTGCTGTGGGAGGTGTCACCACAAATTAAAGATGATTCACAGCCATAGAAATAAGTGTACACAATCTCACAATTAGGACAACAGGGCTGTAGCTTCAACACATGAGTTAAGACAGAGAAAAATCAAAATGGACTCTGATGGTAGATGCTATGCTTACAAGGTATTCTTAGCTCCAGTATAAAAATATGACAAACATGAATGGCTGCAATGACTAGGACTGAATGAAATATCAAAATCTCAGAAATGTTCCTTTTCCATTCTTTAAAAACCCTGAAATATCCCAAATAGGCATATGCTACATAGCGACTGTAGGTTAGAACCTTGAAAGTTGAGCACAAAATTGATTTGATATAACAATTCTTGCCAAAACTATGAATCCATAGAAACCATGCTCTAGAAGGAGCAATGGGTGGCCAGCGGCATCTTGTTCACTCAGCTCAGCTGTCTCCCATAAGCCTACGGATTATACTGAAGCACAGGGGCTTGATGGAGGAGGGGGAGGGGTGATCCTACTAAATCTCTGCAGCACACTTCCTTCCCCCCTGGCTGCAAAGCAGGACCTCCCTGAAGTCCACTCGCCGGTCACAATCTCGCCTCTCCAAATCTCTTCGCCAGATAACATCTTCTTATAAATCTCCCTCCAATGCGACCACAGGAAGCAGGCCTTGAAATGCACTTTAGCCCTGTGTTTTGGAAGGGAGTCACGCGGCCAGCGAAGTTCAGAGACTGACTGGCTTTGTGTAAATACGTCCGTTTGAACAAATTGCTGGCAAAACAAGTCAAGCTCTCGCCCCCTCCATGCTACCAAAAAACCTATCTGTAAAAGGCGTCTGTGTCGGCGTATGTGGGAGCCTTTGTCTTTACCGTCGGCGTAATCGAGCGGTGTGCACCGGCCCGTGCCTTTGACCGAGCAAGAACGTGCGCCTAATTTCATCCTCGGGGTAAAATCACACTGCACAAGCGTCGTGTGAGTGAGGCGTAATTGCTGTGCAAACCGCGTTTTTGTTTTGGTTCTTTTTTTTTTCAAACCCAGGGGTTGGAGTTTGAGGATAGTTAACGATCGCAGTCGCGTGGGCCGTGACTGTTCGATTTTTTTCTTCTTCTGTTTACTTTTTTTTTTGCATGTACAGGAACAAGTGACCTTCAGTGAAATAAGAGGGTTGCCAGAATGGGGGCGAATTTCCCCAAACGTAGAACTATTTTGAGAAAACTAGTTTTAGAGGAAAAACATGGTCAATGGTAGATGAGGGATTTTTAAATGATATACAAGGGAAAAAAAGCCATGGAAATTTGCATGGGGGACTGGAATGGACAGAAATGAAGACAGGAAGGGATTTTGAGAAATATTTTGGGGAAGAATGTCATCTTTCGCATCTGGCAACGCGGGAAGCTCTTGAGGCCAGAGATCGATATGGAAAGGGACTTACACGGGCCAGAAGAAGGTTCCTGCCTTCAGCCCTTGCTTCAGTGCAGTGATCCAGATCTAGAGGGAGACGGGAACACATCACTTGTATTTAATTGTCAGTCTAAGGACAAATGTCAATTGAATGTAAGCCTACGTCTGTTAACTACTGTAAAGATTGTTAATGGTTGCAGTTGAGGCTGCTCTCCTCTTGAACTGGCTCACGGCAGAAACAGAGGGAGACTCACAGGCTGGCCCCCCCACCAGCGATGGTTCAGCTTCTCTCGACCTCGGAGGTTGAACATGGAGTCAAACACGGGGTCGTGCATAGAGTTTCCCACAATCCCGTGGGATTCGGGATAAAGGCCCTGTAAATGTCAGACAAACTGGGTCAATAAAATCTCTCAACTCTTACACCGTACAAGAAGAACAGTGCAACTGCATGAAAGCTGAAGGCCCTCTCAACATCCCCTGCTGGTTTGTTTCAATCACTTACAAGAAATAGGTCATTATAGTTTTGAAAGATAGACATCAATATTGAGCATATTTGCTCATACAAAACAAATACTAATAGAAATGTTATATATATATTGTGTGGTTCTGTGCGGCTCAGCAGGTAGAGCACGGTGCTGACAACGCTTAGGATGTGGGTACCACAAGCACTGAAAAATGTATGCATTCAGTACTGTAAGTCGCTTTGGATAAAAGCATCTGCTGAATTGCAGATATAAATTGCATATACATTGCCAATAAATGGAGAGAAATATGGAATGCATACATACCGTTGCAAGGCTGTACAAATTGGGGAAGGTTTTCGTGGGGTACATAGGTCTCATATAAGGTGCATGAGTGCCACAAGTTCCTAAAAGTTTGAAACAAAAACATCTGACTAACAAGTGAAAGTAGGTTCCAACGGACGCCACAAAAACAAAACCTATGGAACAATATGGAGCTGAGCTGCACATCAGTCCTTATTGAAGGCGTTTTCATAAAGGTGTATCATACAGAGTATCTGATTCTAAGATATTCTATGTACTGGGAAATCTGGTCCTGGGTCCTAAAATAGCAGTTTTGTGTAAAATGGGTACACCATTGACATGTCATTTACCTTAGAATGGAGTTTGTTGTCATTAGGGGGGGTTTGGTGGAACCCACCCCCATCATATAAATATGTGATTATATGATCACTACACATAATATCTTTGCATGAACCCTCCTAGATTCTAGATATTTTCAAGACTGACCTTTTACAAATTGTGTCCGAGTGCATTTTGGGGGGTTCTACGCGATGACTTACTCAGTTTATCGAAGTTGGGGATCACCGTGCTGCCCCTCTTCATGTACGACGCACGGAACCCATCCACTGACAACATGATGAGAGGGGGACGGACGAAGCTGGAGACACAAGAACACGCATCACATCCTCTGGCACCCTTACATCACATCCCCCTGAACGGCACTAATAAGTTACCCATCCAAGCATCGCACTCAATGAGAGAGAATGTCTGTCTCGACCCCAAATGCTCTCTCTCTCTCTCTAGAGCACCCGAAAAGGGAAGCTACAGTCGTGAGATTATTTTCCTGCAAACTGATTGGTTCTAGCAAGTTTGAGCCAGCATTAGCATTCTACCACACAAGATCACGATTCTTATCACGACTCAAGCAATTTGCATCAGATGAAATAGGGGGATAATTTTAATGCACGGCTGACAACAAAAAAAGAGAATGAAATACAGTTCCTGTTTTGAACACTAGGGGACAGTGTCTGCCTCAGCCTACCCAAGTTTACACTGTCCTCACCAGTGCTCCTCTGGCAGTGGATTGGGAGAAGTCACTACTACACCACTTCTACTCATGCTTCTAACAATGATGACATACGTCAGGTTGTTGCACATCCCTGGAAATCAAAGCATTTTATTCCGTTTTATAGTTATGACTTAATTATGACAAAACGTTGGTCTTTTGGTTCAATTTGCCCCACGAGTTCAACAAGGTACCAATTGTTATACAATTAGTATTATGGTTACACAATTGTTTTATTATTTCAATCCTTAATTGATTGAATTACTAGTGCCATTTCCAACATGACACTAGCCCGGTTGCTTGGGAAGATGATCTGTCTTTCCATTTGGTCTGTTCTGAGATACAGACAGTTTCTCTTTTATCACATCTTTTGAGAAGGTGCCCTCATGCTTGGTGTAAAACAACACAACTTCATGTTCAGACTTAATTTTGTCATCAAAGATCTTATGAGCTTTTTTACGTTGTCATAGCTCATTCTTGGTGTTTCTCCTTAATCTATTTGATCAATATATCCCCTCTCTGTCATTCTGTCTATTTTCTGTCCCCTTTCCTGAAACGGACTTCCCTTTTGACACTTCCTTGGCTGCTTGTTCTAGATATTCCATGGGGTTGAACCCCTGTTTGTTTTGTTTGTAGACTCTTGGCATAACAATATCTGCTTTGCAATGTTGAGAATACCATTTGGCTCAACGTACCCCAGGCCTAGTGGCTCATTTGACCCCACAACCACCATTTTGATTAATTTTCTTCACACAGCCACTCAGGCCCACTGTCATGCTTATGACCTCATATTGTAGCTTATAAAGTCAACAAATGACATGTAATAATTAATAAAGGCCCAAAAATATATCCTTCTATTTAGACACAAGAATCATGACACTTTTACCACAATTAAATCACCTGATTTGGCAAAAATACATGCAATACCTAGCTCATTAAGGGGCATGACCAAGTACAGTGCTGTGGTAATGGACAAAAAAAAATGGAAAACAAACAGTAAAAAATCTAGAAGAAATATATGATTTTTAGCAAAATCCAAGTGCCTCACCCCTCCGGACATTCTTGAGTCTTAATCTCTTCACATTCATCTTTCACCCACGAAGTCTCACCTGCCAGGGAAAGGAACTCAGAATGAGCTGCATACAAACCAACATTACAGTGCAACATACATCATTCTTTCAGTAAAATAAACTATTGGGAATGGTCCATTACATGGACAGCACTAAGTTTGTACTTAGTCTTTTAAAAAAAAAAGTTTAGCAGTACCCTGTCACTTGATGCTGTATTATAATGGTGCGATAACTGTATGTGTGACCCTAAAATAAAAGATTATTACTATAAAATCTGTCCGATGAACTAATTCAAAATGAAATAGATATAAATGATTAACACAAACATTAATCTAGGTTTGCAAGTGATGTCGTGTTATAGTTTAAGCATAGATTGCCAGGAGAAACAATACATGTAACAGGAAAATACAATCAACACATATACACTGTACACTTCTTCTGACAATAATATTTTAGGTAGTTTGAGAGAAGGTATGAATCCTCAGAAATAGGGCAGGCAGTGTGGTATAATGGTTAGGGCACTGGGCTTGTAACGTTAAGGTTGCAGGTTCAATCCCCAGGTGTGACACTGCTGTTGTACCCTTGAGCAAGGTACTTAACCTGAATTGCTTCAATTAATATCCAGCTGTATAAGTGGATTGTAAACTGTAAGTCGCTCTGGATAATGTAATGTAATGAAATGCACCCCACTCACCTGGTGAGGACATTCTGTCTGAAATTAAACCACGGTACAGGTACAGTACCATTTTTACAAGCAGTGTGTGCTGGAAAGCACTGTCATGACATTGTTAGGTCAGACACTCTTATCCAGAACGGTAAGAGTGCAGTTTAGCTGAAAGCCACCCTAGTGGAATTCCGGTGCTCAACTTTTTGTAGTCATTGTTAACCCTTAATGTCACTTAAAATGTTGTTCTTTGTGTCTGGAATACAGAGAATGCTACACAGTAGAGAATGGTGGGCAGCTTTGCCACCAGGTGATGCCAGCTGTCCCTCACCTTTGCACAGGGTCTTGTAGTTGGTGCAGCAGTCTCCCTTGTCCAGACAGTCCTCAGAGCAGTGGCATGCATGGTCATTGTTTCGGGTTTCTCCACAGCGCTCCTTGCTGCACTCAAAGCCCCCGCTAATGACAACAGTGAGTGTGAGACAGTGATGATCTATCTTCCAGACAACCTGACATGTTCCATACACAGTACAATAATCCAAACAAGGATTTTGTAGTACATTATATAGAACTACCCATACCCAATGATAATATGAACACATTTACCCAAATTGTTAAAAAAAACAAATGTCAGAGCTATTAAATTAAACCTTACTTTTGAACAAGGTGTTTTCTTAACGTTCTGTTTGTTTTTATGCATCTTTGTGTTTGTTTTCTTTGTTTTATGCTTTTGTAGCACTTTGAGATTTACTTATAATGAAAAGTGCATTATAAATCAAATGTATTATTATAATTAATAATAATAATAATAATAATAATAAATAAATGGTTAGATCAAATGCATATATATACATTATTTCTATAATAATAAAATGAAATGTATTAGATGCTTAGAAAGTATAGTCCATAAATGTTTGGTGAAGTTTTAATACCGCCCACCCAATTGGTTGAGTCTTAAAAGACGATTTGACGTCATCACTCAGTGGCGGGGCGACTTCCCAAACAAATGTGCTGGAACGCATACAAACTGTAATCCAACCATTAGCCACTCCGGCGCTAGTTGTTGCTGTCCTCCACCGAGTTTACGTCATAAGAAGAAAACACTAGCTAGCTGTGAACCCTAGCAGCAAAAAACGAAACCTTGAACACAAAGGGTACTTAGACAGATGTAGAAAACGAACAGACGTTGTAGAGACGTTTTCGAGATGGCACGAGCTGAAAGTGTCTCAGCTTATTAGCACCGATGTCGAGATTACATCTTTCCTCCTTGACAGATGAGCAAAGCTGGTCCGCGTTTGCTAGGATAACTATAACCAGTCACAAGCAGTGGCTGGTGGGCACACTTGCCAGGGTTGATCAGGTCTAGTCATAGTAGATTGTATGGGTCCGCTAATTAGTGAATGGCTAGATACCATTATAGGAAATCTAGAATCAAATATACTTACGCACGAGTTTCCTTTCTATTAAAAATCGCTTGGTATTTCTTGCTATCAGTTATGAACGGTCAACTGGCAACGCGAGACTATGGCACTTAAGTTTTCATGTGTTTGCTAACACTACCTCTCATGCAGTGACGTCAAATCGCTTAGTATAACTTTAAGGCGATCCGATGGCACAAAAAGGGACACCAGCATTGAAAGTGCCTTACCTGTTTTCAGACAATGCTCGTCGAAATCGGAGCAGCAGCTGTTGTAGGTCTTGCATAAGTTGTCACAGCGACAGTTGGGGGCTTCGGCCTCGTTCAGCTCGAAGCATCGGTTCTTGCACGAGCCCGATGTGCTTACCCACGGCGAATCTGAGAGATCTGCCGTTAGAGAAAAACGTTAGCATCTACACACCAACATTGCACGAGGTGACGTTAAGAACGTGCTAGCGCTAACTAGCATGTTTGCCTGCAGAACAAAGGGTGTTCTGTGTGATTCAATCAGACGCGATGATCCCTGTGTAGTCGGGACAAGGCTATCATAACTTTCCAAGATGCGCAATTACGCACGCGTCCGGATATTGTGCCACATTCTTGTGAGCAGGACCCTTTTGGATCCATAAACAACATGTGAGGCTCAATCAGTTTCACTATGAGCAAACAGTACCCAGAAAAATAGTGTTTGCCAACCATCTAGGGACTATTGACAGTACTTGCTTGGTGTATCCAGCTAGTACACTCTCGTTTAAGAGTTACTTTTCCGTGTATGTGCCACACACGTTAAAATAGAAATACATGTTAAAAGACCATTTTATGATCAACTACTGGAAATTGGTCAGTATTTTCTCAGTTACATGACAGTAGTATTAATATATTTACTTTGATGTCATTTCCGCATTACATCATAAGACAAATGATCATCAAAATAATAAATACATAATACAAATATATTCTCATAAATAAAAAAAAATGAAATGTGGAAACCTTTGTGACATCGTAATTAAGTTACGTTCCGTTCCTACATGTAAGTTTAGACGAACTCAAGCAAAATTTACTGGAAATATTTTTTGCATATCTTAATATTGACACAAGAGAGTACTGAGCAAACATTTTCCAGAAAAGACACCTGACAGGCCAAATCTGAACAGCCATGATTTCTTCATTTCATCGCACTTTTCTTGATTGTTTTGTTTACACTGGCAAGTACATATTTTGGATAAATTATATGCAAATAAACTAAAGATTAGAACTATATTGCAAAAAAATGTCCTTACTCGGGACCTGTGCAGAGCAACAGCGCGGCAGGACAGCGAGTGTGCCAATATCAGCGATTTTCTATTACATCCAGCAAGAATCATATGTCATTTTCAGACATTCTGGGTGAAGTACATGGATTCTATGTTTAAAACAGTTTATGTATGCACATAAACGGCCAATGTACATAAATGTTTTCCAAAGTACACTGCCAGTGGATTTTTGAAGACTAAATAGAGAAGGCTTATTTATTTATTTTCCATATCACTAATTATGTACAATGTTACTATAGAATACTTGTATCTAGATAAATTACTTAATTAGTGTTGCCGGGTACACGTTTTTAAAACTCTTTCCGTCTTAAAATCATGTTTTCAAAATACAGTATTCGGGGCAGGACTGCTCTTAGAGAGGATATCATTTTCCATGGATATCTGTACAAACAAAGCCCCTTGTCTACACCGGCATTAATAGATTACTGCACATATTCATGTGTGATTAAAGAATAATCCGAATAAAATGTTCACTAAGACAAATGCATTACGCCTCAAACTGGTCAAACATTAGCTGTGTGCACTTTAAATGCTCGATTGCTTTAAACGCTTATATAACGTTACACATTAATTGTACTGGGTTGCTTACATTCTGGACGCGATGGAGCTTCCTCCCGTTCTGCAGATCGTCTCGGCCGATTGAAAACATATCCCAAAGAAACATTGGAACCAGAGAGGAAGGACAGCACATAAAATACCTTTAAAAAGATAAAAGTGCCAGGTTATCATTAGGTTACATTTTGTAAACAGCAATCAATGGCAATGGGATAATATGTCATTGTCAAAAATTAATTCAAGGTACAAACAAATGAAAAAAAGATAGAAATTTGAATTTTGAGATTCAGAACCCCTTAAAATCGTCTATTCATGTAACAAACCAAAAAACAGACAAAAAAAAAGACGCTCGCTCCTGCATAGTAGGTATTGAATTATATTCCATTATATATTAATGTTGCGCATTGTAATAGTATTTTCTAAATGCATGAATTATACCTGTTTAATCGTTATGTGTTTCCGCATTTTGACAGGTTCTACGCGTGTTGCCTTCTCCCCAACAACTGGAACTGCACGCCTCTGTGCACTGCACCAGACCCCACCTGCACAGGGTGTCAGTTGGCTTCGACTCGAGCATGGGCGCGAGCTATCGCAAACGGGCTATGTTTGTCTTTTGATTGGACAAAGGTCTAACGGGGAACCCACTGTTCGTGAGATAGAACGTGTACGTGGACAAGGATAAATAGAGAGACAGCGTTGGAGCTGCCAAGCGTGAAACGTGTTTCTTTGCATGAAGTCGAAATAGGCATACAAAGAAACGAGTGCGCAAATGTAATGGAACTATTCAAAAGAAACATCCTGACGTATTTTAAGTTTAAACAAGAATTGCGATCATGTGTTTACGACGTATAACAATAGTCAAATAGACTCATTCTGATTAGTTTATACTTTGAATAGAGACCCACACTGACTCTGTTGTAGTGTAAATTAACTCCGCGGGTCATGGTCGAAAGGACTCATTAGCAAAACAAAGATGAAGAGTCCATTTATAAACTTAGACTTCTCTTTATAATAGTTATATAGCCTACCACGCGGAAAGTTGGGGTATCCAAAGAACTTTCAACGAATTACCAAAAAAGGTTGCATCGAGGGTTAGAATACGACAGCTGAAATTAAAGCTCACAAAATTAGCTAATTGGGTGGTAAAACGCACCATCGCGGGCGCAGCGGTAGTGATTAATTGCCCACAAGTTTATTGAATGAACTTAACCGCGCAAAAGTAAACATCGCGGTTATTTCCTTGTGGTTAGCGGAACATAAGCACGCGCCGACAGTACGTGTTCTAAATTGAACCTGCGGGACCGATTCCCATTGTACTCGTATAGCAGCCCAGTGCAAGACGCCACACAAGGCAGTAGCTCGTGCGGGTATGCATTTTTAAATTAGCCTGAGATTTGCGATGCAATTAATAGTGTTATCTACCCATAACTGCAGGTCGCTACGGAAAACATCCACTTGCAATTCAAAAGTGCACTTTCATCTTCAGTCAATAAACAAGAACTACATTTGAACTACATTTAAGTCTCTATATTGCTAAAATCACACAGGGCATGCGCTCAAATTTGCGAATAATAGGCTATGTATATCGCTTTGCTTCTAGAAACAAGTGAAGACCAGAACCAATAATCATACCGTACCAGTTTCCCCAGTAACATGATCAAAACCGCTGCTTGTTCGTTATCTGTTCCCGTGGTTGCGTTCAACGTGCCCCCTCTCGAGACTGCTCTGACCTGAGGACTGCGCTGGGACTAGAGCTCTGGTTTGTTATTTTACAAAGTTTGCGTTTTGCTCTTAACCAATGTATACGGAGTAACGGTGACTGCTTTCCTGTCCTTGGGGACTACGTGCTTCAGCGTACGACCGAGGGGCACACATACTGCGCTTACAGTAGGTTGGTGCTACACCCACGACTGAACCCTCGCCGATAAGTGACCTGAGTCTGCTTGCACTTTAATTCAACTTCTGGTAAACTGATAGCATTCTTTACCGGCCAACATTTAGAACAGTGTTAAGCATGGATGCATCTAATCAAACCACGACCCACAGTTTCATTGCCATATGCGAATTAAATTGAAACGGTTTTGTCAGCATGGCTCGAATAGTGGGCAAAACGGTAGAAAAACAACTAGCTTCTCAAATAGTGTGAAAGGAGCAAGGACAACAATCGTTAATGCATTAAGGCTATATACATTTAATTTAGTGATTGCTATTGTTCTATACGATAGATACGTACTGAAATCAGGTAATTGCAGGTAAATGTCACCGTGTGTCATTCCTGGTGCTCGCCACAGAAGCTCAAGGAAAAATAAACTGTAATAAGGACAGGATAACAGTTGATAGTTTAGTTGGTGAATTAACATAAGAACGGCAAGTTAAGACTTTAGAGCCAGAGACACAAGGCATCCCTGCGTCATAAAATGCACTTTTCATCATAGGGTGTGATTGTTAATAAGGGATGCCATATGTCAGTGGCTCTGAATTATTGCTTGGACGAAAATGATAACACTGCATGGATGCTCACCTCAGTGCACATGTCCCCTATTGCCCCAGACAATTCTTCACATGAATTCAAGAGGTAGAACATTATACTGCCTTGCATGGGTGCGCATGAAAGATGTAATCCAGATCTAGAACTTCCCCACGATGTTCATTTCGCCTGAACTTCGCCTTCCATCAATGACTACATTGCCTTTACCTTAAGCTACATCGTGCCAACACTGAATGCAGAAACAGCAAATGCACAAGATGTTGAAGTGTGATCGAATGCGGGACAAATTATTTCTGGCATCAGAAAAGTGCAGACCTGGCCAAAATCCGAGCAGCCCTTCAACCTAACAAGAACCAGATGAGTTCCTGCTGACCTCCTGTAACATGTCTTGATAAATTACCACCTGCTTTATTTCCTGTGTGCAATACACATCTGCTCCTTTTAAGAATTGCACTGTCAAGGCATTAATTTATGGATATGCAAATGCTCACGTTCTGAATGACCCTCTGTGCTGCGGGCGGCAGGGTAGCCAAGCTCAAACTGCTTCAGAAACAAAAAAAGAACACTTATGTACACATTCAGTACAGTACAAACCATCATTTAAACTTATTTCAGCATTCAAATGTTCAATTGTTTTTCACATTTTTTTCTCTCCAGTTTGGAATTCCCACCTGTCCCTCTTGAGTCACAGTTGAGTCACGATTTTCTCCGATGCATTCTGCTGCAGCCTGCTACTATACTGCATGCCAAAGGCCACAGTGCTACATAATAGCTCGCACCAACTTGAGGAGATAACCATCTCACTAACAACTGGTAGCTTGTGGGCACCTGGTGTAACATTGGAAGGAGCAAATGCAGCAGCAACCTCACCAACCCTGAACAACCTACATCCACTATATATCCAGCTGAAGCCAAATGTGTCCCACCATGGACTCCCTGGCAGTCAGCTAATGAAGGAGCCCAGGCTTGAACCTGCCATGTCTAGGGCTTGGCCTGTGCTCATGGTGAGTGCCTTTGTGACTGAGCAGAAATTAAATTCAATAAATGCAACTTTTCCTTAACTATGATGAGGTAAATATTGACGATTGCTTGTCAATGGCCTAGTGAAAAAGGAGTTGTATTAGAAAGTGGCCTCCAAAGTCAACTAGCTAATGTAGATGATGTTCCAAGAGGCTTTGAAACTAAAAGGTTGAACCTCCGGACAAGAAAGCGGTCTTTGAAATTCTAAACTGGCTTTAACAGCCAGTCAGCGTTTAGCAGCAGTCAGTAACCTCCACGGTCTTGTAGGTGCAGTCTTTTTGCGAGACCCTGCCGTTCCTGGCAATGCTGTTGAAGCAGAAAGAACCCGTCATCTACAAGCTACAGCAGTAAGAGTTTGCGAGAAAGTGTTGGCAAGCCAGCACATATTGAGGACGGTCAGTTCAGACGGAGCGAAGTCCACGGTTCTGGGAACGATATCTTCCCCCGACGCATGCAGATTCAGACTCAATCCATGCAGCACTTTAGTGGGTTATTGCAGTTCTACGTCTCCCTCATGAGCTATCGTTGTTCCAAGGGAGGTAAAAGGGGCTCTTTGTGTTCCGGTAAGGGGAGTGTAAATGGATCAAGTGTTTGCAGAATCAGGGTTTTCCATAGTTGTGGTTTAGCCCAACACAGACCCAAATAATATAAACATGTTGAAACTAGAGACATACAACTAACTTGTACTTTTCAATTCAGGAAGAGAAAAACACATTTCACACAAAATAATCTACAAAACACTTTATTTTCAGGAGTACTTAAAAAGATATATTGATGGCAGAAATGCACAAAGGTATGTTAAATGGGTAACGTGGTTGTTATTCTATCGCAACAGTAAAATAGAAAATACAAAAAAGGTTAAAAAAGAGCTATCCTATGCAATAAAGAAATAACAGCAACCAAGTGAGCCAGCCAACAGCACAATGGTGAAAACAGGACAAAAAGGTACATATACATAGGACAATAAAATTAAGCATGGTTGGAAACTCACAAAATACATGTGTTATGGCTCAAGTGGCAATTGTACAGTATGTCCATGTGTTATGTATATCAGCCCAGGAAGTGATCCATTTCAAGCCGTGAGCATTTTCATATTTTGCGATACAACTTAAGTTCATTATGTTTGCTGAAATTTCTCATGTAAAAACATGAATGCTACAAACTTTCATAATATCTGGACATTTTAATAAATGATGTGGACAGAGGCCATGTCGATCAGCAATTTTCCTTGTTATGCATTCTGTACCGAATGGCGCAGGAGGCATTTTCCATTTTCTTCCCCCAAATATTTGAGCTTGCACACTGCAACGTCACAGGCCTTACCAATAACCCGGAGAAACCGGAGTCTGAAACCTGAAAAAGCTGAAAAAAGACGAGGTCTCAAGTTGTTCAAACCTTGTTTATTTTCGACCGAAGAGGGTTTGAGCTGACTGTTAGTGGTCCTTGCGGTCGGCATGATGGGAGACCGCGTGGGGGGCGCAAACGCTGGGACATCCTGCCGGGAAAAGGCTGTGTTTGTGTGGCTGCCGACGATGACGTCACAGGAAACGGGAGGGAGGGGTTAGGTGTCTGGTTTTTGGCCCTGGCTGCTCGGCTCGACTCCCCCTTCGGGCACACACTCTCTCGGGGCCTCAGTCGGAGAGGGAAGGCGAGCGCAGGGAGCGGCCGCTGGCGGGGCTGTTGGTGGCCCCGTGGGCGTCCCTGTCCTTGTCCTTGTCCTTGTCCTTGCTGTCGTGCTTGTGTTTGTGCTTGTGCTTGTGCTTGTGTTTCTTCTTCTTCTTCTTGTGCTCGTGGTGGTGGTGGTGGTGATGGTGGTGGTCGCTGTGCTTGGAGGAGGAGTTACTCTCTTTGCTGAATATGGGGAGGGGTGTGGCTGGCATGGACAGAATGGCCTGCTCCACAGATGGGGGTTCTTTACCTGGGGGAGGGGGCAAAAGAGGAGGGATCAAAGACTGCAACTGCCTAAGCGCCATTTACTTAAAACAGGTGGGCCACACACACTTGTTACTGAATCTTAATTTTGTCGCTGAAAGGAGTTTTTGTAGCGTATAAGACAGGCAGATGATGGAACCATTGCGATTATGTCATCTCATGCACCGTGCTGAAGGTACAGTGGCTACTCAGATATCCCTCATCTGGTGTGGGTTGGTCCCTATGGCACTACAGCATGTGCACGTGATGACAGATACCTGGTGTGGACGGTCTTTCAAGCATGTTGAGGTGGTGATAAATGAAGGCTTGGCTGTCATGGACCGTGTCCATGTCGATGTCCTCCTCCTCTTGTGGGTTGAACTGCAAACAAATGGCCACCATTGTGTCAATTTCTCTGCGGCTTCTGCCTAAAAATATCGACCTCATTACGCTTCAACAGCATCTGTACACACCATACACTTGACACACGGGCACAAGACCAATCACAATCACAGGCCACTACCAGTCAGGTGGTAAACATATGTTTGCGTCACAAGTAACTGAAGCCAGGCTCACTATACAGGCTCCATCATGGAATTAATGACATGCCGAGTTATGAAACGGCTAATCACTAGATCCAGAAAATCAACAGGAACTGAATGTTCTCCTAACTTTTTAATGTTCCCAAACTTGGCCCAAAAACGTAACATTTAAAGCGGAACCAATACATACAAGGGTCCACTGATACAGTCCTGAGGTATGGGTCTAGTGTAGATGAAACTGTGTAGTGTAACCAGACTTTCTATAAACTCACAAGATGGCCAGCTCTGAATTCCCAACGTTAAGAGTTCTATCTGCTGTTGTTGAATGTTGTGTTGTTTTATGCCTTATGGCGAATGCCCCACGAATGGGTGTGGGTGACGACACAGCTAGCATAGCGACAGACAGCGCTGGAGGCTCCTCGAATACGGGAGGACAGAAGGGATGCAGGAGATGACCATCTGGTTTGCCTACAGAAACCTTGGTGTTGTAACCCGGCGAATGCGTCTCCAGCAGCAGCAGGGTCTCACTCTGATCTGCAGTTTGTCTCTTCTGCGGCCCTCCTCCTGCAGTACCTGTCCTGGCTCCGGCGGGGATCCTAGGGGCGTCTCTGCTTTCCTCTTCAGACCCTGTGGGGGCGGAGCTGTGGCGCTGGGAGGCAGCTCCATTGCCATATGCTCCTCCTCCATCTACAAAGACCACACCCCTTTCAGAACCACACCCCTCAACCCCCCTACCCCCCACAAGTGCCACACAAGCTCTGGGTTGTGTAAGTAGGACATTATCTCACACACACACACACACACACACACACACACACACACACACACACGGCTGCCCCTGCATATTTGAGTAATTGCTGGCTCGCATTTTTAGCGGTTACAAATACTCAATCAGTCTTTATTAATTCAGGTCAATGCCATGTGGAGTCGTGGATTAGGCTCGGAACAAAATGTACCCACTAATGCTGCACCCCTGACCGAGCCGTGCGCTCTCGAAGAGTTCCAGCAAAAATCCCTAGTGCTTCAGAGAGTCCCTGAAAAGATTTTGCATGTGGGCACAGGGCAAGGGTGCCTGATTAATGGGCACCTAGGGTGCTTCTGAGAAAACGCCAGAGAATGAGTTAGGTCCAAACGTGTACAAATCCGTCCATAAGGGCCTTTTATGTGCGTTCACGTTTGTACTTCATGCAGCCAAGTAAGTTAAACTGGTGCTCACTTTCAAACCCCAGTTAAGCCCCAAACTCATTTTGCACTCAAATTAGACACGCACGATAATGTCGAGGCATTAAGCTCTAGTTGTCCTCCTGTGTCTTTCTGGGTGTGGGAGCGGGGGCACATGCTTACGCTACTGGGGAACCCGACGGGGGGGTTGTGGAAGGTGCTGGGGGTGTTCGGCTCCACGGCGCCTGTGCCCAGGTCAGGCTTGATGGTGGGGTTGAGAACGGCCTTTTTCTCCTTCAGGTTGAGCACCAGGCCCAGCTCAGGCAGGGGGAGGCAGGAGGGCCGCGTGAGGCCGAACAGGGTGTAATACAGGTTCACCGCATCGCAGCGCAGCCGCCAGTCGTGAGAGGTACCTGCAAGACACGCCCCCTCCACATAATTACTTGAGGTACACGGAAGACACACTTAAAAAACACACCCCCTCCAGATAATGTGGCAGTGTGTTATAATGGTTAGGGAGCTGGGCTTGAAACATTAAGGTTGCAGGTTCAATTCCCAGGTGGGACACTGCCGTTGTACCCTTGAGCTAAAGGTACTTAACCTGAATTGCTTCAGTTAATATCCAGCTGTATAAATGGATTGTAAAGAAATGTAAACTGTAAGTCGCTCTGGGTAAGAGTGTCTGCTAAATGCCTGTAATGTAATGTAACCAGCTGAGGTACCTGAAACCCCCCGGCCCCCCCCCGATATTCCTGATAAAGAACTGAAAGGTACTTAAAACCAATGCCCTCCCAATGATAATCACCCATAAACTTGGCCACAGTAATTGAGTTATTATGCCTCAATTTTATGTGTCAACAAGCATGTGTAGCTATGATGTGGTACATAAATGTAAAAAAACGTTTTTGGGAGCAGTCAGTGTTTCATTTATGTTTAATTTAATTACGAAATGTTTGAAACAACTTGAAATAGTCTAAATCTTAACATGCAACACGTATGAATTATATAATGTATAGGACAGCCTGTGTTACGGGAATCATATTGTAGCTATTACTGGCAAGGAAATCTGAACATCCCCAGGAACGTTTCTGTAGAACTGTAAACCCTGGGGGGAGATTTTTTTTTTTTTGAGAAAGAAAATGACAAGTGCAAGGAACACATATGAGTGTTTGTTTGACACAATGACCAGGCATATGCAACCCAGCTGTTTCTCCTGTCACCGCAGCGGTTCGCTCAGAGTTGTATAACAGGCGACGTTGGCGGTATCGAGCTGACACAAGCCGACCGCAATAAAACAGCAGTGCGCCTCGTTAATATAAACTTCAAAAAACAGCTGGTGTGGTCTAAATTCAAGTTTGTTGAGGCCAAGCCGTCAATTTCAATACGTGGATGTCGGACTTTCGAAGATCGAGGGGAGAGAGAAACAGTGGGGCATTACCAATAACTGGAATCACCGAAAAGCTGCGTTTAATTTGGCTTGGCGTAGGAAGCGCGGCGTGGCTGCCAACGGTTGTACAGAAGAGTACAGAAGTAAACTCGAAACTCCAGAAACATCGCAGTTTACGCCGCAATAACAAAGAAACAAGTCCTCACTGTCAGAGGACATTGAAAAAGGCTGCAGGCAGTCCCACTACATAAATCTTTGAAAAATCTGCCAAATGTTGTGAAAGAGCGGATTTTCTCGCTCAAAAGGAGTGTGTCCAGTAATCAAAAGCAGATCATAAACCGCTCTTTTCCCTGGTAAGGGTAACGTTTATGGGTTTTTCCATGTCTTGGGGGACGGTGAGGCCCCTTGGCAGAGACTGGAGTAAAATGGGTCAGGCAAAACGGAGCACGGTCAAATTTGTACGGCACAAGCATTACTACGGCTGTCGCTCAGGGCGTATGTGTGTGTGTACATATACATACGATGTCACACCTTTTGTAAAGGTAAGCAAATAAGGCTGTATAAACTAAACAATACAGGTAATTTAACACTTTGTTGTAGCTATAAGAGCGTCTGCAAATGCCTGTAATGTAATGTAATGTAATGTAATGTAATGAGCTAGATTGCATGCTCAAAAATGGGAAAACACTATTCTTTTATACTAAAATAATTCTTCAGAAGATTTTGTTTAGCAAGTAATATTCCCCCCACCAAAAAAAAGATGCGTCAGTATGTGAGACACTGTCTTTCGGTCCAATTTTTTGCTTTGGCAAGCCCACTTTAGCAAATGCAGTCTTTGAATATGGGCAACATTTATAGATTCCTCTCTTTCAGCATCGGTGCAACAACAGCTCTGTATCTGTCATGAACACAAAACTGAAGATATGACTTTGCAGAACCTCTGTACTGCACCTGAATGAGACTTCACAGGGTGAGTGACTTTAAAGCACCTGAATCGACTTCACAGGGGTGACTGAATCTCTAACACACATGAATAGGGGCCCTTTTCCATTGCACAAAAAAACAAGAACCAGAACCTTTGGTACTTTGTTGGCACTAGAAAATGGGAACTTTGGGTTTTCCATTCACCAAGGTTCCCATTTCTGCATAGTTCTCGTTGTTGATTTTTGGTGCCTGTTCAAGATGTGGTACTTACTGTACCAAACAGGACCTTGGGGGCAGGACTAACAGCACTGTTTATCACTGATTGGTTACGCACTTTGCGTCACTCAAGTGACTGATTGTGAGGGGGAAGAAGCATTGCTGTTAGTGTTTGTTGAAGAAGGAATATCAGCATAATGGAGAAAACCATGGAGAAAACCACAGGACCATGAAACAAATGCAGTTCTCATTAAAAATAAAGTGTAGCCTAATGTTGTTACAGAAGCAGTGTCTGTTTTTATATGATTATGTTCCAGTTAAACTTACGCCATATGAGGGCAGTTCTGGCAAGTAGATTTCTGGTTGGGCAAGAGAGTAAAAAACATTAACGTTTAATCCTGCTATAGCTTGCTATCAAGTGATAATCTTTTATATATGGCAGCTTAACCAAAATGAAGCGAAAAATCATTCCTTTGCATTGCTGACGTTTGCTCTGAATTAGCGCAAACCGTAACTGTTTCCCCTGAAGTCAGTGGAAACAAGACCAGTAACTAGAACCAGAACTAGCGCTAGTTCCTGTTAGTTCCCGTTAGGTCTAGTTCTTGTTTTTTGTGTGCAATGGAAAAGGGTCCTAAGACTTCACAGGTGTGACCGAGTCTCTGAAACACACATGACTAAGACTGTACAGGTGCATGAGACTCTGTAACATACCTGAGTTCATTAGCTTCCACAGCTGGTCCACCAGAGCTTCGCTGCAGAGGGACGATTCTGCAGCTTTGGTGAAAGGTGGGTTTTTACCCAGCATGCTTAGAATCTTGTGCCTTGAAAGGGAAATGTTTAGAAAGGTTCAGGTTTTGAGGAGTTGCGCAAACACAAATTTTTCTGCCATAAATTTAGCACCTAAAATAAAACAAGCATCCGAGAACAAACTGGGCATTATTATTAGTTTTTGGTTTTTAACCAAACACCAGTTTAATCTGCATATGTTAAAAACAAATTTAATGGTTAACGTGAGTAAACAATGAAACACTAAATTGTTTTCAGATCAATTCATGAAACAAGGTATCCCCACTGGGGCCTTGTATGACCAACTCGTTTCACCACAATAGCAGTTTTTTTTGTCAGTAACTGTAATTAACACGTGAAAATAGCAATTATCTCTGTACTGCATAGAACCAGGATATGTACAGCCTCAAACCTGGTCAAAAATGTCACTGTTATGTAAGCAAGGGTCTGTATGTGATGTTAAATATAACCAAGATGCAGACTTGTTTATTGCCATACAAAAAATAGTAACTATAATAGCCAGCAATTACTCAACGAAAAAGAAGAAAGAATTGGTATATTTGAACATGAATCACTCCCTAGCCGCAAAACAGCGGACTTCGGAGAGCTAGAGGTTCTCCAGAAATAGGCCATTTGCGAATACCACAGGGGCTCTTCTTTGGCTCAGGTTTGTTATAGGAGATACCCTTTCCCTTGGTGCGGGGCCTTAGCGAAGTTTCCCCACGACTTGACGCCGTTTATGTGAAAACTGACCTGATGTAGTGCGCAGGGTCATTCTGGACCAGGTTAAGCAGCCACTGCAGTTCCTCGGAACTCCTGTCAACTGCAAATAAACAGCACGTAAAGAGGGGCAGCGGGGCTGGTTCTGCCTCACAAAGAGCCCTTTCACACTCCCCCAGCAACAGGGCCGCAAGCTTGATTAATGAGGTTTATATTAGCAATGCAGTGAGAGTGTTAAAAGAAAAAAATCCCCCAAAAACCATGACCCTACAGCTTGAACTGACTGCGTACCCGAGTAAGGGAGAAAAGCTCATCTTTGTGTAAAAGGTGCTGTTAAGGTAGTCTGAAACCGAGTGAAATGGACATTTGGAGAGAAGCTTGCTGCCAGTATGAGTCCAGATCGCGTATTCATCGTCCCTGTCACAAGGTGAACAGAAGCCTGAAGAGGCTGTGTACATTCCTGATCACAAACCTTCTCATACTATTGTCTGCCACTAACTGCTAACTACAACCTTCTCATAGTATGCCACTAACTAGGACCTAGAGTTGACATGCGTTTGCTTTGTCCCTCTGAACACGAGGTGAGAATTTCATACATTTATGAAAAATCTGTCATCTGGCTAGTAAGCTAGTTGCTATCTGTTTTTTTATTTTTTTATGGAACAGTCCCCTCCATTTTGTTTGCATACTATGGTACAGCCATAGAAAACATGGAACAAACACAAGAGAGTGATGAGTGGTCAGCCTCAAATGCACTCGCTGAGTGAGAAACTGTCTTTTCCATTTTATGTTACAACTAAACGCTCCTATAACCCAAGCTCTTGGCCTGGACTCAATCAACATTTGTCCTTAACTTTAACTTAGAAATAAATGCAAGAGTAACTTTTCCCGTCACAAACACACTTTGGCAAGTCAATTTTGGTGAAAAGCCAAACTAACACTTGCATTTAATTGCGAGTCAAAGTTAAGGACAAATGTTGACTGAATCCAGGCCCTTTTCTACATTATGTCTCCCACACCAAAGTTTGCCTGCAACAATTCCTTTACAATAGCTGCAGTTGTTGCATAGTGCTTCAACGGGAGAATTGCCCAGCTCACATGATTTTGGGCTGGGTCTGTGGATTGAGGGCACTGTTGGATGCCTATCCTGGTAGGGTAGAAATGACCACGTACTGGGACTTATATCACACCAAGCTGGGAAAGCTCGGTAGAAAGGGCAAAATTTTGAGGCCTGCAATAAAACCACTTAATTCAGGGTCAACACACCTGTTGTAAGGAAGGGAATAGGGCTCATGAGAATTGGGACACCTGGACTTGTGTCGCTGATAAAAATGAGTGCACAGCTGCAAGAGTGAAGTGAAAAGCC